>JARFJA010000062.1:427500-924833 GCA_036326145.1 Rhagophthalmus giganteus
TTTTGGGGAAAAACAGAATTTTGTCCCAAAATTTTTTTGGGAAAAAACCTTTTTTATTTGGGAACCAAAGGAAAAATTTTTTTTAAAAAATTTAATTTTTAACGAAATTTTTTGGTAAAAAAATTTTTTGTCCCAAAATTTTTTTGGGGAAAAAACCTTTTTTATTTGGGAACCAAAGGAAAAATTTTTTTTAAAAAATTTAAAAATTTTTTTAACGAAATTTTTTGGTAAAAAAATTTTTTCCCAAAAAATTTTTGGGGAAAAAAATTTTTTTAATTTTGGGGGTTTAAAAAATTTTTTTTAAAAAAAACCCCCTTTTTTTTGGGGTTTTTTTAAAAAAATTTTTCCCAAAAACCCTTTTTGGGGAAAAAAATTTTTTTAATTTTGGGGGTTTAAAATTTAATTTTTTAAAAAATTTAACCCTTTTTTTTTTTTAAAAAGGGTTTTTCCCAAAACCCTTTTTGGGGAAAAAATTTTTTTAATTTTGGGGGTTTAAAAAAATTTTTTTTAAAAAAAACCCTTTTTAAAAACCATTTTTTAAAAAAATTTTTCCCAAAAAATTTTTTGGGGAAAAAAATTTTTTTTTTTTTTAAAACAATTTTTTAAAAAATTTTTTTTTTTAAAAAATTTTTTTTTAAAACCCTTTTTAAATTTTTTAAAAAAAAAATTTTTTTTTAACCAAAGGAAAAATTTTTTTTTAAAAAATTTTTTTCCTTTTTTTTAAAAAAATTTTTTTTTAAAAGGAATTTTTGAACCTTTTTTAAAAAAAAATTTTTTTTTTTAAAAAGGTTTTTTTTTAAAAAAAAAATTTTTTTTTTCCCAAAATTTTTTTTTAAAAAAAGTTTTTAAAAATTTTAAAAATTTCCTTTTTTTCCAAACCTTTTTTTGGAAAAATTTTTCAAAACCCCTTTTTTGGAAAAGGGAAAATTTTTTTTGGGGGTTTTTCCCAAATTTTAAAAAAAACCCAATTTTTGGCTTTCCTTAAAAAAAAATTTTGGGTTTTTTAAAAATTTTTTTTTGGAAAAGGGGAAATTTTTTTTGGGGGTTTTTCCCAAATTTTAAAAAAAACCTTCCTTTTTCCTTTTTAATAAAAAAATTTTTTTTTAAAAAAAAATTTTTTTTAAAAAGGGGAAATTTTTTTTAAAAATTTTTAAAAATTTTGAAAAAAACCCAATTTTTTAAAATTTTTTTTTTTAAAAAAAAAATTTTTTGGAAAAGGGGAAAATTTTTTTTTTGGGGGTTTCCGAAAATTTAAAAAAAATTTTTTTTTTGGGGTTTTTTAAAACCCAAAATTGAAATTTTAAAAAGGGGTTTTTAAAAAAATTTTTTTTTGGTTTTTTGGGGGTTTTTTTTTTTTTAAAAACGAAATTTTTAATTTTTCCCAAAATTGGGGGTTTTTTTTTAACCCTTTCGTTTTTGGTATTTCCCAAATTTAAATTTTTCCCCAAAAAATTTTTAACCCAAAAATTTTTTTTGGGGCAAATTTAAATTTTTTTAAAAAACCCTTTTTTTTGGGGGTTTTTTTAAAAGGGGAAAAAATTTTTTAAAAAGGGAAATTTTTTTAAAAAAAAAATTTTTTTTTTAAGGGTTTTTTTTTTTTTTTAAAAACGAAATTTTTAATTTTTCCCAAAAATTTCAAATTTTAAAAAGGGGTTTTTAAAAAATTTTTTTTTGGTTTTTTGGGGTTTTTAAAATTCCCAATTTCTTTTTTTGGGGTTTTTTAAAACCCAAAATTTAAATTTTTTGGAAAAGGGGAAATTTTTTTTGGGGGTTTTTCCCAAATTTTAAAAAAAATTTTTTTCCTTTTTCCAAAAAATTTTTTTTGGGGGGACCTTTTTTAAGGGAAAAATTTTTTTTTGGAAAAAAAATTTTTTTGGGGAAAAATTTAACCCCCTTTTTTTGGAAAAAAAATTTTTTTGGAAATTTAAGAAAAAAAGGTTACTTTTTAAGGGAAAAATTTAACCTTCTATCGTATTCTGCTATCCTGATACGAAATTTCAGATTTTTGTCCCAAAATCGATCACTTTTTGAACGAAAAGTCGATTTTTGGTATTAGGAGAGCAGAAGTTGTCAAGAGCTTACTTTTGAAGGGGAAAAATTCAATCTTCTATCGTATTCTGCTATCCTGATACGAAATTTCAGATTTTTGTCCCAAAATCGATCGCTTTTTGAACGAAAAGTCGATTTTTGGTATTAGGAGAGCAGAAGTTGTCAAGAGCTTACTTTTGAAGGGGAAAATTTAACCTTCTATCATATTCTGCTATCCTGATGCGAAATTTCAGATTTTTGTCCCAAAATCGATCACTTTTTGAACGAAAAGTCGATTTTTGGTATTAGGAGAGCAGAAGTTGTCAAGAGCTTACTTTTGAAGGGGGAAAATTTAACCTTCTATTGTATTCTGCTATCGTGATACGAAATTATAGATTTTTGTCCCAAAATCGATCACTTTTTGAACGAAAAGTGGATTTTTGGTATTAGGAGACCAGAAGTTGTCAAGAACTTACTTTTGAAGGGGGAAAATTTAACCTTCTATCATATTCTGCTATCCTGATGCGAAATTTCAGATTTTTGTCCCAAAATCGATCACTTTTTGAACGAAAAGTCGATTTTTGGTATTAGGAGACCAGAAGTTGTCAAGAACTTACTTTTGAAGGGGAAAATTTAACCTTCTATCGTATTCTGCTATCCTGATACGAAATTTCAGATTTTGTCCCAAAATCGATCACTTTTTGAACGAAAAGTCGATTTTTGGTATTAGGAGAGCAGAAGTTGTCAAGAGCTTACTTTTGAAGGGGAAAATTTAACCTTCTATCGTATTCTGCTATCCTGATACGAAATTTCAGATTTTTGTCAAAAATCGATCACTTTTGAACGAAAAGTCGATTTTTGGTATTAGGAGAGCAGAAGTTGTCAAGAGCTTACTTTTGAAGGGGAAAAATTTAACCTTCTATCGTATTCTGCTATCCTGATACGAAATTTCAGATTTTTGTCCCAAAATCGATCACTTTTTGAACGAAAAGTCGATTTTTGGTATTAGGAGAGCAGAAGTTGTCAAGAGCTTACTTTTGAAGGGGAAAATTTAACCTTCTATCGTATTCTGCTATCCTGATACGAAATTTCAGATTTTTGTCCCAAAATCGATCACTTTTTGAACGAAAAGTCGATTTTTGGTATTAGGAGAGCAGAAGTTGTCAAGAGCTTACTTTTGAAGGGAAAATTTAACCTTCTATCGTATTCTGCTATCCTGATACGAAATTTCAGATTTTTGTCCCAAAATCGATCACTTTTGAACGAAAAGTCGATTTTTGGTATTAGGAGAGCAGAAGTTTACAAGAGCTTACTTTTGAAGGGGGAAAATTTAACCTTCTATCGTATTCTGCTATCCTGATACGAAATTTCAGATTTTTGTCCAAAAATCGATCACTTTTTGAACGAAAAGTCGATTTTTGGTATTAGGAGAGCAGAAGTTGTCAAGAGCTTACTTTTGAAGGGGAAAATTTAACCTTCTATCGTATTCTGCTATCCTGATACGAAATTTCAGATTTTTGTCCCAAAATCGATCACTTTTTGAACGAAAAGTCGATTTTTGGTATTAGGAGAGCAGAAGTTGTCAAGAGCTTACTTTTGAAGGGGGAAAATTTAACCTTCTATCATATTCTGCTATCCTGATACGAAATTTCAGATTTTTGTCCCAAAATCGATCACTTTTTGAACGAAAAGTCGATTTTTGGTATTAGGAGAGCAGAAGTTGTCAAGAGCTTACTTTTGAAGGGGAAAACTTAACCTTCTATCGTATTCTGCTATCCTGATACGAAATTTCAGATTTTTGTCCCAAAATCGATCACTTTTTGAACGAAAAGTCGATTTTTGGTATTAGGAGAGCAGAAGTTGTCAAGAGCTTACTTTTGAAGGGGAAAAATTTAACCTTCTATCGTATTCTGCTATCCTGATACGAAATTTCAGATTTTTGTCCAAAATCGACACTTTTTGAACGAAAAGTCGATTTTTGGTATTAGGAGAGCAGAAGTTGTCAAGAGCTTACTTTTGAAGGGGAAAATTTAACCTTCTATTGTATTCTGCTATCCTGATACGAAATTTCAGATTTTTGTCCAAAAATCGATCACTTTTTGAACGAAAAGTCGATTTTTGGTATTAGGAGAGCAGAAGTTGTCAAGAGCTTACTTTTGAAGGGGAAAAATTTAACCTTCTATCGTATTCTGCTATCCTGATACGAAATTTCAGATTTTTGTCCAAAAATCGATCCTTTTTGAACGAAAAGTCGATTTTTGGTATTAGGAGAGCAGAAGTTGTCAAGAGCTTACTTTTGAAGGGGAAAATTTAACCTTCTATCTATTCTGCTATCCTGATACGAAATTTCTCCTTTTTGAACGAAAAGTCGATTTTTGGTATTAGGAGAGCAGAAGTTGTCAAGAGCTTACTTTTGAAGGGGAAAATTTAACCTTCTATCTATTCTGCTATCCTGATACGAAATTTCAGATTTTTGTCCCAAAATCGATCACTTTTTGAACGAAAAGTCGATTTTTGGTATTAGGAGAGCAGAAGTTTACAAGAGCTTACTTTTGAAGGGGGATAATTTAACCTTCTATCGTATTCTGCTATCCTGATACGAAATTTCAGATTTTTGTCCAAAATCGACACTTTTGAACGCTTTCGTAATATTTGAACGAAAAGTCGATTTTTGGTATTAGGAGAGCAGAAGTTGTCAAGAGCTTACTTTTGAAGGGGGAAAATTTAACCTTCTATCGTATTCTGCTATCCTGATACGAAATTTCAGATTTTTGTCCAAAAATCGATCACTTTTTGAACGAAAAGTCGATTTTTGGTATTAGGAGAGCAGAAGTTGTCAAGAGCTTACTTTTGAAGGGGGAAAATTTAACCTTCTATCATATTCTGCTATCCTGATACGAAATTTCAGATTTTTGTCCCAAAATCGATCACTTTTTGAACGAAAAGTCGATTTTTGGTATTAGGAGAGCAGAAGTTGTCAAGAGCTTACTTTTGAAGGGGGAAAATTTAACCTTCTATCGTATTCTGCTATCCTGATACGAAATTTCAGATTTTTGTCCAAAAATCGATCACTTTTTGAACGCTTTCGTTAATATTTGAACGAAAAGTCGATTTTTGGTATTAGGAGAGCAGAAGTTGTCAAGAGCTTACTTTTGAAGGGGGAAAATTTAACCTTCTATCGTATTCTGCTATCCTGATACGAAATTTCAGATTTTTGTCCAAAAATCGATCACTTTTTGAACGAAAAGTCGATTTTTGGTATTAGGAGAGCAGAAGTTGTCAAGAGCTTACTTTTGAAGGGGAAAATTTAACCTTCTATCTATTCTGCTATCCTGATACGAAATTTCAGATTTTTGTCCCAAAATCCCGAATCAATTTTGAACGAAAAGTCGATTTTTGGTATTAGGAGAGCAGAAGTTGTCAAGAGCTTACTTTTGAAGGGGAAAATTTAACCTTCTATCGTATTCTGCTATCCTGATACGAAATTTCAGATTTTTGTCCTTTTGTCCCAAAATCGATCACTTTTTGAACGAAAAGTCGATTTTTGGTATTAGGAGAGCAGAAGTTGTCAAGAGCTTACTTTTGAAGGGGAAAATTTAACCTTCTATCGTATTCTGCTATCCTGATACGAAATTTCAGATTTTTGTCCCAAAATCGATCCTTTTTGAACGAAAAGTCGATTTTTGGTATTAGGAGAGCAGAAGTTGTCAAGAGCTTACTTTTGAAGGGGAAAATTTAACCTTCTATCGTATTCTGCTATCCTGATACGAAATTTCAGATTTTTGTCCCAAAATCGATCACTTTTTGAACGAAAAGTCGATTTTTGGTATTAGGAGGCAGAAGTTGTCAAGAGCTTACTTTTGAAGGGGAAAATTTAACCTTCTATCGTATTCTGCTATCCTGATACGAAATTTCAGATTTTTGTCCAAAATCGATCACTTTTTTGAACGAAAAGTCGATTTTTGGTATTAGGAGAGCAGAAGTTGTCAAGAGCTTACTTTTGAAGGGGAAAAATTTAACCTTCTATCGTATTCTGCTATCCTGATACGAAATTTCAGATTTTTGTCCCAAAATCGATCACTTTTTGAACGAAAAGTCGATTTTTGGTATTAGGAGAGCAGAAGTTGTCAAGAGCTTACTTTTGAAGGGGAAAATTTAACCTTCTATCGTATTCTGCTATCCTGATACGAAATTTCAGATTTTTGTCCCAAAATCGATCACTTTTTGAACGAAAAGTCGATTTTTGGTATTAGGAGAGCAGAAGTTGTCAAGAGCTTACTTTTGAAGGGGGAAAATTTAACCTTCTATCGTATTCTGCTATCCTGATACGAAATTTCAGATTTTTGTCCCAAAATCGATCACTTTTGAACGAAAAGTCGATTTTTGGTATTAGGAGAGCAGAAGTTGTCAAGAGCTTACTTTTGAAGGGGAAAATTTAACCTTCTATCGTATTCTGCTATCCTGATACGAAATTTCAGATTTTTGTCCCAAAATCGATCACTTTTTGAACGAAAAGTCGATTTTTGGTATTAGGAGAGCAGAAGTTGTCAAGAGCTTACTTTTGAAGGGGAAAATTTAACCTTCTATCGTATTCTGCTATCCTGATACGAAATTTCAGATTTTTGTCCCAAAATCGATCACTTTTTGAACGAAAAGTCGATTTTTGGTATTAGGAGAGCAGAAGTTGTCAAGAGCTTACTTTTGAAGGGGAAAATTTAACCTTCTATCGTATTCTGCTATCCTGATACGAAATTTCAGATTTTTGTCCCAAAATCGATCACTTTTTGAACGAAAAGTGGATTTTTGGTATTAGGAGACCAGAAGTTGTCAAGAACTTACTTTTGAAGGGGGAAAATTTAACCTTCTATCATATTCTGCTATCCTGATGCGAAATTTCAGATTTTTGTCCCAAAATCGATCACTTTTTGAACGAAAAGTCGATTTTTGGTATTAGGAGACCAGAAGTTGTCAAGAACTTACTTTTGAAGGGGGAAAATTGAACCTTCTATTGTATTCTGCTATCGTGATACGAAATTATAGATTTTTGTCCCAAAATCGATCACTTTTTGAACGAAAAGTCGATTTTTGGTATTAGGAGAGCAGAAGTTGTCAAGAGCTTACTTTTGAAGGGGAAAAATTGAACCTTCTATTGTATTCTGCTATCGTGATACGAAATTATAGATTTTTGTCCCAAAATCGATCACTTTTTGAACGAAAAGTGGATTTTTGGTATTAGGAGACCAGAAGTTGTCAAGAGCTTACTTTTGAAGGGGAAAATTTAACCTTCTATCGTATTCTGCTATCCTGATACGAAATTTCAGATTTTTGTCCCAAAATCGATCACTTTTGAACGAAAAGTCGATTTTTGGTATTAGGAGAGCAGAAGTTGTCAAGAGCTTACTTTTGAAGGGGAAAAATTTAACCTTCTATCGTATTCTGCTATCCTGATACGAAATTTCAGATTTTGTCCCAAAATCGATCACTTTTGAACGAAAAGTCGATTTTTGGTATTAGGAGAGCAGAAGTTGTCAAGAGCTTACTTTTGAAGGGGAAAATTTAACCTTCTATCGTATTCTGCTATCCTGATACGAAATTTCAGATTTTTGTCCCAAAATCGATCACTTTTTTGAACGAAAAGTCGATTTTTGGTATTAGGAGAGCAGAAGTTGTCAAGAGCTTACTTTTGAAGGGGAAAATTTAACCTTCTATCGT
This sequence comes from Rhagophthalmus giganteus, assembly GCA_036326145.1. NCBI lineage: Eukaryota > Metazoa > Arthropoda > Insecta > Coleoptera > Rhagophthalmidae > Rhagophthalmus > Rhagophthalmus giganteus. The sequence continues at coordinate 435,241 of JARFJA010000062.1, forward strand.
ATTCTGCTATCCTGATACGAAATTTCAGATTTTTGTCCCAAAATCGATCACTTTTTGAACGAAAAGTCGATTTTTGGTATTAGGAGAGCAGAAGTTGTCAAGAGCTTACTTTTGAAGGGGAAAATTTAACCTTCTATCGTATTCTGCTATCCTGATACGAAATTTCAGATTTTTGTCCCAAAATCGATCACTTTTTGAACGAAAAGTCGATTTTTGGTATTAGGAGAGCAGAAGTTGTCAAGAGCTTACTTTTGAAGGGGAAAATTTAACCTTCTATCGTATTCTGCTATCCTGATACGAAATTTCAGATTTTTGTCCCAAAATCGATCACTTTTGAACGAAAAGTCGATTTTTGGTATTAGGAGAGCAGAAGTTGTCAAGAGCTTACTTTTGAAGGGGAAAATTTAACCTTCTATCGTATTCTGCTATCCTGATACGAAATTTCAGATTTTTGTCCCAAAATCGATCACTTTTTGAACGAAAAGTCGATTTTTGGTATTAGGAGAGCAGAAGTTGTCAAGAGCTTACTTTTGAAGGGGGAAAATTTAACCTTCTATCGTATTCTGCTATCCTGATACGAAATTTCAGATTTTTGTCCAAAAATCGATCACTTTTGAACGAAAAGTCGATTTTTGGTATTAGGAGAGCAGAAGTTGTCAAGAGCTTACTTTTGAAGGGGAAAATTTAACCTTCTATCGTATTCTGCTATCCTGATACGAAATTTCAGATTTTTGTCCCAAAATCGATCACTTTTTGAACGAAAAGTCGATTTTTGGTATTAGGAGAGCAGAAGTTGTCAAGAGCTTACTTTTGAAGGGGAAAATTTAACCTTCTATCGTATTCTGCTATCCTGATACGAAATTTCAGATTTTTGTCCCAAAATCGATCACTTTTTGAACGAAAAGTCGATTTTTGGTATTAGGAGAGCAGAAGTTGTCAAGAGCTTACTTTTGAAGGGGAAAATTTAACCTTCTATCGTATTCTGCTATCCTGATACGAAATTTCAGATTTTTGTCCCAAAATCGATCACTTTTTGAACGAAAAGTCGATTTTTGGTATTAGGAGAGCAGAAGTTGTCAAGAGCTTACTTTTGAAGGGGAAAATTTAACCTTCTATCGTATTCTGCTATCCTGATACGAAATTTCAGATTTTGTCCCAAAATCGATCACTTTTTGAACGAAAAGTCGATTTTTGGTATTAGGAGAGCAGAAGTTGTCAAGAGCTTACTTTTGAAGGGGAAAATTTAACCTTCTATCGTATTCTGCTATCCTGATACGAAATTTCAGATTTTTGTCCCAAAATCGATCACTTTTTGAACGAAAAGTCGATTTTTGGTATTAGGAGAGCAGAAGTTGTCAAGAGCTTACTTTTGAAGGGGAAAATTTAACCTTCTATCGTATTCTGCTATCCTGATACGAAATTTCAGATTTTTGTCCCAAAATCGATCACTTTTTGAACGAAAAGTCGATTTTTGGTATTAGGAGAGCAGAAGTTGTCAAGAGCTTACTTTTGAAGGGGAAAATTTAACCTTCTATCGTATTCTGCTATCCTGATACGAACTTTCAGATTTTTGTCCCAAAATCGATCACTTTTTGAACGAAAAGTCGATTTTTGGTATTAGGAGAGCAGAAGTTGTCAAGAGCTTACTTTTGAAGGGGGAAAACTTAACCTTCTATCATATTCTGCTATCCTGATACGAAATTTCAGATTTTTGTCCCAAAATCGATCACTTTTTGAACGAAAAGTCGATTTTTGGTATTAGGAGAGCAGAAGTTGTCAAGAGCTTACTTTTGAAGGGGAAAAATTGAACCTTCTATTGTATTCTGCTATCGTGATACGAAATTTCAGATTTTTGTCCCAAAATCGATCGCTTTTTGAACGAAAAGTCGATTTTTGGTATTAGGAGAGCAGAAGTTGTCAAGAGCTTACTTTTGAAGGGGAAAAAGTCAATCTTCTATCGTATTCTGCTATCCTGATACGAACTTTCAGATTTTTGTCCCAAAATCGATCACTTTTTGAACGAAAAGTCGATTTTTGGTATTAGGAGAGCAGAAGTTGTCAAGAGCTTACTTTTGAAGGGGGAAAATTTAACCTTCTATCATATTCTGCTATCCTGATACGAAATTTCAGATTTTTGTCCCAAAATCGATCACTTTTTGAACGAAAAGTCGATTTTTGGTATTAGGAGAGCAGAAGTTGTCAAGAGCTTACTTTTGAAGGGGGAAAATTTAACCTTCTATCATATTCTGCTATCCTGATACGAAATTTCAGATTTTTGTCCCAAAATCGATCACTTTTTGAACGAAAAGTCGATTTTTGGTATTAGGAGAGCAGAAGTTGTCAAGAGCTTACTTTTGAAGGGGGAAAATTTAACCTTCTATCATATTCTGCTATCCTGATACGAAATTTCAGATTTTTGTCCAAAAATCGATCACTTTTTGAACGCTTTCGTCAATATTTGAACGAAAAGTCGATTTTTGGTATTAGGAGAGCAGAAGTTGTCAAGAGCTTACTTTTGAAGGGGGAAAATTTAACCTTCTATCATATTCTGCTATCCTGATACGAAATTTCAGATTTTTGTCCCAAAATCGATCACTTTTTGAACGAAAAGTCGATTTTTGGTATTAGGAGAGCAGAAGTTGTCAAGAGCTTACTTTTGAAGGGGAAAAAGTCAATCTTCTATCGTATTCTGCTATCCTGATACGAAATTTCAGATTTTTGTCCCAAAATCGATCACTTTTTGAACGAAAAGTCGATTTTTGGTATTAGGAGAGCAGAAGTTGTCAAGAGCTTACTTTTGAAGGGGGAAAATTTAACCTTCTATCATATTCTGCTATCCTGATACGAAATTTCAGATTTTTGTCCCAAAATCGATCACTTTTTGAACGAAAAGTCGATTTTTGGTATTAGGAGAGCAGAAGTTGTCAAGAGCTTACTTTTGAAGGGGGAAAATTTAACCTTCTATCATATTCTGCTATCCTGATACGAAATTTCAGATTTTTGTCCCAAAATCGATCACTTTTTTGAACGAAAAGTCGATTTTTGGTATTAGGAGAGCAGAAGTTGTCAAGAGCTTACTTTTGAAGGGGGAAAATTTAACCTTCTATCATATTCTGCTATCCTGATACGAAATTTCAGATTTTTGTCCAAAATCGATCACTTTTTGAACGAAAAGTCGATTTTTGGTATTAGGAGAGCAGAAGTTGTCAAGAGCTTACTTTTGAAGGGGGAAAATTTAACCTTCTATCATATTCTGCTATCCTGATACGAAATTTCAGATTTTTGTCCAAAATCGATCACTTTTTTGAACGAAAAGTCGATTTTTGGTATTAGGAGAGCAGAAGTTGTCAAGAGCTTACTTTTGAAGGGGGAAAATTTAACCTTCTATCATATTCTGCTATCCTGATACGAAATTTCAGATTTTTGTCCCAAAATCGATCACTTTTTGAACGAAAAGTCGATTTTTGGTATTAGGAGAGCAGAAGTTGTCAAGAGCTTACTTTTGAAGGGGGAAAATTTAACCTTCTATCATATTCTGCTATCCTGATACGAAATTTCAGATTTTTGTCCAAAAATCGATCACTGCTTTTTTGAACGAAAAGTCGATTTTTGGTATTAGGAGAGCAGAAGTTGTCAAGAGCTTACTTTTGAAGGGGGAAAATTTAACCTTCTATCATATTCTGCTATCCTGATACGAAATTTCAGATTTTTGTCCAAAATCGATCACTTTTGAACGAAAAGTCGATTTTGGTATTAGGAGAGCAGAAGTTGTCAAGAGCTTACTTTTGAAGGGGGAAAATTTAACCTTCTATCATATTCTGCTATCCTGATACGAAATTTCAGATTTTTGTCCCAAAATCGATCACTTTTGAACGAAAAGTCGATTTTTGGTATTAGGAGAGCAGAAGTTGTCAAGAGCTTACTTTTGAAGGGGGAAAATTTAACCTTCTATCATATTCTGCTATCCTGATACGAAATTTCAGATTTTTGTCCCAAAATCGATCACTTTTTGAACGAAAAGTCGATTTTTGGTATTAGGAGAGCAGAAGTTGTCAAGAGCTTACTTTTGAAGGGAAAATTTAACCTTCTATCATATTCTGCTATCCTGATACGAAATTTCAGATTTTTGTCCCAAAATCGATCACTTTTTGAACGAAAAGTCGATTTTTGGTATTAGGAGAGCAGAAGTTGTCAAGAGCTTACTTTTGAAGGGGGAAAATTTAACCTTCTATCATATTCTGCTATCCTGATACGAAATTTCAGATTTTTGTCCCAAAATCGATCACTTTTTGAACGAAAAGTCGATTTTTGGTATTAGGAGAGCAGAAGTTGTCAAGAGCTTACTTTTGAAGGGGAAAATTTAACCTTCTATCATATTCTGCTATCCTGATACGAAATTTCAGATTTTTGTCCCAAAATCGATCACTTTTTAAACGTTTTCCTCAATATTTGAACGAAAAGTCGATTTTTGGTATTAGGAGAGCAGAAGTTGTCAAGAGCTTACTTTTGAAGGGGAAAAATTGAACTTTCTATCATATTCTGCTATCCTGATACGAAATTTCAGATTTTTGTCCCAAAATCGATCACTTTTTGAACGCTTTCCTCAATATTTGAACGAAAAGTCAATTTTTGTTATTAGGAGACCAGAAGTTGTCAAGAGCTTACTTTTGAAGGGGGAAAATTTAACCTTCTAACATATACTTTTATCCTGATACTTTTGTCCAAATTTGCTCGTTTTCGTTCCAAAACGAGGATTTTTCGAACGTTTTATTCAATATTTGAACGAAAAGGCGATTTTTGATATTAGGAGAGCAGAAGTTGTCAAGAGGTTACTTTTGAAGAGGAAAAATTGAACCTTCTATCATATTCTTCTATTCTGATAGGAAATTTCAGATTTTTGTTTAAAAATCGATCACTTTTTGAGCGCTTTGTCAATATTTGAACGAATTGTCGAGTTTTGGTATTAGGAGAGTAGAAATTGTTAAGAGCTTACTTTTTATTATATAGGGGCTGACATGGTACAGTGGTCGACCTGTCATCCGATGAGTCCCGAACTCAAATCTCGGCATCAGTACGAAAAAATTAATCTTTATTTAGCAATAAATACAGATTTATTTACAGAAATGTACATAATTAATTATTATTACATTAATTTAATAAGGTTTTACGCCTTATGAGTATTAAAGTTTATGATTATACCTATATGTATATCTAGTTTTGTAATTATAATGTATTATATTGTATACATTTAATAAATTTAGAAAACATAAATTGTTCTTGTTATTTTCGAACCGTCTTTATATTTGCGTAAAAGTTACCTAGAATTTCTTTTGAGGAAAATAAATAAAACTCACATTTCCAGAAGATTTAAAAATTAAAATAAAAATTATTATTGTTAAACTGTTCATAGATGGCGAAGCCATCAGTCCCAGCAGCGAAGGTTCTGGGTTCGAATCCCGGCAAGGGCAAAGATTAATAAAAATTGACATGTATTCTCTAAATAATGATGTGGCAGGCGGCGAAGTCGAAGTACTCATTGTCAGAATCAGACTATTTGTCTCAGGCACCGACGATTGCGACGAAAACCAATGCACAGCTTCATTACATGTCTATCTCGAGTTGTCTCGATGGGCAGTTTCAGAATGCGCCATCTTTCCAACCACCCAAGTCCAAAAGAAACATCTGGATGGTCCAAAGTACGTGAGAGCCAAAAGGAACGAAGCACCTGAAGATTAATAGAACTTAGTTACAAATATACAATCATACAATTATACAATTAATTATACAATAATATACAATTTTACTCGGAAATTTCTCTAAATTTTATAAAGTGCATATGGATGTTCTATAAATTTGACAGATCTGGTTTTTAATAGATGAAGAGCCCAAATTAACGATAAACATATGGAGAATGTCAATAGCTACATAATTACCTTGGTCACTCTACCACACTAGGTAAAGAGAATTAAACCTTATGAGATAAATAGGCGAAGAAGAATGGCCTGGAGCGCAATTGGAAAACTCAGGACAATCCTGAAAAGCTAAAAAATTCCAATGCCTATATTCACTCGACTACATGCCTATTCGAAAAATGCGTTTTGCCTGCATTGAATTACGGAGTGCAAACATGGACTTTAACAAAACAATCCGTGTATAAACTTAGGGTGACGCAGAGGGCTATGCAGTGCCAAAAACTTGGTATTTACTTGAAAAACCGGAAAAGGAATACTTGGATTCGAGGAATAACTAAAGTGAAACACGTTGCAGAAACAGTAGCAGAGCTTAAATGGAATTATGCTTGACATGTTGCAAGATGTATAGATGAGAGATGATCTAACTTTATATTGAAATGGAGGTCATATCTAGACAAAAAATGCAATAAACCACAAACTGCAGGCGTTTAAATAGATTTAAAATTTTTACATAATCTCGATAAAATGACTCTACCCGATACGTATAGAACAGGTCCGGAATTACATTAAAATTAGTTTTTCAAGAATAACAATACAAGAAATGGCCATCTAGCGTGTTTGCGGCTATTTAAAATTTTTTCCAAATCTCGAAAAAAACCCTTAGCGATTTTTTCTGGTAAAATATTGACCGCAAGTTTTTGAGCCGTAACGTTCAGAACAAGTCGAAAACGATTAGAAAACTCCCATTTCGGGTATTACGAAGCAATTAATAACGAACTGTCGGCGTTTAAAAAGATTACAATTTTTTATAATCTCGATAAAATGACGTCACCTGATACGCATAGAACAGGTCCGAAATTAGTTGAAAAGTAGTTTTTCGAGAATAACAATGCAAGAAATGACAATCTAAGCGCATTTCCGGCGATTTAAAATTTCTACCAAATCTCGAAAAAATCCCTCGAAAATGGAAATCGAAATAACACGGCTTCTTTTTTCTGGAAAAATTTTGACCGCAAGCTTTTGAGCCGTAACGTTCAGAACAAGTCGAAAATGATTAGAAAACTCGTATTTCAGGAATACGAAGCAATGAATTACGACCTGTCGACGTTTAAATAGATTAAATTTTTTTATAATCTCAATACCTACCTGATTCGCATAGAATAGGTCCGGAATTAGATGAAAAGTAGTTTTTCGTGAATAACAATGCAAGAAATGACAATCTAAGCGCGTTTGCGGCGACTTAAACTTTTTGCCAAATCTCGAAAAAAAGACATACTGTAATCCATAGTTTTGGCACAATTTTGACCCAACCTGAAACCTTTAGTTTAAGCCCAGAACTACTAGAAAATTTATTTTTCAATTAAAATAAAGTAGCAGACCGCAAAATGTTTGATTGCTGTGTAAATCTGCCACTTTTTAAGCGGAATAAAAAACGAGTTTGGATTGTATATGTAATGGCCTCCCTAATGCATACGGTTTCGAATTGATTCAAATGAAAGCGTATTCTACTAATCGAATATTTTTATAATAACCGTTTTTAAATAAAGAGAGCGCTCTAATTATAACTCCTGTGTATTTATAATTAAAGTTTTAAATTACTAAAATAAAATAAAATGGTTAAAAATGATATTTGACGGCGATGAAGTATAAATTCAAATCCTAAAACGAACGGGGTAATAATAGCATTTTACAATAGTATAATTATCTGATGTAAATATTAAATAATAAAGCTTAATCTGCACATGCATGAAATGATTCAATTGTTGGAATTGTCCGTCAAAATAAATCGTTCGCGTGATAATAAGAGACAAATAAAAATAGCTTTCGCGACAGACCTTGCAAAGGGTCTCAAGGTGTTCGTTTACAACCAATAATTCTTTTGGGAAGTTAAAACTTGTTTGGTTCATTTGAACTTCTGATGGCAGGGTTGCCAACGTTATGCAGCCAGTGGCTGTTACATATACAGTTGTCGAAAGTTCGAAGCTAATCGAAAAATACCCCAAACTAAACTTTGGAGAATCATTGGCATCGAATAAACTATTTTACCGGGAATACTCTCAACAATCTCCTTATAAATTAACGTTTTATAAAAACAATCTGGTCTGTTATAATGTCATTTACAAATTACTGTTGCATATTTTAATTTTCATTAATCCCCATTTTATGGCATAATTGATAAACTATCGAGGTGTTGCATCCTTTAATTATTACGTCATAGAAACCGACTGATAACCTTGAGTTGTTTGTCGTTTAATATAGATATTATACCATTTATAATCAGTTTCTTAATACTATCTTTTATTTATATTGGAATGCATCGATTTTCCATTAAAATGGCCGAATGTCCGCGGGTGTTATCCATACAGAGCCATGTGGTCTCGGGATACGTCGGAAATAAAAGCGCAACGCTACCGTTGCAAGTAAGATCGTATAGTTCTAACGATAATTTTATTTATAAATTATGTCGTAAAAGTAAATTTCAAATTATTATTAAAAGGCCCTCTGGACAATTTTTAAAGCTCGGTTCACAAAATAGACGTATGACGTAACTATTGGCGGTAAATTTAAAACTGTTTTAGTTGCTAGATTTCGAAGTTGACGCGATCAATTCGGTTCAATTTTCTAATCATACTGGATACAATAAGTATACCGGGCAAGTTTTAACAGACAAGGATCTGGGAGAACTAGTGGAAAGTCTTTCAGCAAATGGGTTGGATTTTTATACTCATTTATTAACCGGTTATATTGGATCGCCTTTCTTTTTGAGTAGAATCGCCTCTTTAGTTAAGCACTTGAAGGAGGTCAACCCAAATTTAATTTACGGTATAGGAGCAATTTGGTATTATTATATCTGTGGTCTAATTTTAATTTAAGTTTGTGATCCTGTAATGGGCGATAACGGAAAGATGTACGTACCAAATGAATTATTGCCCATTTATAAAGAAACTATTCTGCCGCTGGCTGATATCATTACGCCGAATCAGTTTGAGGCCGAATTGTTGACGGGTCGTAAAATATCTTCGCTGGACGACGCGTGGAAGGCCATCGATATTTTACATGGAAACGGCTGTAAAACTGTTGTGTTGTCTTCGACCGAATTAGGAGACGATCGGCATTTATTAGCTATAGCTAGCACCAAAATAGGTGCGACTGGTGATCTGAAAAAAAAAGAAAAAATATCGTTAACACGGAAATATTTATAGGTTCGACTAATAATGCCGTTAAAATAGACATTCCTAAATTGCCCGCTAGTTTTACCGGATCCGGAGATTTATTTGCTTCCTTATTTTTAGCATGGATGTATAAAACTAATAATCAATTAAAGGAAGCTGTAGAAAAATCCGTCAACACTTTGCAAGCCGTTCTTAAAAGAACTTTAGCTCATACCACTGGTAAATAATTCATTTTAAGTGTGGATTCTTCCAATTGGTCATTTTTAGAATTTGGAATGAGCCCAAAGAACTTGGAATTGAAACTTATACAGAGCAAAAAGGACATCGAAAATCCGATGATTTTGTTATTTGCACAGTCAGTCGCAGATAAGTAATTTCAATTCGAGAGATCGTTTCGTCTTCCAATCAAATAGTCTTCCCGCAACCTTGCAATTAGAAGTACCGTTTTATAATGCCTAACTTAAATACGGACATAAACTTAGATAAGTAAGGTTTGAACAAGTGGAACTTGTCACGAAATAAGCATACAACACTGTTATTAATTTAAGATTTTATTTGCGTATGTACCACAAAAGACAAATAAACTGAATATATACTTACAAAAATATTTTATTTACTTATTTAATAAAATAAATATCTAGTTGATACTAATTCTTAATTCTAACAGAAAATTAAGTAAATAATCTAATAAAATTACAGCTTGTAAACATTAATTACAGGATACTAGGGGCTGTGATCGTTTTATCAAAATGATCGTGTATTATAGAGCCTTTTATAAGTTGCAAAACTATTTATAATAGGTATAAAAAATAATTTGGATAATACGATTGAATTATATGACTTTTCCCCCCAATTTATTTATTTAGCAATTGCGGAACATTGCACAACATTGCAACCGATTGTCTACAATCAGTTAATCTGTTTTATCAGATAAATATGTTCGATTAACAATTTTATGCATTGGCAATTACATCCCCATGAAGATAAATAACACTCCAAGTTTCTGGAAATTTTATCATCGTAATTTATTGAGATTTTTCTCAAAATTGTAACGAGGAATAAAGAGTGTAAAACATACTATGACTAATAAATAGTAAACTAATATTTATATTAATTTGCGGTACTACTATATCGAACACATTATTTTGTTCATTTATACTATATTATATTATTATACAAGTCTAATTACAGATATTGAAATTTTAATAACCTCGATGCATTTTAATTTGTAATTTTATTGTTGACAGTTAAGGGAAAAGATAATCACTAACTCCCAACTGAACCACTTAAGTTTAAAATTTAAGTGCCTAATTTTCTATTGTTTCAGTTACCGTTAAATTTTGAACTTAAGCGGTGCAGTTGGGTGTTAACGTTTAAAAGATTAAGTGATATGTTACTATATCAAGTGGTTGGTGTAAATTTTCTTGCATTTGCACACAACATTACGATTATGGTGCAGAGGCATCACTTAAAATAAAATATAGATATAGTCTAGACTCCAAAGTCACACCTAACAAATCTCTCTCTATTTATTATTTAATAATGATATGCGTAAACAGAAATAAAGCCAATCGAGAGCACGAGTTGAAGATGAGTTTTGAGACTCGGTGTAGTAAATTTTTTACAAGCTTATAAATAATGGCGTTTAAAGTTTTATATGTGATTACAAATTGCATTTTGCTTCTTATGCATATTAAATATTCCTTATCTTTGGTAATCGAGCAAAATTTTTAAAGTTTTATACAATTCAGTTATATTAGTTAATGTATTGATTTTAAACTATTGTAATAAATGTTTTGTTTCTTTAACATTTTGTATTTAATATTTGTTCTTTATTTTAAATTATCAAAATTTTATATGCAATCAATTTTACTGCAAATTTAAAATAATAGATTGCATTATACATCATAATTAAAAAAACATAAAATTAGTGCAAAATAATCGCTTGAGCTTATCCCACCACTATTATCGTAAAATAATTTTGCGACCGTCCTAAATACTATTAATTTACAGAAATCGTTATTTAAATAACATAATTAAAATCGAACCTCCCCAACGTTAAAATTGAAAAATAAAACATATACATACTGTATTAAGTTTTACAAGCTGCTTCACGTTTAAAATTAAAAATTGCTTCGGATAAATCATTATGGAAAAATTTCAAAAAAACCTAGAATCGACAGTTAAGTGTCTAAAAAAAAATTAGATCAATGATTTACGACGAATTTTAAAAACATAAATTACGCTACCTAAAGACTAAGTAGTTATGCGGAATTATAAAGTTGTAATTTTTGTCAAAGAGCACAACTGTTCCAAGTCGACACAACCCTTAGTACGTAGAATCTATTGTACAAGCGGTAGTAACGAATTGATCAAAGTTGATAGGATTATTGAGTGCTAGGACTGTCTGTACCGCTACCGCTATTAGTGTTCTCTCTGGCTGCAGCCAAGCGCTCCCTTTTATTAACTTTAGAAAGACTCGCGATTTCCTTTAATAAATTCTGTATTTTTGTATTCAACTGGTCACATTTATCATCGTGCTCCTTCTGTAAGTTCTTCATTTTATTTCTGAATTCATTCTCGATTGTAAAGTGTTTTGCTTTTAATTCAGTTATCTGTAAAAAGTTTAAATTAGCGTTAAATCATTCAATTTTCATTTATAAATACAAAAACAACGGGATTTTGCTTATCGAGGGCCGAAATCTTTAAATTAAAATATCGATAGATTGCATTCAGTTCTTCTCTTTTTTAAAATCTAACCTCGTATTTACAAGCATCTAATGTGTAATAAATTAGACTTTGTAAGTATATTAAAACAAGAACGTTTATGGTTCCAATATGCACCTTTTTTAACTAGTTTTTCTTTATGTGTTTTCTTTAACGATCTTGTTAACAATCATATTGCAATATGGGTTATGATATATATCAATAGCTCGTCAGCCCGTGTCAGTCCATATAATCCAAATTTTTGGTTATCCGAGATAAGCTCTGTTTACATTAACTTGGATAAACCGAAGAAAACTTCATGTAGATTTTGACATTGCCAATTCTTAGACTAGAAGCATTAAAATTTGAAAAAGATATACTACCATAAATTAAAAATTCACAAGAAGCATGGAAAGAAAAAAAACTTCCCAGTTTACATCAGACTGTCGCAAAAACCAGAAAATTATAAACTAAGAAAATCAAATCACGTTTAAAAGTTAATGTTATAGAATTTTTTAAGTGCAAGTAGGTAAACATGAGTAAAAATTGAATTTATGATGACAAGGAAACATAAAAAATCGATAAAAGATTGTTAATATTGTGGAAATAACTACCCAAGCAAGTTTAGTCAAATTTGTTTTAAAATAGCAAACCAAAACTTGCTAACTTAGAAATTGAAGATTTCATTTTGATTACCTATAAGAAGTAAACAGATTGCAAGTAATTTTATGTCAATTCTCAATTAAGTAATTATTGTTATATAGACAACCACAAATCGCATGCAACCTCGTCGCTTTTGTATTCAATTTCTAATATCTACTAAAAAAAAAAACAAACAAAAAGATAACAAACCATTTTATCTTTGCTGAGCATTTGACTATCTTTTATGCTCAATTGTTTTTGTAAACTAGCGATCTGCTCTTTCAGCTGCGTCATCGCAACCACATGATCGGAACTATTTGGATCCAAGTCGGCTCGAATCAAACCAGGTCCTGCATTGTTACGAGCCACCTTATTGGCAGGCCCATTATCGTTATCGCTCACCGGAATTTTCGTGACGTCCAACCTGTGCGGCCTTTTACTGTGACTGCGAAGCCTAAAATTCGATTACAGATTTACTAGCGATGCGCGTGTTTCATCGTGTTTCAAACTCACTTTCCCTCCTTGTGCTTTTCCTTTGCCTGCCTAAGCTGAGTCAATTTCAAGTGCGCCCTACGTTCGGCATCCCCCTGCTTAGTTTTTGCGAGGGCACGTTTAAACGAAAGCGTGCATAGCCAGCACAAGAGCTTTCCGTCAACCTAAAATAAAACCCACCTCAAAACACTGGCAATGTGACATTTGCAAGGGATTAATGTCATTATATTTACCTTTTTATCGTCGTCGTGTCGATCGAATGCACATTTCTGTTTGCACTGTTCACAGTTGACAGGTGGTCCATACTTAATTTCAGAATTTGTGCATCGTTGACACTTGTTGCCTATGAATGCGGCGATTATATTACAGTATTCGCAAGCAGTTGGCTTGCCGTACGCTTTAACATTTTGCTCGCACTTTTTACAAATCGTACTAGTGCTTCCCTTTGTGGTTTGTTGAAATTCAGATCGACAATAGGTGCATTTAACCACCGGAAATGCTCCACGACATTCCTGAGTGGAAAAAGGTTGCAGTAAAAAACATCTTCAGTATTTTCGACTTCTCAAAACATAATGTCGGTGTTTTGAAAAATTACAAATCCGACGTTTAGTTTGCATAATAATAATGTAAAAAGAGTATGTAAAGTTAAGAATGAACAAAAATAAAACAACTACGAAGGAAGAATATGTTGACGGTGACTATAACCTAATAATTATATGACTATAACTCACTTTGCAGAGCTGCTGGCCGGACGATAGTTCCTCGAAGGGATGTCGGGAAAAGCATTTAGAGCATGCAAAAAGTGCCGGGGCTGGCGCACTCATTTTCACGATGAGAAACACTAAAATACGCACTAATTTTTAACAGGCAGTGTCGCGATTACTGTTATAAAGACTCAACTGAAGTTGTAGCTTACCGTTTGCTATATAGCGCGCCAGGTGGCCAACACGAACCGCTCATCTAGGGATTTTTGTTCTGGGCCGCTCTTGAATTTCAAAACCAAATTTGAAAATTATTTTAGGATTTTAAAATTATGAAAAAGTTCCAAATTATCAAGATAACAAATAACAAAGCAAACAAAACAAAAAACTTTGAATGTCAAATTTAGTTTTATAATTTAAAAATGGGAATCGATTATTATGGGGTTTTATCGATACAAAAGAACAGCCACAATTTAGAAATAAGGAAAGCGTAAGTTGTACGATTTTCTTTGTCCGTGCATTAACCGAATAATATTTTTGTCAAGGTATCGTAATGCAGCTCTCGAGTTCCATCCTGAACGGTTACAAAATGAAGAAGTGCAAAAGATATTTTCGTTGATAGGAGAAGCGTACGACGTATTAAGTGATCCAATACGAAGGGCCGTTTTCGATCAGTACGGGGAGGAAGGCTTGAAACTTGGAGTGCCAGGGCCTGAGGGATACATTCAACCATATCACTATCATGATGATCCTATGCGAACATACAGGTATATTAAAGATATACATACATTATATTATGTATTATAACATAATATTAATACTGCATTTTAGAGAATTCTTTGGAACCATGTCCCCATATGCTAATCTTCTCGATCATTTGTCCGATCCGCCTATTTTATATAAACTGCCAGAAGGCAGAGGTATAAAAAAAAAGCAAACGCCCATATATCACTCGTTATGTTTAAATCTACATGAAGTTTTCTTCGGTGGCGTCAAAAAGATGAAAATTCAACGGTTACAGTTTGTTGGAACTGATAAAATCCGAACTGAAGTGAAAGAAAAAATCTTGAGCATCCCCATCAAACCCGGCATCAGACCAAAAACGGAAATAGTTTTCCCAGAGGAAGGAGATCAAAATCCAATGCATATTCCAGGTTTGTTATTACAAATGAGTATAGGGTGCAGAATAGACGATTTTTAAAAGGTGCATTTTAGCCGATGTAATATTTATAATAGAAGACTGGCCGCATCGTTACTTTACAAGGGAAAATGATAACTTAGTCATGCGTATAAACCTCAAATTGCAGAAAGCCCTTTTAGGCACCACAATAACAGTGAACACTCTCGATCACCGAACTATTAGAATCCCAATAACGGACATAGTATGGTAATTTAAATTTTAAATGTAATTGCGATTGTATGTACGGTTGTATACATTTTGTAGTCCCGGTTACGAGAAAATCGTCAAAAACGAAGGGATGCCCGTATTAGAAAGGCCCGAAGAGAAAGGCGATCTAATAATACGATTTACAATCGAATTTCCGACGTACCTGCCGAAAATGAGCAGGGAAATGTTTTGCAAGGCGTTTTATTTGGTAAAAATTGGCGGTGGCATGCATCATGAGATGATCAATAAAATGATATTGGCCGATAAAATTTTGAGAGTCGATCCCGACGAGCAGTTGCCACCTTCTTGATCTTTTTTTTATTGTTAAAATTGATCACCTTCCTCTTTTAGATTTAGAATGGATTAAATTTATGTTAGCTAAATATCATTATTGTTTTGTAAATACGGCCCTAAAGCTTCAATTTCTCGAACACCCTGTAGTGTAAATATTGTGATAGTTAAATTGAACTACTAAAATAGTAGTTTATTTGAGTAGCCTCGTGCATGTTATGACGTTCGTTAGTTAGGTTATAGGTTTAGGGTGTGATGGATGAAGAAAATGAATTTAATTCGAACGACATCGACGAAGATATCGAAATAGTCTATTTAGATGATGAAGAAGCTTCCGATCAAGAAGACCATCCCGAAGATTTAGCGAAATTGACGTTTCGTAAACATACGCGTGCTGTATTCGATGGGGCATTAAGCAAGAACGGTTTGTTAGCCGTAACAGGTGGCGAAGATGATATGGCCTATGTATGGTCTACCGAAACGTCGGAAATATTGTTGGAATGCACGGGCCACAAAGATTCCGTGACGCAGGTAGATTTCAACTTCGACGATGAATATGTCGTTACGGGAGATATGGGAGGTTTAATTCAAGTTTGGAGAGTGAACGAAAAGAAGTTGGTATGGTGTCACGAAGGCGACGACATGGAATGGTCGATTTGGCATCAAATGGCTAATGTTCTTTTCATCGGGACCAACGTAGGAGACATATATGTGTGGCAAATTCCTCAAGGTAATTGCAAAGTTCTTCCATCTCATGGTGCAGCTACGACTTGTGGTAAAATATTACCAGACGGTAAACGACTTTTAGTTGGATATGGCGATGGCCAAGTTCGTTTGTGGGACATTAAATCGATAAAAATTATATGGGAATTAACGGAAAATATACCGAGTTGTAGTGTTACATCTTTGGACATTAGCGAAGATTCGAATTTGTTTATTATTGCACCGACTGCACAACTTTTGAAGGTGGCAGATGGGCGACAGGTTGCCTGCTTGTTGGCAAATGACGAAGAAGAGATCGAAGTTGCAACATTTAATAGGGACTGCGGACTGTTGGCAACTGGTGCTTTATCGAAAAGATTATGCATATGGGATCTTAAGAAACTTTGCTTAAGACACGAAGCGAGGTTGGACCAGCGTGTTACTGTTATTAAATGGAGTATACAGGATAAATTGATTGTTGGAGTAACAGATGGATCTATATACATTTGCAGTTCAAAGTCTGGCACTTTATCCGAATGTCTCACTGGACACCTTGACGATATCTTAAGTTTGTCCATTACAAAAGATGGGACCAAAATTCTTAGTACTTCTGACGACTCGACTGCTAAAATATTTTATGTTAAGTCTGAATAATATATTGCCTCGGAGCGTTCAAATTTTCTGCGATTTATATTTTACCTGTTGTACTAAAATTTTTGTGAAAACTTTTCTTTAAATAATTTCTAAAAGATTTTAATATTTTATAGTGTATCAAATCTTTTTGATAATATAATTATTATTAGTGTGTTGTTGTTTCATAAATTTTATAGACATTCAGGGCCCTATTTATGTGTAGATGGTGATTATGGGAACAATAGTTTCTAACGAAACAGATGTAGTTTAGTAATAACTAAATGTAATAACAAATATTGTCCTTGTTTATTTAAGGTTTGATGTATAAACGATGTAACAAACATTTGTTAATTTATATGGCAGTTTTATGTTAAATCATTGTGTTTTAAAATTAAATTCACAATTTAAGTACGAATTTCAATGCCAGTACTCTGGGTTAAGTCCTGCTCAAATAATTTTTTCGTCTTTCTGTTGGGTTGCTTCCTTGTTACAAAATTTATATGCTATATATTCGCTTAGCGCGGTTATTGGGTTGCATATTATACAACGTTTGATAGATTTTTAGCTCAAAAAATTTATAGACTTTGTACAATAGAATCTGTCTGTCGAATTATGCGGTAAAAAGTATGTTGGTGAGTGACACACGCAAAATATGCACATATATTTTACCAGAATAAATGGAAAAACTTGTTTTTCTTAATCAACACTGTGTAAAAGACAATGTTTTAAACAAAGTTTCATAATTAATGGTAGAGAAAATAAAATTTGACCCATACTGTAGGACCCTATTTATCTTAAGTAAGGGATAATGTGCCTAACAAAAACTACTGCAACAACTAATATTAAATGTCAGAAAATGCAGTATATCATTTAATTATCGAAGCCGAAACCGTAATTAGCTTAATTTTGTTTAAAAACGTTTTGCACATCCGCCTACGCAACCAAACATACAGCTGCCGATAACACAATAAACTAAAGCTCTCCAGGAAAATTTCACAACATTAACAATTATTTATGTTATTAATAAGTTCTAATTGAAGATATACTTTGTAAAACAATAACAAACTCACTGTTTGCAGCCCAGCATCAAAATAAATCAGTTCAGCCAGATATTATAGGTAATAATTAGGAAAATACCTTAACTGTTCTATCGTCCTCCTTTAAAATCGCACGAACTGTTAACTCTCAGCAGTTATACTGGAAAGCATCTGAAATGATAAATGTAAAATCAATTCCTAAATTATTGTTTTATTTATTATAAGAGTTAATTCTTTTAGAAAGTTGATTTATAAGTTGTTGTTTTTTTAATTTACAAATTAAATTACATTTATATTATCAAACGTATAAATAATGTGTAAAGTGGGATTCGCACCTATTGTATGCAATTTTGTCGTAGTAATTAATTGCATGCGATTTTGAGTCACTACAAAATTAGTTGTCACTTGACATACATTAACAAATGTATCTTCAGATACAATTGGCAATAAGATAATTACTAAAATTGCAGGCAATTATTGCACAAATTTAGAACGTGTCGAAATTCGTGCAATTTTAATTCATGCAATAAAATTGCTGCAACAAAATTGCACAGGTGTGAATCCCACTTTAGTTTATAATTGTTATTTGAATAGTTTATTTTACTTATTGAATTGAAACCATAGAGCAGTTAAAATCTCATTAAAAAACTTTTTGCACATCTTCCTAGGCAACCAAACATACGGCGACTGACAACAAAATAAACTGAAGCATTGTAAATGATTTTCTTGTACCGGTTCCTGAACAAATACATATTATTTTAACACTAGAAAACGAATGTGCGTGTTTATCTTAAGTTACGTTGTGTAATTGAAACCGTTTGCAGACAAATTACATTTAAAAACGTTTTGCCTGGCGCCATAGGCAACCAAACACATACTTGACATAAATAGGATAAATTAAAAGGCCTGTAAAATAATTTAGTTCGGGAACCCTTCGACAAATATATATTTTAACACTAGAAAACGAATGCGCATGTTTATCTTAAGTTACGTTGTGTAATTGAGACAGTTTGTAGACAAATTACGTTTGAAATTTTTCCCTGGCCCCACAGGCAACCAAACATACTCTTGACATGAATAAAATAAATTAAAAGGCCCGTAATGGAATTTCGTCGAAGAGCCCTTCGATAAATACATATTTTAACACTAGAAAACGAATGTTCGTCTTTGTCTTAAGTTACACTGTATAATTGATAATTTTTCAAATAAAACTAGTTCAATAATGAATGTGAGGAAATGTAAAACTGCTTTCAATTATTGAAATTGAAACCCTTTGTAGACAAAAAAAACGAATCGCAAAGAAATATTAATGCAAAGGTTGTTTATCTACTTCGAAATCGTAAATTCCTATAATTCGTCTAAAGGCATTTATCACGCAAACGTTTGATAAAAAAACTGGACCCCCATTACTGATAAAATATATATAGTTTTATTATTACGACAATGAATACGAGTCCAAGTCAAATAAAATACTAAAGTTATGTTGCAACCCATAATTAAATTCGCCATAAAAACAATTTCCAGGTTTATTAACAATTACGTAACATACGGAATGTATCTCGATTTACTTATTCTTATTAACAGCCGGAACAAGACGAAAGTTTAAACACTAAAATTTTAAACGGGAAAACAAATAAACGCGTCACTTATCGCGCATCAGCACAATAAAGAACGAAAACCAAAACTCAAAATTACGTATCTACTTAGGTGAAACCGAATCGAGGCACAGACGTACCGTATTTATCAAAGGCCAGAACATAACTAACGAAACGTATTTCACATTAATTTTTACTAAACACGATAACGAATGCTGCACATGTTGTTTTATGCAGGTATATGTGATTGATATGTGATAAACATGTGTATGCCTAAAATAATTCCCAGCATATTATTATCACAATATAATATTACCAACAAAACTTTTAAACGTACGTTATATTCACGATTTAAAAATTTATTCGAGATTGATTTTAATGAGAAAGAGTTCGATAAAATAATGTTCTACAGATATGTTTCCCAAATAATTTCTTTGTCAGTAGAAAACGAACGCACGTGCTTATCTTAACACGTTCGCTGCCGACAAATTCCAAGTACACCTCCAGAACCTGATAGGTGTTTTTTGTTTCTATAAATCACGAATAAAACTTTACTTAGATGATATCGGTCCTTTATGTAGTTGTTTGTGTATTTGAGGCGGATCCGTGTCATTAGCACATAAAGCTCGTCTGCTAATTGACGCGGATACGCATAGATAGTAATCCGTTATTCTTACACGTCTTTTCTATGTGCTTGTCTAATAACCGTCTAGTACCTACGCTTAATTCTTACAAAGTGTAAATGACTGTAAGACCATAACGCGGATTCGCGTTATTAGCAGTGAACGTGTTAAGTTACCGTCGTGTAATTGTTAATGTTTGAAATGAAACTAGTTCAGCAGCTAATATTCAATGCTAGGAAACGTGAAACTGACTTTAATTATTATTGAATTAAATTGAATTAAACGAATCTCTTGCACCAGCTCCTGAACAAATACATATTTGATCACGAGAAATCGAAAGAACCTGTTTATCTTAAGTGACGTTGTGTGTAAAAGATAATTGTTTTTAGCTATGTAAACTGATCGTGAAACCGTATTGTATATAGCTAAAAATACTCGAATTTAATTAATTAGATATACCTAAATTAGTCGAGGAGACTTCGAGTTTTTTTTCCTTTATCGTTCTGATGCCTTGCACCTCGTCGGGGGTAGTCTTTTTTGACGTCCAGAAAAACGGCACCGTTGGAGTAACGCTACTCGAGGTTCTGTGCGTAACCTTCTTGACCATTAGAACAGCCTGTTAGATCATCGATTGGGACACCTGAAACTTATTGTTAAATTATTTTCTATAAATAGGAAATTGACACAAATATTGATTTTCTTGTGGACATCTATTCACTAATATTTCTAATATTGACCTAAGATTAATATATTTAATAATAAGTTTGGAATTTGTACGTCTACATTTTCGAATATAACACGGAATAATCCCAAAATTGTGTTATGATAATTTTATGACGACGGAATTAATTTATTCTAAAAATATTTTTCTTTGTCACATTATGTAGATACCCACTTAAATGTTGAACGCAGTTGTATATACAAGGTGGTCCAGCGAAAACGAAATGCCTACACGTTTTTTTAAGGGTATTAATGATTATTTAAAAAAAAACCGCTCGAACACGTCGACTCTATTATTTAATTCGGGATTAATGCCTACATTTTTTCGTTTAGTTAATTTTAACGTTAAAGACGGGTCGATGTCGTTCGAAATATTTTAATTGGTAAGGGGTGCTATTCGAGAAAGGTTAGTAATTTAACGCTGGCACGTACAGCAATTTATTATGTACTTATCCAGCTATTATTTCCTAGTGAGACATACATAAACACATAGGTGCTTATAAACTGCTTTTAATGATAAAGTATACAACCATCTGTCTTGCAGGTAGGGTCCTAGGTGTAGATCGGTTGTACAAGAGCGCCGTCCTGCTGGCAGGAAGTATAATTTCATATGAATTGGTCCTACGTGCAGGGCTACCTTCAATGAATACATGAATTGTCGTTCAAGCGGTAGCGCACAAAATCAAAGGTTCTGCATAAATATCTGCATTTTTTAAATGTCGAGCTCGTGATTTTGAAACATGAGCTGCTTAAGAAAGAGTTGTTATTTCGAATGGTATAAGTTTCTGTTTTATCAGCAATACACAAAGCATTCAGATATGTTTATAAACCTGTAGGACAAGTCCTACAAGCCTACTTGTCCACGCGTGTTTCATTAATACAGGGATAGCAATTGGTATAACATCTACATCGATTTTAAAAAATCGCAACTTAAATTATATAAACTAGTATAGTCAAAATAATGAATTACTTCTGATTACTTGTGTAGTTTAACTCACTTTAAAATTTCAGTACCAAGTCAAACCCATTAGTTCTAATAACTTAACCAAACAAACGAAGAACTGGCAGCTACACTACCTTTTAGGTCCACCTGCTGTTCATGCTAGCAGCAGTTCAACCTGTGCCCCGCAAATTTTAGCGCATTACAACGGAGATATACTGATGGTATGTCGGTTTACCATATCAATGTCAGCTTTGGTGCCTTTCCTCTACATTAAAATACAACTAACTAACTCATCTTGTTATAATCCTCGTGAAATGAGGAAGTTTTTCCAATAAGTGTCCATTTTATGGCATCACTTATTTTTATCGAACGATAAAGACGATAGGGTCGAAGTTGCAGATAATTGCGAAGTGATATCCTAGTTTACAGATACTAATACAAATTTTGATATTTTTTTGAGGTAATAGACACAAATTGTCTATATGAACTTTACTAAATACGAGCCTAGAAATTAAAACGTTAAAGATCACCTGTCAATTTTTACGCGAACATACGAAAAACTAATGAAACATGTCGAAATTGAACACGAACAGCTGTATCTCGGATATTGACTTATCAAGACTTTTTTGTTGGAAATGGTCTCTTTTATCTTTCCCATTCGTTTTATCCACACTTTCTGGGACACCCTGTATGTAGGCACCTATACCTATATTATTGTATTATATAATTTATTTTGATGTTTCTGCTTTCGGCGACGTTCATATACTTATACATTTGATCTTTTCAACATTTATTTGCAACCAACCTGTTTTTTAAACAACACGATCAATTTTGATCTTAGCTAGATGTTCTAAATATTCGAAAAGTTTCAATTACAATTCGTTATCCCTAATTACTAACTTCTATAGTAATTTCCAATACCTATACGTCTTCGAATGGTGTTGACGTGGTAAGATGAATAGTGTTTCTTTAGAGAGAGAGAGAGTGAGAGGTTCAAATTATTGTTCTTTTATGTTTGAGCTTAACCCTGTTTGTTCCAATGCCTCTTTTATATGAATTATTGTAGGTATCGTCCTGCGATATGTCGTCCAACTCTCGTATCGACGTCGCATCTCGTTTATGGTTCTCGTCTTCCTTAAGGTGGTACGGTCCAAATAAAAAGATTGATGTTTTTATGAAATACATTACGTTTTCCATAGATTACAATGTTCCGATTCACAGAAAAATACTTGTGTAAAAATACAATTTTACTGCAATCATAACTCAAAACTGGAGTAACCAAAGTTTGCAAATTAATAACTAGTGGGTAACGTAACATTCCCTCTGCGGCACCTAATAAATACCTATTTTAATTAAATAATTGCTTCGCAATCTTTTAAAATTTCAATGTGGGTCTTTAACGATCATTTGAATAAATTGGAGAAATTTTAGCACGTCTTGCCGTTAAGAATCACTTCTGATGATCATTTTCGTTTTTACATCAATTTTTTATAAATAATCAAAAGCGGGTTGTTGGAAGTTTTAATTTTTGGTTTAAATGTTGACGCCCAATATCGGACAATGGTTGCGGGTCGTCCCACAACTATTGTTAAATACTGGGTAATATGACTTGACCTCCCTATTTTTATTGTAAAAGGTCATAAATTTTACAACCTAAGAATCTAACGCGAGCATTGGTCACTTAACAGTATAAATCAAGCGAAACGTTCTCCTTTTAAATCCTTTAAGTCAATATTGTGAATTTAGACATAATTTATTGTAACATCAATAAACGATTAGTATATGACATTTTACATACATTTTAGAAACGGAATCCTGATTAACAAAATATTAATCACGATTAGCTATCAATAGCTATCATTACATCGTATATTGCACCAATGTCTTAAATTTGAGAAAATTAACAATGAGGAATTCGCAAGATTACTGGAATACATCAATTTTGTTCTTTTTCTCGCTATTTTGTAACTAAGTTTTTTGACGACTATTTTGCAATTGAAGTTCTTACGATATTGCCTTTTTTGTATATGGCACCTTCTACTTTTGACGTCATTATTTGATAAATGGTCTTTATTTACATGCACATATTTATAAAACTTTAGTGGTGTAATACAAATAAAAATACTAGAAATAGTTATATTACCTAGATTATTAGTACGGAAAGTTACATTTTCCGACGACCATTATGAAAAGTGCATAATTTCACACCAATAAATGTTATGGAAAGTTACATTACCATTACAAACAAATAGGCTGACCGTGCGTAAAGAAACTCGTTGGCCAATCGAAAACGTTGCAGCCCGTGTGCGATCATTGCACACGGTCAATCAAAGTCTTCTACACTGTCATGCAATTACTTAACTGTTAATAAACTGTTTTATTATCAAATTTGACATTTTATTAAAATGTCAAACGAACTTACGTAAACGTCAAAAATCAATTTTTTTTAATAAAAATACTTGTGGTCGTCGGAAAAGCATAGTATATAACACGTGCGGAAAGGTGGATATTTTAGCACTAGTTATACAATATTACTATACTATTATTTTTTTAATAAACATCTACTTAAATTACAATTTTCCTAATGTAGTACTTTTCACGTGTGAAATCTGTTATTTTTTTAAAAACAACATTTTTGATAACAATACAATTACCGAGATCCGTTCGCATTCAATATCCTCGAGAACGCCCTATTTATATTGTTATAATAATAATATTAACTATTAATTAATTTTCTAATTTCAATTAAAATTAAAGTAGATTATTTATTAGCGAACTTTAAATAAATCAGTTTTTCAGATCGGTAATCTCAGATTTTTCCTGAACTTAACATTAAATCTTAATTTTTGTATTGCGAATTTTAAAATCGTCTTCGAATACGTTTTAATGTAAAAACACCGTATCTAAACATTTATACCCTTAGCTTCGAAGCAGATAGATTTTACGACTTTACAGAGGCAGGCTATTTCAACCAAGAAGGATAGTCTGTTTAAAATTTCTCTAAAATTCACTAACAGTGCCATCTACGGATTATCGTTTGGCGGCAATAGGGACCGCACGCCCTTAAAAATTATTGTAGAGCAAATTTGCCGAACTTTCAAAGACAGCCTTTTGGGACCACTCACTCACTATACCTATTTGAAATGTACGGAACGACATTAATCCTTCAGGTTGGTGTTGAAGTTATAGGTAAACGGAAAAGTAAAATATAAGTAAAAATGTATATAATTAAATGTTCTTTAGCACTCTAACAGCGAACGTTAACTTTTCTTATAAGCTAATAAAGTTGAATTGTAATTCAGCTTTATATAGAGCAGGGTTACCTATATATATATATATAAATTGTAGGCCAGCGTTTCTACTTTTAATCAGATTACAAAACGACGTAGTATATTTATTAGCTTTAAAGTCCGTTAATATATAATCATAAATGAATTATTTGCAAATATATTATGTTATAGGTAGATTGATACATTTATATCAATTTATCGTATACGATGTTAAGTACTTATATAGTTGCCTGTACGGTGCCTTTAAAATGACCGACATCAAGTACCATCCTGATATTCCCGACACCTTATTATTAGATTATTAGAGCAATTTCGAGCAGGATGTGAAGGGACACATCGCGAATTTAAACCGAAAGTCGCTCGACCATTTTGCGGCTAAACAAAAAGCGCCAACTCGGCAGTGAGTTTAGTGGGGAGAGAAATCGGTGCATTGTCGTTGGATTCATGGCCGGAAGTTTAGTGGCGCGAATGCTTATACCTACAAAATCGTTCGTTCGCGACACACGTGCACCATCAAACATGAATTGTTATTGGTGATCGTTTTTATTTTAAAATAGCGTGGTGTAAATGGCGAAAACAACTGAGCAAAATAGCGAAACGACCTCGTCTTTCGGTTCTTCCCCGGGCGTTAAGATGAAGAAGGAATTATCTATGATCGACGGGGTTGCTATTATCGTGGGCATAATAATTGGAGCAGGAATTTTCGTTTCGCCCAAAGGAGTTTTGAGGTATTCCGGGTCAATCGGGCAAGCGTTGATCGTCTGGATTTTGTCAGGTTTACTGTCGATGATAGGAGCACTGTGTTATGCAGAACTGGGTACGTAGAAATGCCGCATGTTTGTTGCGTCATTATATTTATAATGTCCAAGGATAACAACCATCTGTTGCATTTCGATGTATGTTAATGTTATGAATACGAAAGAGGGAAACTTTTAAACAGGCATCGAAAAGAAACCAGTTAGTCTATTGATTTTTTTTTTGGGGAAATAAAAAGCATCCAAAAATAATGCGTTTCGAGGTAACCATTCTGACAATGAAATGCAAAACTAACAATAACTAAATGGAATTTATGAATATTTACCGATGCCGATAACAATGGCAACGATAACGTTTAATTTTAAACTTTTATAGTTTCTTCGACATATTTTATCACGTTCGTTCACTAAAATTGGAATGTTTTCATTTAAACAATAAAAACCTGTACATTTTTTTGTCGAATCGGGGTCGCTATATTTAAAGACGGAAGCAAGTTTTTCTTCTACACATAACGGTTCGAGATACAGATTCGAAAATTTCAAAAAATACGCCAAGAAATATTCTTTTTAACGCGACCGCAAACTTGAATTTTAAAAAATAAGAACAACGAATAGTACGTGACGTTGGTGTCGTTTTACTGGACTCAAATAATAACATGCAATTCGAAAAATATTTGTCCCGATCACTAGCCGACGATTTCGTAATCTGGGCGAGATAAAGAACAATCGTAAATATGTATATCCATCCATCCATCTGTGGTCCATCTGGCTTCGACAATCATTAAATATGTAATAGTTTCCCCAACGGTTAATAACGTACGCGTTTATTGGCCACATAATTTTATACAACATCGACATGTCCATACCTCGGTGGTCACTCGTTCAGATCCGATGCCGGCAACGTGGAATAATCGTTGCTTTCCTTTTAAAATCAAAGACATTCACGCCACATGTCTTCACAACTCGCGAACGACCGGATAGGCGTTAAAATCGCTTTAGCGTCAGTTGATTTTAACTATCATCGGTCACTTGCCATAACCACTCTACTGTTTGGGCAATCATTTCCATATCGATGGTTTTTACTGGTTTAAGGCGCAGAAAACTTCGAATTTTCAAACTAATTTGATCGACCGCAAAAATCTTGAATATGCATGTACCTGATTCTTTATTTCAGGCACGATGATCCCAAAATCTGGAGGCGACTACGCGTACATCATGGAAGCGTTCGGTCCGCTACCGGCCTTCCTTTACCTATGGGTGGCACTTTTCGTTCTGGTTCCTACGGGAAACGCGATCACGGCCATCACGTTTGCCCAGTACATCCTTCAGCCCATGTGGCCTACCTGCGACCCTCCGTACGAAGCTATACGCCTCATAGCGGCCGTGACGACTTGCCTATTGACCGTCATCAACTGCTACAACGTGAAATGGGTTACGAGAGTGCAAGACATTTTCACGGCAACTAAAATGTTCGCGTTGGGCATCATCGTGGTGGCCGGCATTTGGCATTTGTGCGCTGGAAACGTGAAGCATTTCGAACAACCCATGGCAGGCACGCAATCGGAACCCGGTTATATCGCGTTAGCGTTCTATTCCGGTTTGTTTTCCTATTCGGGATGGAATTACTTGAATTTCGTCACCGAAGAACTAAAAGACCCATATAAGTAAGTAACAGTTGTTTAACTTCGGATGTCGTCTCAATTTCTTCATTTTCCAGAAATCTTCCAAAAGCCATATGCATATCGATGCCGTTAGTTACTGCCGTTTACGTGGTGACCAATATTGCCTATTTCGTGGTATTAAATCGTGACGAAATATTAGCATCACACGCAGTCGCGGTAACGTTTGGTAGCAAAATGCTGGGCGCATTTTCTTTTATAATGCCGTTTTTCGTTGCGTGCTCGACGTTTGGTTCGCTCAACGGGGCGATTTTTGCCTCGTCGAGATTGTTCTTCGTAGGGGCACGCCAAGGACATTTACCTAAGGCTATCGCCTTAATTGACGTAAAAAGACTGACACCGGTGCCTTCGTTAGTTTTTATGGTGAGTGCGTTGTTAAAGTAGTTCACGGATTCAGTCCAAACAAACCGGGTGAACGTACTTATTAAATAATAATAGAGCATTAATCTAAATTTTTCATTTGAATGCAGGGTCGGATCGACGCGAAGTGCAAATAGCGTTTCGTAGTTATTGTATGTACAACAAAAACAAAAAGCTCTGCCAAAATGGTCGTGGTGTTTGAACGAGACTATTTTACATCGTCTTCAAATAAGCTATGACAAAATAATTCGAACTTTAAAAGACCACGCACACTTTATATGGAAAAATAGGAACCACTCAAATCGATTTTTTTTATCAATCGACTAGTCTTAATGTGAGGAATAATTATTATCGCTGCGCCAATTTTGTTAATTTATTATTAGGTGTACAACTTTGCTTCCGCCGTTTTTTTCCGAAATTCGAGGCTTTATTGTAATAAACTGGTTATACATTTATGATTCAAAGTATTGTCCATCGCTGGCCACTACTTTCTCCCATCTTTCGGGCAGCCTACGAATCCCGCGTTGAAAAAACTGGTCATCTTTTGAAGCGATCCACGAATCGATCCAATTTTCTACTTCTTCATAAGACCGGAAGTGCTGGTCATCCAGGCCGTGTGCCATTGATCGAAACAAGTGATAGTCCGAGGGAGCAATGTCTGGAGAATACGGCGGGTGGGGTAGGACTTCCCATTTCAACGTTTCCAAGTATGTCTTGACCACTTTCGCAACATGGGGTCGAGCATTGTCATGCTGTAAGATTACTTTATCATGTCTGTCGTTGTATTGCGGCCGTTTGTCTTTCAATGCTCGGCTCAAACGCATTAATTGCGTTCGATAACGATCGCCTGTGATTGTTTCAGTCGGGTTTAACAACTCATAATACACTACGCCGAGCTGGTCCCACCAAATACAGAGCATGACTTTGGAACCGTGAATATTCGGTTTGGCCGTCGACGTGGAAGCATGGCCGGGATATCCCCATGATTTTCTGCGCTTGTGATTATCGTAATGAACCCATTTTTCGTCCCCAGTCACAATGCGATGCAGAAATCCCTTCCGTCTTTGCCTTGCAAGCAGCTGTTCACAAGCAAACAAACGCCGTTCAACATCTCTGGGCTTCAACTCGTACGGCACCCAATGTCCTTGTTTCTGAATCATTCCCATGTCTTTCAGGCGTTTTGAAATGGCTTGTTGCGTCACTCCCACAAATCCTGCCACTTCTTGTTGCGTTTGACACGAGTCTTGCTCAAGTAATGCCTCCAATTCTGCATCTTCGAAAACCTTCTCTCTTCCACCGCCATGCCGGTCTTCGACGTCAAAATCACCGTTCTTGAAGCGTCGAAACCACTCTCGGCACGTTCTTTCACTAATAGCGGCCTCACCGTAGGTATTTGAGAGCATTCGATGAGCCTCAGCCGCAGATTTCTTCATATTAAAACAGAAAATTAAAACCTCCCGCAAATGACGAGAATTTGGCTCGTAAGCTGACATGTTTAATCGAGAATAACTTTATGATGCAGACACAAATCGACTAATATTTCGATGGCGTTATATTTACAAATACCTAATCTTATTGTATGACAGCTACGATCTATTTATTTCGACTACCACTTACCGCTACAGCCATTTATTGCAAAACGGCGGAAGCAAAGTTGTACACCTAATAATAAAGCCGCAATCTTTAATTAACGCTCTTATGAGAATTTCGCGAGAGCAAAAGAGAACCTACTAAAATCAAATTTGTTTGAGTTCATAAATCAACTTTGTTATTTATTGCGGGGTACTTAACAACGACGGGTCGGTACCTACCTACTTAAACTGGCCTGGGATTTAAAACGATTGAAATAATTCTTTAAATGGCTTAAAAATTCTTGGCTTTGTGCACATTAAAAATGTGTACAAAATTAAGAGATTATTTGTACCTATCTATAAAAAGATATCGATGACATTTTGTCAAAAGGGCGTAACCCACAATTTCTATTAAAATGAATTATTGAATTAAACGAAGACATAATCTGTTAAAATCTGGTAACAATATTTCGATTTTTTTCACCGGAAAAATCGATTTGTATTTCCGCCAAACGTATCTTCTTATAGCTACACGACGACACAACATGTGCTCTCCGGTAAAATTTCCTTTTTGGGTTACGCCGTTCTGGAAAACCTGCGTCGATATTTATATCAACTTGCTTTTTACAATTGTTATTATAATATAGTTGCTGTTGCTGTTAACGCTAATAATTGGAAATAGAGTAATAATATATTAATAACAATATATTAATATATTAATAACATTAACAAACAATTCAAATAAAAAACAAAACACATTCACGAATAATAACAAATCAATAAAAAAAATAATTTTTCAATATTCAAAATTGTGACTCAAATAAATAAATAATAAAATAATCGAAAATAAGACAAAAAGCTGTTATTTTTCTACCTCTATTAAAAATGTTCACCATAAAATATCTATAGGTAATTCCAAATTATTAATTTTATTTTAGTGGGGGTAGTAGTGACCAGCCTCATTAGAGATCTCTGTCAAGTAAGGTTAAAATAACTCTGTAACGTAATAAATAATTCGATAAATCATTAATATTGAAAAATCGGCCTACGTATATCCGCCAAAAAAGAAATCTTCCACATAAAATTGTGACTATTATAACAATTACGGCTTATCCAAACCTATGTACAATTCAAGTCATTAATAAAAAGTTACTAGATTGTTTATTTGTAATTCAGTTTGAAGTTTGAAAAGTGACATATTCTATAGATGATTTACCTGCGCACATATTAGATGGCATAAAGAAAGACTACAATTTATTAGAACTGTAAAAATGCGAGGTACGAGGTGACACTTTATAGTGTAACTAACAAAACTATTAGTTTTTTAGGTAATTCTTTTATTCCAGGTTTTAAGCTCGCTTACAGTAGGTACCTTCCTAATTCTATTCTAACGACTCTAAAATAGTAGGATTGAATTCAGAATTTAAATGCTAACATCAATTCAATATGAATACGGGTTTAAAATTCTTAATTACAACAAGGAATCGAACAATATAATATTCTTTGAGCACTATTTTACTGTTTTCTACCTGCTACTTACATTTGTGTCGTTTCTTAGAAACGTATTTACCATGACCCCTCCATAAATAACGAGCGACAGATTTATTAACTTCCGACACAATTTAAAGCCCAAATTTTTTCAAGGAATTGTTCGTTAACGGGTTTAATAATGAAGTTACAGATTTGGCGCAATGGTAATAATTATTCCTCACATTAAGACGCGTCGATTGATATAAAAAAATCGATTTGAGTGGTTCCTATTTTTCCATATAAAGTGTGCGTGGTCCTTTCCTTTGAATAAATTACCGATCAATATTTGTGATGTCGATAAGTGTGCTATCTAAAATACTTTTTGATTGTAGTGCATCATCACGTTGGCTCTTGTGATCATCGAGGACGTCTACGTTCTAATCAACTACGTTTCCTTCGTGGAGGCCCTTTTTACAACGATCAGCGTCACGGGATTGTTGTGGATGCGCCACAAACAGCCGGACCTCTTCAGGCCCATCAAAGTGCCCTTAATACTGCCGATAATATTTCTGTGTATTTGTGCCTTTTTGGTCACTTTTCCATGTTACGTGAGTCCATGGGAAGTTAGTATAGGGCTTACGTTTGTATTATGTGGCATCCCCGTTTATCTTGTTACGATCGCTTGGCGTTCGAAGCCCGAATGGTTAAATAAGGCGTTTAATTCGTTCAACACGTCTTGCGCCAAGTTGTTCGTGTGCGTTCCCGAATATCAAGAAGAACACCGTTCATAGGCCGATTAAAACAATTAACAAGCGAAACTTGTTTAACAGGGTACCTACATTGTTATTATTAAACCGAAAAATTATAGAATGCTCAATTCTAGATTATAAGCCGTGTATGTCTCAAATACAGAATGGATCGCACTCTATGCAGTGTTACTTTCGAATTCGAATTCGAATGGGGATAATGGGAACTGTATTGTACGTCCTCTGCAGCTCGAACAGTTAATTTATTTATTTTGTCGCTTGACAGCCGTAGCTTTTACCATTTTATATAGTTTACGTAGAAGTAGCTTGAAATTTAATTTAACTTCGTTAAGATGTAATAAATTCAGTTTTGTATATCTGTTGGCATACTATTGTTTTTTTTTTATATTTATTAAATTTTTTAAAAATGAGATATTTTAATTGATGCCATATCCATATAGGCTTCTTTTTATACATTTCTTGATCAAGAAATAGCATATTTTGATGCTTCCGTGTGTTACAAATATTGTTACTTTTACTTTTCTCTTGTGACTATTCTGTATATCTGTCTTCGTACATCTACGATTTCGTCGCACAATTTCTTTCATGCCCCTTGTTTTTTAATTTCCTTCCGTAGTTCTTTCTTTACTGTAACCTAACCAAAACGAACTTTATCTAACCGTTCGTTGGATTTAATTTGTCGAGTATTCTATTACAGAAGGATTACATAATAAACATAGATTTCCATACAGCACAAAAACATCTAACGGATATAGAGATGTCTGTTTAATATCCATGAAAATGAATATCTATATGGTTACATCATAGATATCTATGTATATCCATAACAACAATCAGTGGCTGTATTTTTTACCACAGTAGATATCCAATGGTCTATTGTTTACTGATGTGGATACCGATGTATATCTAGCAATATTTAAGTCATATCCACGATTTAATGTTATAACTAACAACAAAATTAGAATAAAATATATATATATATATATATATATATATATACAGGGTGTCCCCGTTTTTTGTAGCAGGACTTTCACAACTTGTAGTAAAATTCATTTTGAAAACAAAAGTTCATATAAACATATATGTATGGAGGCCTCGTTTTCGATTTACAGGGTGTCGAAATTTAAAAAAATTGGATGTTTTATTTGTAAAACAAAATTCCCTTTTTTGATTTTGTTGAAACTTGGCAGTTTTGTTTGTAATAATAATACACATTTTTTCACATCATTGAATTTGCCCTACTTCTTCCAGTGCCGCCACAACAGGGGACCAACTTGATAAAAATAGAAAAAAATATGGTACGCCCCTGCTTTTTTGTAAGTTCGAAATGTTTTTCAGATTCAGCAATCAAAAATAAAACTTTTTCTATTACGCAACTTTTTTCCTATCTCGCTTCGTTTAGAGAGAAATAAGACTTATTTTTTTACAGAATTTATTGTTTAATAATAATTTGTATGTCAAAAATCAACCACACGGTATGAAAGGAAACTTATTCAATAAACAGAGACATAAAATCAAAGGAGCTGTTCAAAATGCCTGCCATTTTGTTCAACACATAAATTACAACGACGTATTAAAGACTGCCGAAAAGTTTTCCAAATGATCTGGAGTTATTCTAAGAGCAGCATTTCGGATTCGTCGTTCAAGTTCCTCTTGTGAATTGACAGGCGTCCTTAATAAATCCCCAAACAAAAAAATCCAAGGGTGTTAGATCAGGCGATCGAGGAGGCCACCCTACTGGTCCTCCACGACCCACCCATCTTTGCGGATATGCTGCATTCGGCCAGTTCCGCACCACCAAAGCATAATGGGCAGGGCATCCATCTAACTGAAAAAACGAGTCTATTCTTTGTTGGATTGGAACATCCTCCATCATGTTATGATACTCTGCATTTAAAAATTCCAAAAATAATTGACCGTTTAATCTATTGGGCAGGATGTAGGGTCCCAACAAAAAATTCATACCGTGTGGTTGATTTTTGACATACAAATTATTATCAAACAATAAATTCTGTAAAAAAATAAGTTTTATTTCTCTCTAAACGAAGCGAGATAGGAAAAAAGTTGCGTAATAGAAAAAGTTTTATTTTTGATTGCTGAATCTGAAAAACATTTCAAACTTACAAAAAAGCAGGGGCGTACCATATTTTTTTCTATTTTTATCAAGCTGGTCCTCTGTTGTGGCGGCACTGGAAGAAGTAGGGCAAATTCAATGATGTGAAAAAATGTGTATTATTATTATTACAAACAAAACTGCCAAGTTTCAACAAAATCAAAAAAGGGAATTTTGTTTTACAAATAAAACATCCAATTTTTGTTTAAATTTCGACACCCTGTAAATCGAAAACGAGGCCTCCATACATATATGTTTATATGAACTTTTGTTTTCAAAATGAATTTTACTACAAGTTGTGAAAGTCCTGCTACAAAAAACGGGGACACCCTGTATATATTCAATAGCAGTGTGTCGCAATATCTCTATAAATCTAGTTGCATGACAGATCCATACGATGTATCAACGTCTAATACATAACATATATGATATCTATATGATGTATCGACTGGATTAGATATCACATGGATCTGGTAGACATCTTTTATGTATATCTAATGCATATTTGGTGCTGTATGGGTTCATAGACGAAAAAGATTTTGTCTTGTATAGGTGCATGTTCCCTAACCTCCCATTGAAATTTTTACAGAAAAATTTGAATCACGCTGTAGATGATTATAGCTATTACTATTAATAGATATTAACGTTATTTTAATTAAAAGATCATCAGTGATAATAAAGAAGGGAACTGAAATTGTACTTACAGATATATATATACATATAGGTTGATTTAAAGGTGGGTTCTGTTTCTTTTCTGTGAAATAAAAAAGAAATTAGATCACACAAAATACATGTTCAAATAACTTACCGGTTCGTTTCTTTATAGGAAAGTCTCTTGCTTCGATAAATTATTAATTCCTTCTCACACAATAAATATAGGCAAACGAAATGAAATAATTAACTTTTAGGATTGATTTTTCTCTAAATTTCTTACGAATTATTATACAAAAAATATTCAAGTTCGCGAACACGATAAACGAGCAAACATCGCCCGAAAAGTATTCAAACTGCCATGTCGAAGAAATAGGATTTGAATTTTGAAATACGTTAAGTGACACGATACGTGTACGGTTTGTGGACGAGTCGGTCTCCCATCGAATTTAGAAATTGTCGGTTACGCATTCAAAACTCTTAACTGTCGTTTAAAAACATTAACATTTATCGTTTCCGATGTTCGACTAGCATTCGCGTAACTTTTTTTTTTCGATAACTTTTTGAAGTTGCTGTTCTGTAGACGACACTAAAGAAATACGCTCGCGCACAACACACTTTTGACAGTTTATCCGACCTTGCGTTTCACTTTTTAAAATAAATTTCAATGCTAATGTAAATTTGTCAATCAATGATCTATACGAATGTGCTACAATAGTATAAACTCGCGGTAATCGGCTTTTATGTGCAATTATACTGGCAAATGGTGTCCTATATTTTTCGTACGGCACAACTACATTGCATGAATGTCAATAAATTCGGTAACAGCCATGGACGTTGATTCTCCTGCGGGAGTTTTAAAAAGGTGTTCCAGTGCACCTACGATTAACGACAGCAGCTCCACTATGACAACGTCGCCGTCAAATAATCCATCGCCTAGGCAAGCTTTCGTTTTTTTCCCATATTTCAACAGTAGCTCTATGCATTTGTTTCCTTTTATTGCAGATAAAAATATAAATTACTTGGAATATGTTTTTCAGGGAGCAGCCGATGTTAAACTTGTTTAGTAATAGTCAGCCAAGAACAAGAAGATTTAGTGCAAGCTTCAGTCCGATGTGCGGTTCTCCGGTAAGTTCACAAAACCTTTTGTGAGGGCATTTTTAAAATTATCTTAATAGAGTGCAGGTCTACGACTGACGCCTCGAATAAGTCAGTTGCGGCAAGAGGAATGGGCCGACACGAGCAATTTTCGAGAACTGGCACACGAACGTGAAGTCCATCACACCATGCAAATTTCACAGTCGTGGGAGGACCTACGGCTGGTTACCGAATCTCCGAACGAACAAAAGTCGGGCAAAATGGGTCCTTTGCACGTTAATCTTCCATCTTGCGGAGGGATTTTGTGCAATTCTCCGTCTCCGACTCGTCTGAATTCGCCCGGCTTTCAAAGTCCGACGAGGGGTGTACGTACTTTTGTACGACGCAGCGCCAGTCCCGTACTACGGCCTAGTCCTTTAGGCGTAAAACGCAAATTAGACGACGACAAACTAGATTATCATTTAAGTCCGAGAGCTAAACGTTTTTATAGTTTTGGTGCTTCTGATCGTGGTGGATTGCTCACCACTACGTCTAGTCCCTTGCCAGGTTCTATTAGTTCCGTAGGAACTCCAGAATCGTTATCTAGTGCAGATTCTCCCAGTTTTAATTTTAGATTAAGC
This sequence comes from Rhagophthalmus giganteus, assembly GCA_036326145.1. Classification (NCBI taxonomy): domain Eukaryota; kingdom Metazoa; phylum Arthropoda; class Insecta; order Coleoptera; family Rhagophthalmidae; genus Rhagophthalmus; species Rhagophthalmus giganteus. The sequence continues at coordinate 471,172 of JARFJA010000062.1, forward strand.
GATAGTCCGTCGCCAAGTCGACCTTTGCTTTCTGAAGCAATGATCGTAGCCAAACCTGATCAAGATATGGCCGAAAGCCCGAGTTAAGAAGAGTTCGGTTTTTTATTGTTAATGTTTGAACTCGTGTAGATATGTATCGTACTTTATTTATGAATAGATTAGTTAAGTAACAAAATGTAGGAATAGAAGTTCTTGATATTCTTATGTTACGCTATATAACGTTATGTATTGTATATAAGCGGTTTTACACTAATATGTTTAATATTGTCTAGTCTAAACCTACTTTTTATGCCATAGCAACTCATTAATCGTAATAATCCCAGATTGAGCTTTTTTTAAATTAATGATTTCAGAACGATCGGAAGATAAACAATTCTTATTATTTGTAATTTGATTTCTCAATGTGCTGGACTATTGAGAAATAATCGAATACATCGAACATTCTATGTTTTATTGAGTTATTTAATACTCGATCATCGTTTTGTTTTAAACAATTTCATTTACAACTCGAAACCATTAAAAATTAATACCGCTCTTAATTTTAAAAATAGAAAATAGTAGTTAATTGTTAATCATAAATCACACCGATATATTATTATTACGTTCAGACACTAATGACGTCATACTAGACAAGGTTAATCTCGAGTGCAAAAAATTAATACCTAATATAAAATTGCTATTAAAATAATTTTTAAAAATTGCGAGGATTTCTGTTATCCTTAATTTTATATTACAATTGATAATTCAATACGCTAGGTAACAAAGAATACAATATGTAAAGACTGTATTTATCTTATAAATAAGTGATAGTATAGTTTACTATAATCAACCTTAAAATTGTATATAATAAAATGAACAAGGTTGAGTTTTATATTTTTTCTTGATTTTGTTGCCGGGCGGGCAAGTTTAAGTTTGAAACTTATGTAGATACATGATAAATAAGCAATTCATAATGATTAATGTGGACTTTTAATATAGTATGGGCAAAAAACCTTTTTAATCATTTTTGTTATGACAAAAAATATGGTCAAAATAATTCAAAATTAGCATGTTGGTGTTATTAAATATTAACGGTAGGTACTTTTAAATCCTCAAACTTTTGAAGAATTTCCGTATCTATTTACAATTTAAAATAAAACGGTTAGGCGTTTGTAACATTTTGATCGAGAACAATCATTTCCTAGTAATTTTAAGGAAAGTTATTCATCCAGAATTATGTGTTTCGCACAATTAAGTTCTTTTGCTCATTTACCACCTGCGTGCATAATAGAAACTCGAAGAAAATTTTTCAAGACATAATTTTTATTATTTTTCCAAGTTGAAAAGCAACCACCAGTATTTGTGTAAAATATATTTATTCAGAATGTCGATTACAAATCTTAAAAATTGAGCAAAAATCAGGTACACTAAGTGAACGGAATGGAACTATAGACTAATTAAAACGATTCAATAATTTATTTGAATATTTTAAAGACAACAAATTAAATTTGTTTACCACCTACACATTTCAAATTTAACTACGTTTAAAATTTCGAACAATATAACAATAAGATAAAACTATATACAATTCGGTAAAGTACGTACGTTATAATCACAAAATCTGATATGATACTAGTTAATTTTGGTGGACGTAAATCAATACCTTGCAATAATTTCCTAATACTGGTTACACCTATTGCAGTCTTATAAAAATATCTTTATTGGTAACAAAAGTTTAATAGCCTACGAAATGGCAAAGTAACACGATCGTGTGCCGAGAGCTTCACGTATTAATCTCGACAAGATTACATTACTTTTTAAATTATACTACAATTCTATAACTAACATCAATGCTATTATTGGTGTATCGAATATCCATCGGTTCTTCAAAAATAATCAATTTATGAAAGTCTTTTCTTGTAAAATTTGTTGATAGCATGCCTGAAACAAAAATCTGCATAAAACAAAATTCGAAACCAAAATACCGTATTTATTCTAATAAGAAGCGCCCTCCAATAAGCAGCGCCCTCTAATAAGCAGCGCACCTTTGTACTGAAACTTCTACTAAGCAGCGCGCTGGTTTTAAGTAAAATCATGTCTGATATTGAGTTAGATCCGGTGGAAGTTAACAAAAAGTGTACTTTAAAAAAATATTCAATTGACTATAAGTTATCGGCAATTTATGAGGCAGAAAAAAATGGCAATAGGCCAACGGCTGATCGTTTGCATATTAGTGAATCTATGGTAAGTGTTATATTATCCTACATTATAGCATAATAATATTGCATCAACATTGCAATCTTAAGATTCGTGATTGGCGTAAGAAAAAGGAGAAATTTGTATTTTTGGAAACCGAATCAAAAACTGCATCAAAAATTTTTCGATTGGAAGGTGGTGGAAGGAAAATTCGCGATTTGGATCTTCATAAAATTTTAAAGCAAAAAATTATTGAACATCGTGAACAAAGATTGCCAGTGACTTGCAAATGGATCATTCAAATCGCAAATCAAATATTTTTAGAAAAATTGCAAAATGGTGAAGCAGGTTCAACTGACTTTAAAGCCAGTAGAGGTTGGTTACAAAAATTTATGCAAAGGCATAAAATGACAATTCCACGTAAAACTACAATAGCACAAAAGTTGCCTAAAGATTTAATTCCTAAACTTACAGATTTTGTTATCTTTATCAGAAAATTGCAAATGAAGCGAAAATACGATTTAAATTCTATTTACGCATGAGATGAAACTGCAGTCTGGTTTGATATGTTGCCAGACACAACTGTCGACATGGTTGGTGTTAAACAAGTCCCTGTGAAAACCACAGGGCATAAAAAAATGCGAGTGACTGTAATACTGTGTGCCAAAGCCAGTGGTACAAAATGCAAGCCGTTTGTACTGTTAAAAAGAGTTCGACCATTGCCCGCACTAGAAAAAGCTTTTCCAAATTTAAATTTTGGCTACAATCCCACTGGTTGGATGGATGACTATCAAACACATCAATTTTTGCGTTTAACATTAGGTCAAATAACATTTTCTGGACGTTTATTAGTTTGGGATGCCTTCAGGTGTCACATATCTGAAGAAACCAAACGTTTCATGAGCCAAATAAAAGCTGACATGGCTGTCATTCCCGCAGGATGTACAGGTTTGATTCAACCAGGCGATGTAAGTTGGAACAAACCATTTAAAGCCTTTTTAACTGAACAACATTCTGAGTGGCTTGAAAGTGGTCAAAAAGAATTAACAAAGACTGGTAACTTAAAAGCAGCTCCAATTGAAGAAGTGTGCCGTTGGATATCCAAGGCGTGGGATTCTTTATCCTCAGATCTGATTAAAAAATCGTTTAGGTCGTGTGGCATAGGTCTGGCTATGGAGATGGCTCAGAAGACTCTGAGATAACGTGCTTTAAGTCAAATAATAAATGCACAGAGGGTAGTAGTATGCTAATAGCAAAAAACACAGATTTGCATAAAGCGTCTGCAAGTGAGAAAAATGCAGAGAATTTTGCAGAAAACATTCAAGATAATTTGCCCTCCACATCAAGCAAAAACATTCAGTGTGAGACACCTGATGCAGCAGAGTATGAAGAAATTGAAGATGACGATTCTGAAGATTTTGATGACGATGATGTTGTAAAATTTGAACTGTAATGACATTTTTGTGTGTTGTTTGTATCAAGTAAATCGTACCGTACACGTTATACACTACTGCTAAGTGTCAAATCAAAATGAAAAAAATAATTAGCAGCGCCCTCTAATAAGCAGCGCACCAAAAAACCATTTGAGATAATAAGCAGCGCGCTTCTTATTAGAATAAATACGGTAAAACCTACTTTGAGAGTAGTAAACATTATCCCCAACTCTCCATTCTCCAAGTTCGGTTCCATGAAATCTTCGATAAAATGAATTTCAGATCCTAATTGCAATATTCGCGCCCTGACGACGACGTATAAGAAGGCCGGAAAAAGATCGTCCATACTCCACTTGTAATCTTCTCCTAGTCGACTTTGAACGACGCACGTCATCTTTTCGAAGGTTTGACGGATTATTAATAATTTCTCTAAAGGCGAGAAGGTGGTTTTAAGTAGTTGTAACGTTTCGACTGCTTCTAGAAAGGTTTGCTCCTTTACCGGCGATAAGAGAAAACCTTGACTGCCTAGAAATTTCCTGAAAATCGAGTAACAGGTGCGGGATCGAAATTGAAAGTCGACGGCACTTACTGATCGACAGATAAAAACGCCATAAGATTGAAATCTGAATGTTTATTCCACTCGATTAATCTCTTCCAATATTGTAAATCTTGAGCTTTATTGTGCAAAGTGTACAGGATGAATAGTGGTTGATGAACTTTGGGCAAAATAATTGGATATAATAAATTTTGATAGTTCATTTCATCGCTACAATTAAAATATGAGCTTTTTAAATCGATAATTGCCGTTCAGTTACCTTTCGTTCTCGTTATCAATGAGAGTGTCTTTTTCGTAAGTGGGCAAAGCTGGAAATAATAACTTAATTATGTCGTACAGTCTTTTTGTAATCAAATGTAATTCGGCCACTGCGTGTGTTAATAAAAGAGGATGTGCACGAAGACCTCCGTACGTGGTACTATAAGCGACCGTGACATCGGCCAAAAGTGAACCTAACGGATGGTGGGAACTTTCAAATGCCTATAACAATAGTAAGTAGTGAAGGTACTAAATCAAATCAAAATACACCGACCTTTAATAGGTACTGTTTAACTTCCATATAACCATCAATATCTAATTTATTCCTACCGAATTTTGGAATGGTATCCAAATTGTTTATGGAATTTTCCAAACTTTGGTTGCCTTTCTTCTTTTTAAAATTTTCATGATGAGAATTCGATATCAATATGGCTATATTTTGCCACACTTTTTGACTGTCGGGTAACTTGACGATGTTGGTTTTGGTATTATTTTCGGACACCCCCAGCATTTGATAGCACTGCCTAAATAACGCTTTCCATTTATGACTGACAGGTGTACATAATTTTCCAAACGAACTTGGCTTAACGCAAAAATCCGCGTTCGGAATTTTAGCGAGATTTAGGATACCGCTCGAAATTTTAATCCCATCAGCTAAAGATCCGCTCAAGTTTCCTTCTATGGTATGACCAGAATTGAGGGTCAACGTTCCTTTGCCATTTAGATGGCCCGTTCCTTTAAAATCACCTTCGTAATGCGTGCCATCTTCCAATATCATCAAGCCATGACCCTATGTCAATGAACGTACTTTAAACTGTTGTTTTTACAGTAAAAAATAGTAGATAAAGAAGTTATCGACAAAAACTTACCGTTAAAACATCTTGATTAAAAGTGCCTTCATAGTAGATGCCGTCCGAAGTGACTATTAACCCGTTTCCGTGTTTTTTGTTATCGGACCACATGCCCAAATACTTTTCGCCCGTAACAATGTCATCCATGACCCCGTAACCATTTTTATTGCCCAACGTCCAGTCGCCTATGTAAACTGAAGCTGCCGAGGCCATAAAGTTGCCGTGTTTCAACAAACCGTGTCCGTGAGGCAGTCCGTCTTTAAAGTTGCCTTTGTAAACGTCGCCGTTCGAATATTTCAATATTCCGAAACCGTTTTGTTGGTTGTCTTTCCAAAGGCCTTCGTAAACGCCTGCAACAGACGTATAATACATATATCTTTCAAATTTAGAACAAGTCAAAACTAAGAATTGGAATAGTTTGTCACAATTCAATGATATTTCAGAGATTTATGGAAGATATAAACTGGTTAATTTAAAATTTCAAGATTAAAATGAGTAATGAGTATTTTTGTGGCTTTTATGCGCCCTTTTCGACGATTCGACAACTTACCAAAATTTGGTATTTCCATGCGCCCAAACCCGTGAATCTGACTATTGCTGAATTGACCCACGTAAATTCTTCCATCTGTCCATTCCAATTTGCCGGATCCGTGCATTTTCCGCCGGACCATCTGCCTTTATATCTTGCATCCTTGTAAAAACCGGCCTTAGAAAATGTGTATTCGGTACTCCTGATGGTCGGGGGCTGAATCCCGTTTGGCTTGTTAAGGGCGGCTTTGATTGCGTTCTGCAACGCCTGCAACCATTCGGCTTTCTGATCTGACTCGAGCGTGTACAAAACTAGACACTCTTCTGGCATCTTAAGAGATATGTGGTTTTGATTGTAAGTGTCTTCCGTCGGGGGTTCCACCCATACCGTCGTCAAACTGTGCACGTGCAGCGTGGACCCGTTAACGTGAACTAAAAGGTCCGTCAACAAAATGAACCAATGCGAAGAGAAGCGTCCCGCGTTTTGTAGTTGAATAGGATGCTTGTGACTGTCTCTGATTAACCTTCTGTGCGGCGTACGAAGCTGCTCGACGATTTTCCCCGAATTGAGCCAAAAGTCCTTTGTTTTCTCGGCCTCTATTTGCTTTTCTTCCTGATCTTCCAGCACGATCGTCCACTTATTCAAAATTTCCTGCATTCGCTGCTCTTTTTTCGATATTGTCAAAAGATTATTTATAAATGTTTGATAGGAGTCCAATTTTTGTAGTGGCAGCGATAACGCACTGTTCACCACTTGTTCTGTTGTGTTTTTGTCTCTTTTAGAAATGCAGTTCGACTTAATTTTAAATAACAACGAAGAAACGTCGACAAGTTTACATATGCGAGCGAAACCATTTACACTAACAATATCGTTTATCGCACTTAAATATTTTTTGTATATATAAATGTGTTCTTCTATATATTTAAACATAATAATGTCAATGTCGGCAATTAATGCATTGGTAAAGTCTAACAGAGATTGTACGTTAGCTGCCGTAAAGTGTAACAGTTCGGTGTATGACTCCATTAGTTTCTCATAAACTAATGAATCGTCACTAAAAATATTTTTCTTTAATATCGTTTTAATAAGATTTAAATGGATAAGCAAAATATCATCCAAATATTGTTGTTCGCTCGTGGTGAAATCCATAATAAAATCGTAGCACGTATTATTCTGATTTAATAGAAAAAATTGTGACGACGTCAACACGTCGCTTTTCGATTTTATATTTCTATTCGGAAGCTTCGAGTATTCCCAGTCGTTTTTCGTAGAATACAGGCTGAAGATTTTTTCATTTGGAGATGTGCCATGTTTGCCCATATATTTCAAACTTAATTTGCTAGAAAACAATACCGTCTGGAACGTTCCGCAAGCTACATCTCTTATTCTTTCGTCTTCTTTCGTCACAAACAGTCTAGGCGAACTTTGGTCTATCATGGTATCGACGGTTACTTGATTATAGTCGTTCCTGCCCCACAGAAATGCTCGTCCATCTAGGGTTAGTACGGCCGCGTGACTTCCTTGTACCGATGCTTTTCGTGCACCTATGTTGGATAGTTTTGTTATAATCATTGGATGTTCTCGTTTAATGCTGTCTCCTATTCCTGCTTAGACATTTAAAATATTGTTCAGTTTGATGTATTACAAATGATTAGGTCTAAATATATAAATTTTAATTATAACGTTCAAGAACGGTGGACAATGGTTGGCAGAAAGTTTTAATTGGTGGTTTAACCATGATAAAATATATATTTTTTAATGTTAACTAGATAATAGAAACATAACATAATAAATAATAAACATTGAAACATAATATAATATCAGATAATCAATTTGGTTTCATGAAAGGTAAGGGTACTAGCCATGCCTTAGCACGTATAATAAAATTTATTTGTAGCAACATTGATACTTCTACTCCAACAATAGCAACTTTCCTTGACTTGTCTAAGGCGTTTGACACGGTCAACCATTCAATACTTCTAGAAAAACTTGAGCATTGTGGAATAAGAGGTGACGCGTTGAAACTATTGAAAGATTATTTAGCAAATAGAAGACAAATGGTAAAATTCTTGGATTGCAAAAGTAATGAATTACGAATAACAACTGGAGTCCCGCAAGGAACAATACTGGGACCACTACTTTTCCTAGTTTATATAAATGATGCTTTAAAGATCATCCCAGAGAGTAATATCATATCCTACGCGGATGATACGGTAGTTATTAGTGATGGCCTGAGCTGGGCTTTAGCCCAAGCAAATATGAATAACTACCTCAAAAAAATAAGTAAGTGGCTATCAACCAACAAGCTTTCTTTGAATATTAAAAAGACTGTTTGTATAACTTTTGGAGCGTATTGTGATAGTGTTCCTGATGCTATTGATGTTCGTATAAATGAACGAACTATTGATAGAGTCGAAAAAACCAAATATTTAGGAGTAATAATTGACAGTAGATTAAAATGGAAACATCATGTACAAAATCTGAAGAGCAGAGTCAGGTATCTGCTGTTTATTTTTAAGAAAATAAGTTATTTAATGGATACCAAACAATTATTAGCAATCTATTATGCTCTATTTCATAGTATCGCTACATATGGCATTTTAGCGTGGGGTGGCGCTTATGGTGATGTGATTAATCCCTTGATCTCGTTACAGAAGAGAATGTTTAAAATTATTCTCAAAAACAATAAACAAAGCACATCAGTGCCTTTAAGCATTACAGAATGTTTCATTATTGAGTCAGTTATACACAATTACAATGACTTGAAAACTAAATTTCTACAATCGAACAGTAAAACAAGAAATAAAAGCATAATGCTTCCAAGAATCAACAAGACCTTGTCCACAAGAAATAGCGAGTACATTGCTGTGAAATATTTCAACCAACTGCCTCTTGAATTGAAGAATATCAACTTATCTATGAAATCCATTAAGAACAAAGTGATAAAGTGGATAAGGACAAAGAATATAATATTTATATAATTTCGTGTGTTATGAATATAAAAATTCTAAGATTGTTACACTTTTTTTTTTCTGTTAATTATATATACACATTTAAATCAATTATGGGTGATAAACGGGATAAAGTGTTCTTAATGTTAAGTTTACTTTAAAACCCATCTTAATTAGATTTAAGAATTCCAGAACTATGTACAGGTATTTGATTACCTCTATAGTTTTAGAGTTTGTTTTGTATATTTTGGTATATGTAAATATAACTCTATGTATATTTCTGGTTAAATAAATAAATAAATAAATAATAGACGACTCTGTACTTTCTTATTTTATTGGAATTCCTAGTTTTTTTTTTAAGACAATGGAAATTTTGTGGGATAATAAGCACCATTAATAGTTTTATCATACACCTGTTTTATAATGGCATCTAAATTAAACGCCACCTTTACTTTTTCGGCCACGTTTTTTCATATTTAGTAATTTTTATCGTTCACCTAAATATTACTTTTATTTTTACAAGTATGTAGTCGATACTTGTATACTTACTTAAAACCAAAAATTTATACATTTTTGAATATAAAAATTTGTGTTCGGTTCCAATATTATTTCTACAACAACTATCTGTCAGTTAAAGTTAGATGAAGGTAGCTGAACAGACTCTAAAACGCTTGCGTTAGAAAAACTTGTTGATCTAATTGCTACAATATAAAATACTGTTGTTGTATTAAATGTAAACATAATAGGCAGATAAAGGGTCATTCCTTTAATTCTAACAATAAGAATTGATTCGATCTTAAGTATTGATATATCAAATATAAATTTATTAGTCACTTTTTATCTATAATCTCTACTTTCTTTAAAAGTTGTTCACTTTCAGAGAAATGATAAAGAACGTTTATGAATAATGGTGCTGTGGTTGATGCTATGTATAATCGATATCTGGAAGTATAAGACGGCATCATGAAAAGTTATGACTAATTTAGAAATGTAACAGAATAGGATTTCAAATCTTTCAGACAACACGTTAAACATTTCAAAGAACTATGAACATTCAATAATCTAAAATATACAACCAAATGTTTAACCGCCCTTCCCCCCGAACTGCCCCTTTCTCGTTCTACATTATACATAAATAAATTGCTCACCTAATTGCCCGTGTGCGACATTACCCCAAGTCCATACCTCACAATTTAACAAATTCGAACCGCTTTTAGTTATAACGTTGCATCGATCTTGAATTCCGTGTTCAGATAAATCTTTTTCCGAAGTCCCTTGACTAAGTGACCACATAAATTCATCTTTAGAGGTGATTCTCGGCAATGGCACATCGTCCATCCTTTCCAACATATCGCAGTTATCCGAACTTCCACTAACATGTCTAGATAAAGTAACAACTCTATCGCCTACAGTTTTTACACCTTCATAAACGAAACTTGCCATGTTTGTGACGTTCTCTTTGATTATACGCGTAGGTTTCTCGGTGCATTCTGCCAAATATTCCTCGCCCGCGGAAGACATCCACGAAAACTGCCTCGTTAAAAAATCCCTCGCTGCTTCTGTATTTCTAAATATTATGTTCTTTTCTATTTTCTCGCTGTAATCACTAGATTCTGTTAGCTCCGATGTATGGTTGTAATGTATACATTTATTTCGATCATTGGATATGCTGCTTGTGGTTTCATTTTTGCTGCTAATAGAAGTTGTATCTGTATTATCGTTTTTAGTTAACAAACCCACGTAAATGATTCATAATTTTGGCAATTTGGCGATGTAGACATGCAACGAGGACAATTTGAAACGAAAACATCTCCATCGCATACATCGCTATCTGTATCTTCACTTCTAATTAATTTACTAACAATAACAATAGCAAAATCGTTACCGATATTTATGCTGTGTATATATCTGTTTTCGAAAAAAACAATTGGTTTTGGATTACTACTTTCGATACCTACTTGGGGCATAGTCCCCGAAGCCCACAACTGACCAGTATCTGTAACAAATAAACTTCCAAATTCTCCAACTGCCAACTTTTCAGCCTTCATTATGTATTTCGTAGCACTGTGGCCATGACTGCAAGTCTTTGAATCTTCTATTAATAGAATTTCTGTTATTACTTCTAAATTTTTATTATATTTAAGAATTCTCCCTTCTAAATCAATAGCAAATAAATGTTCCCGGTGTGAATCGACGTCTCGAAATCTGCAATCTTGGAATTGTACTAAGTGCAACTGCCGTTGATTTCCTACTTCCTCCACGTTTCCATGGTAAAGGTGGTGATTTATCGTGAGCAAATAAAGGTGTTCTTTTATGTTTGCGATCTTTACGATGCTTTCGTTAACTTCCCCAAACACTGTAACGTTGTCAGTCGTACTCCATAATTGCACATTGCTTGACATTATTTAAAATTTGTTTAACAATCATTGGTGTTGTTCAAAATAACGTTTAACAATATTTAAAAATTGATATTCTTACTAATTATTGTTGAATGTAAATTGGCAACAGAAACTGACAGACAACAGCTGATAACCTTGGTTACTTTGTATAATTCCCGAATTTTCAAAAATGATAAATTAATATATTTGATAAGCAAAATGTAAACACAAACAACACTCATATGAAAAACTCGAATAAATGTTTTTCACAAAGGATTACCTATTTAACAAAAATACGCGATAGTTCTATATTAATCATAATAAGGTTACGTCATTTCACAATCAAAATTACAACTAAAACGAATTAATCACAGAACAATTATGATATATTGTTTAAGACCGTTGAAGTTTATTGTTATTGTTAAGACCATATATTGTTTAATTTGCGTTTTATAGGTAAATAGTCGAATTATATTCTTAAACATTTAAACTTCTTTAAATTGATATAAAACGATTCAATAAGCAACGAACTGAAGTCGAATAATTATGTAGACAGATAATATTATAGCAGTTCGTATTGCAAATTAAGGATGTAATTATATCTTATGTAAACAAACATTTATTGTATTTCTATTTAAATATTTGTATATTATAAAAAAAATTGATCTTTATTCTACAGATGCAATTTTAGATCCAATAAACATTAGGTTTGCTGACGAAAAAACAGCTATTTTAAGGTTACGTTAAGTTTATCACACACCGTATAAATAAGACAAGAAAAATGTCTAAAACTATAACGTTTGTAACGGGTAATGCAAAAAAATTAGAAGAGGTAGTGGCAATTTTAGGAAGCGTATTTCCTCAACAACTAGTTAGTCAAAATATCGATTTACCGGAGCTTCAGGGAGAACTGGAGGAAATATGCGTTAAAAAATGTAGTACCGCTGCTAAAAGCATCGGGGGGCCCACCCTTGTCGAAGATACGGCGCTTTGTTTCAACGCTATGGAAGGTTTACCGGGGCCGTACATAAAATGGTTTTTAACCAAGTTGGGTCCAGAAGGATTGCACAAGATGTTGGAAGGATTCGAGGATAAATCGGCCGAAGCAGTCTGCACGTTCGCATATCATCCGGGCGGCTTGGACGACGAGGTAGTTTTATTTCAAGGGCGGACCGAGGGCGAAATCGTTAGTCCTAGAGGACCTCGAGATTTTGGCTGGGATCCTTGCTTTCAACCGAAAGGATACAACCAAACGTACGCCGAGTTACCTAAACAGGAAAAGAATAAAATATCTCACAGGTATAAAGCGCTTGAACAGTTGCAAAAATATTTTAAAAACGAATCGAGTTGATGATGTTAGTTGATTTATGTGTAGGTATTAAATTTATTACTCTAAATAAATTTCATTGTTAATGATAAGTTGTCTACAAATTAAGAAATTGCTTCCTCGTCTGTCCTGTTCCTGTTTGTTGATATTCCACCTTAAACCTATAGATAAGTCACGACCTGGCGACAGAATATTATGACTGTTTAATGAGAAAATCAATTAAGAGAAATTGTTATGTCGAAATATAGAATTACGAGATTTTGTACGAGTTATTATCAAAAATATTCTCATATTATTTTCATAAGTAAGTTTTCTATTGATAATCCAAATTTACATCAAAATTATTGATGTTATACAGTTGGACTTGCGTACAGTCTGTATTTTTGTTAATTACACTGTATTGTAAAACAATATACACAAATGCAATGATTTACAATGTCTATATACTGTTTTATTACTGTTGAAAAAGATGATATATAATGGTTAACTTTTCTATTTTAATCTTTCATAATTACTCGTCACAGTAATAGGTATTTCAGACTGTGTAAAACCATTATAAATAGTTTGTCCTTTTCATTCTACGTGTACGTTTTGGAGGCTGATAAAATTTGTCCGAGAAAACAATAGTTTCTGAATAATTAAATCATATTTATGATGATGATTTTTTGTCACAAAATTATATGTACGCAAATTCTTATTCATGCAGTTGGACAAGCCGAGAGGTGATATACCTTATCACGTCCGAATCGAAAACAAACAAATTGCAAATAGGCACCTAACGCGGTATTATCTAACGAAATGCCGATTATTGCATCAAATTATCTGATAAAGTAAATTTGAAGAAGTAGAATGGCTTGATAAGTGATAACACTGATAACAAACGTGCCTATGAATACGTGTGAGCAGGAGCTGTTCGAACTTGAAATTTACATAATATGCTAGAGAAAAAAACGTAGAAATCATGGAAATTAACAATATAGTTGTGGTAAGTAGTGTTCGTTTAAAATTCCACGGTGGACCAAATTAATTATCGCTTTTTTTAGGGAGATTATATTTGGGTGCAACCCACCAATAAGGGAGAATTCGATATTCCAGTTGGCGGTCGAGTTTTGTCGGCAGACACAAAACGTATACGAATTCAGAACGACGATGGCAGTGAAATATTTATTGGCCACCAACAAGTCCTTAAAATTATGCATAACACTTCTATACAAGGCGTTGAAGATATGATTAATTTAGGGGAATTACGCGAACATACTATATTGAGGAATTTGGAAATTCGGTATTACAATAAATTAATTTACGTAAGGATTTCATTTTTACTTTTAATATGACGAATTAAACTTTTAAAACATTTTTAGACGTATACAGGTACCATGTTAGTGGCAGTGAATCCATACCAAGTACTACCGATCTACACGAACGCCCTAATAAAAGAATATAGGGATAAAAAAATCGGCGACATGCCACCTCACATATTCGCCATCGGAGATAATAGCTATAATAACATGAAAAGTACACAAAAAAATCAGTGTATCGTTATCAGGTGATAAAATAATTCGCCGTATATAATATTTTATAATAGTTTTGTAAATATTTTCGCAGCGGGGAGAGTGGTGCTGGCAAAACCGAAAGCACAAAATTAATTTTACAATATCTGGCCGCGCTCAGCGGCCAACATTCATGGATTGAGCAACAAATTTTGGAAGCGAACCCGATTATGGAAGCGTTCGGAAATGCGAAAACGGTTCGCAACGACAATTCTTCGCGTTTTGGGAGATACATAGACATTAACTTCAATAAAAGCGGCTCGATAGTTTCTGCCAAAATCGAACAGTATTTACTAGAAAAAAGTCGAATCGTGTCTCAAAATGAAGGCGAAAGGAATTATCATATATTTTATAGCATGCTTGCCGGTTTAACCAAGGAAGAGAAGAAACAGCTGGATCTAGGAAATGCTTCGGATTATAATTATCTGAAGGGCGGAAAATCTTTAACGTGCCCTGGAAGAAATGAAATGTCGGAGTTTGGCTACATTAGGGGATCGATGAAAGTATTGAATTTTACAGACGAAGAGTGTTGGGATATTTTTAAGTTGTTGGCGGTCGTTCTTCATTTGGGCAACATCAAATTTAAGGCCACGACCATTTCGAATTTGGACGCGTCCGATGTATCGGATACGAGTTTGCTTAATAAAATTGCTTCACTGCTAAGTACAAATAAAGGTACGATAATAGAATCATTAACTAGAAAAACGATTCTTGCACAAGGAGATAAAGTCGTATCCCATTTGAATAAAAACCAAGCTGCGGAAGTTCGTGACGCGTTCGCAAAGGGTTTATATGGAAAAATATTTGTGGTAATCATAGATAAAATAAATAGCGTGATATTTCAAACGAAGGACAAGACAAACTCTATCGGTGTTTTAGATATATTCGGTTTCGAGAATTTTAAAATTAACAGTTTCGAACAATTATGTATTAATTACGCCAATGAGAATTTGCAACAATTTTTCGTTCGGCACCTTTTCAAAATGGAGCAGGAATATTACACCAGGGAAGGTATTTATTGGAAACATATTTCGTTCGTCGATAATCAAGAGATTTTGGATATGGTCGGCATGAAACCGATGAACATTTTATCATTAATCGACGAGGAATCGAGGTTTCCTAAAGGAACGGATATCACTATGCTTTCAAAATTGCATTCCGGCCATCGAAATAACAAAATGTACTTGAAGCCCAAATCGGATTTAGTTCAATCTTTCGGTATTCAACATTTTGCCGGTTCTGTGTTTTACGACATTCAAGGTATGTAACTAAAATTATGATCGACCGAAGATTTATATGTCATTTTTTAATTAAGGATTTTTGGAAAAAAATCGCGACACCTTCGGCCAAGACTTAAAACAATTGGTGGAAAGTTGCGAGAATTCCTATTTGAAGAATTTGTTCGAAAATGAATTGAAAAGCGACGGCGGTTCTAAAATGATAGTGACGTTGACCTCTCAGTTTAAAAATTCATTAGATGTCCTTATGAAGACTCTAAACTCTTGCCATCCGTTTTTTATAAGATGTATCAAACCCAACGAGACGAAACAAGCTCAGGTATGATAGGTTATCAAAATTGACCGTTATAGTTTTCATTTTGAATTTCTTCTTTAGGTATTCGATAGAGTTTTGTGCTGTCAACAGTTACGTTACTCTGGAATGATGGAAACTGCACGTATTCGCCAAGCCGGATTTCCCATTAGGCACACCTATGCCGAGTTCGTGCAACGCTATCGCAATTTGGTTAAAAATATACCCCCTGCATACAAAACTGATTGCAGAGAGGCATCGAAGAAAATATGCGAAACTCTATTCGTACAAAACGAAAACTATCAATTCGGAAAGACCCGAATATTTTTGAAGGAAGCTCAGTACGAATACCTAGAAACTGAAAGAAGTCGAATATTAGCGAAATACTCGCTGATATTAAATAAAACGATTAAGGGCTGGATTCATAGACGTAGATATTTAAAATTGAAAAGCGCCGCCATTGTTTTCCAAAAACACTTTCGGGCTCGTGGTTACCGTTCCCGTTATTTGTTAATGCGAAACGGATATCAGCGATTGCAAGCGCTCATACGTACGCGTCGGTTAGTACGGTCTTACAAAAAATCGCGCGTAGTTATTTTGAAACTGCAACCGCTATGTAAAGGCTATATTCAACGAAATTATCAACAATGGGGTAAACTGTACGGCATTATAAAGCTTAAGAATCGAGAAGAAAATAATTTGAAAATGTCTGGAAACAAAAATTACAAGTATATCGCCGAGAGTAACATGCAGAAACGCCTGGTCGCGTTAAATCACGAGTATACCCTGAAAGAAGAAGAAATAATCGAAGAAGATCATTTGAACGTCTCCGAGTTTGTCGATAGCGAATTCAATTTCCTGGAAGGTTTAGCGGCTACTCCAGGAAGACGTAACAAAAACGAAGTTCTTATGGTGATTATGACTAAATGTTTAAATGTACCTATTATGCACACAAATTTTTTAGGGTTTATTGAAAGATGACATCAATGGGGACATACCGATGTTTAATGGGCAAGAACAAATAGAAGATTTGTCAGCGTATAATTTTCGTAAGTTTGCCGCAACGTATTTTGTCAAAAACACCAACCCACAGTATTCCAAGAGACCGCTGAAAGAAGCCCTTTTGGATTTACCCACGCCCGACGACGTTATTGCCGCTCAAGCATTGTGGATAACGATGCTTCGATTTATGGGCGACTTACCAGAACCGAAATTCGAAGACAACACAAGCAGTAACGAAAACATAATGAATCGACTAACTCGGATTTTTAGCAAGAGTTTTGATAATCGCAAAGAGTTTAAGGTAAAATGGTGGTTCCTTTACGTTTTGCATTTTCACTCCAATTAACTACCGTTTTTAGGAAATGCTCCTCCAAGAAAAACGACAGGTAAGCTTGGGTAAACACGAAAGGCAAAAATTGATCGGCTTGACCTTGAAACGGAAAAATAAATTGTTGGAAGACGTTCGGAGGGGTTTCGTCGAGAACAGTTACACGACCGAGAGTTACGCCGAGTGGCTGAATTCTCGTAGAACAACTAATTTGGAGAAGCTGCATTTCATTATTGGACATGGAATTCTTCGTCCCGAATTAAGGTTGTATTTTTTACTTAATAGTTTATTTAGACGAAGCTAATTTCGACAGTGCATCCTTAACGTTGTCGATTATTATCGTTGTTCGTTGAACAAATTATGCGATAATCCTAGTTTATTAACACACATATTAAATGCACACTTTTAGGGACGAGATATTCTGCCAAATCTGCAAACAGTTGACAAACAATCCGTCCAAAGCATCCCACGCACGCGGATGGATTTTGCTTTCGCTGTGCATCGGTTGTTTTCCGCCGACCGAAAAGTTCGTTAATTACCTGAGAGCCTTCATCCGCGACGGGCCGCCCGGCTATGCTCCGTATTGCGAAGGGCGACTGAATCGTACCTTTAAAAACGGCGCGCGCACTCAACCGCCCAGCTGGTTAGAATTGCAGGCCACAAAAAATAAGGATCCCGTCAATCTGAAGGTGACGCTTATGGATAAAAATTCGAAAACGATAGAAGGCGATTCCGCCAGTACATCTGAAGAAATCTGCAAGCGAATCGCGTTGAGTTTGAATCTTAAAGATACATTTGGATTTTCCTTGTTTATTACTTTATACGATAAGGTGATGTCGTTAGGAAGCGATGCCGATCACATAATGGACGCTATATCTCAGTGCGAACAGTACGCGAAAGAACAAGGTACGCAAGAACGAGCCGCGACATGGAGTTTGTTCTACAGAAAAGAAATATTTACGCCGTGGCATGATCCGACTATAGATAACGTTGCGACGGATCTAATTTATTACCAAATTGTACGAGGTTTGAAATACGGAGAGTACAGGTGTAATACGGAAGGCGACATCGCAACGTTAGTCGCGCAACAATATTATATTGACAACGGTATCGGAATGGATCCGAACATTTTGCATACCAGAATCGGCGAATACTTACCGTCCTATCTTATAAAGCAAGGAGAAAATACGGGAACGTGGGAAAAGAAAATAATAGATGCGTTCGATAGAAGCGCCTGCGTTAAACTGAAATATTCGCCTGTTAAAGTTAAAGAAGATACGGTTAGATATGCAAAAGCCGTCTGGCCAATTCTGTTTTCCAGGTTCTTCGAGGCCATTAAAGTTTCGGGTCCCGAACTGCCCAAGAACAGTATGATAATTGCCGTTAATTCGACTGGCGTTTATATGATCGACGACCAGGAACAAATTTTACTGGAGTTGTCGTTCGTCGATATCGCTTACGTGGGATACGAACAAGCGCAAAGATCAGTATTACATAAGCTCACTTTGCAAACAATTCAAAAAGAAGATTTCGTGTTCCAATGTCCCGATGCGGAAAATTTAAATAAATTGATCATATATTTATTAGACGGCATGAAGAAACGTTCGTTGTATTGCGTGGCTATTCAGGATTATAAGCATCCAGGTGAAGCAGCTTCGTTCTTGTCGCTCAAGAAAGGCGATTTAATTCTTCTTAAAAATGGCTTAAACGGAGAATCGTTAATTACATCGACATGGGGTTATGGCGAATGTAACGGACGTGCGGGCGATTTCCCCACAGAAATAGTACAAATTTTGCCCGTAACCGAAGAGCCTACTGCTGATGTTTTGAACGCGTTTAAAAGGGAGGGAGCGTTCGAAATTCGTCAAACGACTGCGCCTGTTATGACGACGATACAACGCATGAAGCAGTACACGCTCGCGCATTATGCCGATGAAAATTTCAGGAGCGGCAGAAGGACGACCGTCAACAAACAAACGTCCGTTATCACGGCAGCTAGAAGGATGTCGCACGAAGAGCTTTGGAAATACACCAATCAACCAATTATTCAACCTCTACTTCAGAAAGTACTGGCAGACGAAGATGCCAGCAGGGAAGCTTGCAAAACATTTACTGCCATTCTTCAATATATGGGAGACTTGCCCGGACCAAAATCGAAAGTTAGTAACGAATACACCGACGAAATATTTATGAGTGCTTTATCGAAGGACGTTCTGAAGGACGAAATTTACTGTCAGATCATGAGACAATTGACTTATAATCGCTTGTCGCGTAGCGAAGAGCACGGCTGGGAATTGATGTATTTGGCAACAGGTTTATTCGTTGGCAGCACGTCTCTTATGATCGAATTAAATAAATTTCTTAAGACCAGGACGCATCCGTTCGTCGAACCGTGTTTGAATCGTTTGAAAAAAACGGAAAAGATCGGCCCTCGTAAATTTCCGCCGTATTCCATCGAAGTAGATGCCATTCAGCATCGCAGTATGCAGATTTATCACAAAATATATTTCCCGGACGATACCGACGAGGCCGTCGAGATTGATTCGTTAACGAAAGCGTCCGACTTGTGTAAGGCTATTGCAGATAGGCTCGGTTTGTTATCTAACGATGGATTTAGTTTGTTCGTCATGATTTCCGATAAGGTGTTTTCGATCCCAAATGATTCGTTCTTCTACGATTTTCTCCACGAGCTTATTAAGTGGATGAGGCAGACGAAACCTAGTTGGAACAGTACGTTTCTAGTATATTATGGTAATATTGACATTATTTTGTTTTTATTTGCAGCCGCAGCCCTAGTTCAGGCTCAGTATCAAGTATTCTTCATGAAAAAGCTTTGGGTCAACACGGTGCCGGGACGTGATCCGAACGCCGATCAAATATTCCATTTCCATCAAGAACTTCCGAAATATTTAAGAGGTTTCCATAAGAGCACAAAACAGGACGCGATCAAATTGGCGGCATTAATTTATCGCACGAAATATGACGACAATTCGTCGGGATTCTCGCAAATTAATTCGACCAATTTGAAAGAACTGGTACCTCAACATGTAATAAAAGTTCAATTTTTGTCGGAATGGAAAAAACACATAATCGCCGCGTACAACAATGACAATAAGATGACAGCGGAAGAAGCAAAAACAAAATTTTTAGAAATCATTTATCAATGGCCAACGTTTGGATCTACGTTCTTCGAGGTTAAACAAACTACAGATCCCACTTATCCCGAAATTGTCAACGTGGCAATTAACAAGCACGGCGTCAGTATAATTCATCCACATACCAAGGTATATATTTTTGTGTTTCTCACAGCGAGCGGCGCTTATATTTATTTATCGTTATAGGATATACTTGCAACGCATGCGTTTTCAGAACTGAATAATTGGTCTTCCGGAAATACCTTTTTCCACCTTACAATCGGAAATATGATGCGAGCCACTAAGCTTCTATGCGAAACTTCGCAAGGGTACAAAATGGACGATTTGATAACATCGTATACCGATTACATTCGGCAAAAAGAAAGCGACAATGAATAACTGTAATTTTTTTTGTTTTCGTTGCAGTTTTAAAATGAAATTCCATTATTTATTCGATTTGTGTTAATTTTGGTATTTTTAGCGATTTTTCAATTTTAAATGATATACACAAAATTAATGCCAGAGCATAATATACCTAATAAATACAAGGGCATGTAAACAATATTTTTTGAAAGTCCATGAATTTAATATTCTGCTATTTATATTAAGTTATTCTGTATTTTAATTCTTCCAGTTTATTTTTATGTACATATTCAAATATTCACGAGTTGAAAAATTTATGATTGAATTGCTCAAGTGCTTGTTTATCTTGAACTTGATTAATTTTTAAACCAAATATGAAAGTACCTACCTAAAAAGTTAAATGTTGTATTTTTAGATGTTATGAATAAAATCGAATGATTACGTAATACCATGTCACCAAATTTTCCAATTTGACAAAATAGTGTGAAAATAAATTAAACGAACTACATTGTTTTATAATTATTATATACAAAAGTAAACGT
This sequence comes from Rhagophthalmus giganteus, assembly GCA_036326145.1. Classification (NCBI taxonomy): domain Eukaryota; kingdom Metazoa; phylum Arthropoda; class Insecta; order Coleoptera; family Rhagophthalmidae; genus Rhagophthalmus; species Rhagophthalmus giganteus. The sequence goes on from JARFJA010000062.1 coordinate 492,079, forward strand.
TATTATAAATTGCAGCAAAGTATACCTTCTAGATGCGAGTGAAATTTCATTTGTTAAACAAAATAATTGAATATATACACACCTACCTATGATAGATAAAATGTTGATTATAAGTCAAATTCGTACTGCGTCTGTCTAAATATCTTCGGTGTTAATTACAATTTTTCCCCTTAGGTGACCAGCTACCAATGTCTCGTACGCTTTCGGTATATCTTGAAATTTGTACACTTTATGAATTACTGGATTAATCTAAAAAATAAACAAAAATCAAGCGGTTATTTAATTTAAACAATAAATAATTAGGTACCTGTTTCTTTTTAATTAGATTATCGATGAATTCTAGGCCATATCTGATTGGCAAAAAGAAACTCCATCTAACCGATTTCCCACTTGCACAATTTGTAATATTGGAATTAAATAAAGTACTCAAACTTGCTGCTAAACCTCCAATCAATCCGTATGTATCTGTGTTTGTTAAAAGTGGGGAGTTTAACGTTATATATCTGCTATATTTAATAGAACTCGGTAAGTTTTCATGTCCATGTTTGGCACAATCTAAGATTATATCGTACCTAAAAGATTATTAGTTGACATTCTTAAAAAAAAAGTCTATATTACAACTGCCACGTACTTTCCTTTTGACAATAAATTTTCTTCGTATTTTGAATTTTTGTAATCAAACACGTCATCGGCTCCTAAAGATGTCACTAAAGGTACAGCATCCGTAGAACATGTTCCAAAAACCTGAATATAAGCATCCCTGTATATTTTAAATCCGACCATTTCAAATATCGGTACTTACAATGGCTTTTTGAGATTTCAACAGTTGAACAGCAATAGTTCCTACACCTCCAGATGCTCCCAAAATTAATACTTTAGTTTTATAGGGATCTCTTACTAACAATTCGCCAGTAATATAAAGAGAAGACCATGCTGTCATCGCTGCATATAATATAGACGAAGCTTCTATGGCACTCAAATGTTTCGGTTGCATTAAAACCTAAAAATCTTATTTAAAATAGTCAATGTTGTTTTAACGTAATCTATCTACAAACGTTTGATTCGTTAGCGACAACTAATTCTGCATGCGAACCTTGATTCTGTAACGGAATTATACCGTACACTTTATCGCCAACGTTAAAATTAGAACGAACATCGTGCCCTTTATCGACAATTATTCCTGCAAAATCTCTTCCTAAAGTCAACGGAAACTCCAATTCGTTCCATCGAAATATACTAAAAATAGTTTTACCATACCCATCTAAATCAGTAAATTTTATAATACGAATTATTAAATCATTTCTGTGGTCACTTACGCATCATATACTGATCTATCGGGTTGAGAGAGCATGCCTTAACTTTTATTAGTAAATCCGAAGGATTTCTGATACAAGGAATTCTAGCCTTTGTTAATTGCAATTCGTTCACGTCTCCGTAGGAATGAATTTGCCAGGCATTCATTTTGTAGGCATTTCGTTTCTCTTGATTTAAGTCATACGCAATATAACGCACATATTGTATTCTTTTGGGGTAACCGATAATTTTCAGTATTTTTTGTTTAAACATATTGTTAGTTTTGTACTGAAAAAATTTTCAAATTGATAACAAACAAAAGGTTAAATTCAGCTGCACCAACTTTACAAATTTTTCAAATAAAATGTATTCTCTAAACAAAAAAATACCTATGTGTAATTTAAGGGCCGATTAATAATAATTTTAACAAACAATCGTTAATATTTATACAGTTTGAATTATTTTGCTACATAGAGGGTAATAATTAAAATGTTTATTTAAATTATTTAGTTTTTAATGGGTGGTAAAAACTATGTACGTATAAAATCATTTTGATGCTATACGGGTCGATTCAAATTAAAGCCACACTAAAAGTCTACGTTCTTTTGATGGTAGTTTATAATTTGAGAAGATATTTGAGCCATTTTAAACGGTTTGTCGAAAAACTAATAAAACATACGATTATGTAATTATATAAATATATTTTCGTGATCTAGGGTACGAGATCGCAGAAAACCTACTTAAAAAAAAATATCTGTCTGGTATTAATACATCAATTGATAACAATTGATCTTCAATTATTGTGTACGCTGTTTAAATGCTATTATTAATAATAACGTTAAATTTCCAAAGAAAATAATGCTCATTTAATAGCTTTTATAAAAAGACACTATTTACAAAAACGTTATTAAAATAAAAGAAGTAAAACATATCTGTATTTGGTTAAAAATAACGTGTAGTACCTTAATTGCACTCGTTTTTTGCAAAATTTTTGTAAGTTTTAACAATACCACGCATACTCACATATTCACTTAAAAAAAATTACTAAAAAAAGATACCTATTACCACACATTCCTTTTTATTTATAATTATGCATAAAAAACTCGACTTAACTTAAAATTTCTACACGCACCTATATAGGTATAATTTTGGCGTTATAAAATATCGAAATGATCACAAAGCGAGAGCGCAATAATATAGCGTAATAAAAGCGTTATTTACCTACTTTTCGTCGCAATTACATGTAAGCACACAAAATTGAACAAAACAAATTTTGCGGTTGCCCCACTATTATTATTATTATTATTTACTGTATGTAAATACCATACCTACATCAAACTATACTACGACAAAACCTACAAACACCTTTTTGTAATTCAACTTATTGTATACGATAGCGTCGTGCGCCCTAATTATCTTAATAATGCACTTCCATATCGTTACCAAATCATTTCCGAAGCAATTACTATTTTTAGTCTATATAAAATTACATGCTTACAAATTTATCATAAATTGTTAAATCTTGCCTGCTAATACATAGCTCGAAAATGAAGCGCGGTTCGTTCATTTTTATTTATGTTTGTGTGTTTAAACTAGAGGTATTTTTTTTTTAATTTAGAAAACATGTACCTATAGGTAATTAATATTTACAGCGCCAAATTGAAGCGATAGTAACGCCAAACCAAGACGTGGCACGACCAATGCCAATTCCAGAAATATCGAATATACCAATGGCTTCTAGGAATGCACAAGCATCGCAAGGTTTTATAGTAAAACTGAGTTATTTATTATTTTTAATTACAGTTTTGATATAGCTAGTTCAACAGTATTACCGGTGATGACGTCAACGACACCAGCAACGACTACTGTGCCAGTTACTACTACTATTGTACCACCTGCCACTATGGTACCAGTCGCCACTACTATAGCACCAGCTACTACTACTCGAGGAGTACCAGCAGCCACTACTATGTTACCAGCTACTACTCGAGGAGTAGCAGCAGCCACTACTACTCTAGCACCAGTTACTACTACTCTAACACCAGCTACTACAAGGGCACCAGCGGCTACTGCAGCTTCAGTTGCTACCACAATTTCAAGTATCGTCAATACGACAATGGCACCAACAATTAACACAACAACTGCGACTGGGTAAATTAGGAAATTTAAGGATCTATTTTGTAAAATCTGTTAATTTTAACGTCCTGTTAACATGCTATCGCCATGGAAATGTATGAAACATGCGGTTGTGATTGGTCGTTAGCTTTTCAACAGATAAAAATAACAGATTTGTTATAAAATAGACACCTTAGGCCCGGTTTCAACAACATCAAATAAATATACAGTTATAGTTATTTGTAAATCCATGGTGAACCCGTTAATATTCCACAGTTAAATATTGGTGAAACAAAACATGTCAGTTTTATTCGATAAATAATCGTTATTTGTTGTTGGCGCCATCGATCCCTAGTTTATTATAATAATTATATTAAGGGGTCTATTTTGTAACTAATCTGCTATTTTTAAAGACGTGTTAAAAAACTAACAACCAATCATCAAAATCGAAATCTTCATCGTGGTCAAGGTAATAACGTATTAACAGGGAATTAATATTAACAGATTTCACAGAATAGACCCGTACGTAAGTACACTAATATTTATTAATACATATTATAGCGAGGAGGAAACAATCTATGGTTACTAAAAATAATGTAAATTTTATGTAAGTACCTATGTAATAAATATTTAGGTATATAATCAAATCCTTTGATTACCCGAAGGTGTAAGGTCACAATTTACTTTCACCACCCTTCACTATAAACTTCTTCTACTCTCCTCTATCACGTGTCAGTCTCTTTGCTTCCATCCACGTCTATTACATTGTCCCAGGTTTATTCCTTTGGTCTTCCTCTCTTTATCTTCCATGGTGTTTTACTTTCCCATATTTATTTATTTATTTATTTACCAATCACCATTTAAATTACACAGTATAGCCAGTATACAATGTAAGTCCTATAGAGATAACATAGTCATCTGTACATAGGAGGTAATATATTAAAATAAACTTAAACTACCTTAATACTAGTTGTTGATACAGTACTATATGCTTTTTTTTTTTATTATTGTGCATCTTCACTTATTTAGTCTTATTATTTCATAAACATTATCGAGACCTGAGAAACAATTTCAACTTATATTTTATTGTCATATTTTTAGCAGTCATGATTTTTAGATCATTCGGCAATCTATTATACATTCTTATGGCAACTATGAAACTTCTTTTATTACTTATTGTTTTAGTTAATTTAGGTAACTGGATACTTCTATGTCTTGTGTTACGCTCATTACTTAAATACTTATCTTTCAATGTTTTATAGTGGTAGGCAACCGAATCCAACATAAAAAGTTTTGTAATGTTTAAAGGAAAGTTATTCCCTATTGAAAAATCTTTGTTTACAATTTTCAAAAGTCTAGATTGTATTCTTTGTAAGTTACCAATTAAATTCTTACCAGCACCACCCCATGCTATAATTCCATAGTTTATTATGCTCTGGAAAAATGCATAGTACATTGTCATAAGTGTTTTAGTATCCATAATCTTCCTTATTTTGGCAAAAACGTATATTAGGTATTTAGTTCTCCGCGTAATGTACTCAATGTGTTTATCCCATCTCATATTATAATCAAAAATAATTCCCAGGTACTTGCAGCTTTCTACTCTTTTTATTTGCTCATTTTGAATCTGAACATTCATATCTTCAGGTACACTACTTTTTTGATTTCCAAAGGTTATGTATACTGTTTTACTTATATTAAGAGACAACTTGTTTAGGATTAACCAGTTGGCGACAAAATTTAGATAATTATTCATTTTGCATTCTGCAAATGACCAAGTATCGTCATCTGAAATGACAACAGTGTCATCCGCATATGACATAATAGATTGTGCAGGCATATTTACCAATAAATCATTAACATACAGTATAAATAACAATGGGCCTAGTACCGTTCCCTGTGGAACACCCGTGACAATTCTTTTATATTCGCTCATGCTTTCTTGAATTCTAGTTTTTTGTCTTCTGTCAGATAGATAGCTAGTTAATAATTTGAGACTATTACCTCTAATTCCATATCTTTCTAATTTGTCTAATAGTATTTTGTGATTCACTGTATCAAAAGCTTTAGCAAGATCAAGGAAAACTACCATAATAGGTCTGCTTCCGTCTAGATTAGCATAAATTCTATCAGCAAGTTTGTTTAGAGCATCTCTAGTTCCTTTATTTTTCACAAAACCGTACTGGTTTTCGGATATGATTCTGTGTTTCGCTAAAAAAACCTCTAATCTATCATAGATAATTCTTTCAAAAATCTTTGCAATATTTGATATAAGTGAGATGGGTCTATAGTTTGAAACACAAGTTTTGTCACCTGTCTTAAATATTGGAACGACTTCAGCATTTTTTAGAGATTCAGGCCACGTTGATTTTTCAATACAGACATTGAAAATATGTTCAAGTGGCAAAACTATATAATAAGCTATTGTTTTTAATACTTTGGCATTTATTTTATCTACACCGCTTGATTTGTCTTTCATTTTGCTTATGATTCTAAATATTTCCTGTGAATCTGTCGGATTAATGAACATTGCGCTTTCATTTCTTTTAGGTAGAGTGATTGTGTGATCCTTAGGCTCAGTAATTTTGTTGCTAAGGTTCACACCTATCTCACAAAAATATGAATTCATAGAATTAGCAATTTCAGTTTTACTATCTATTCTCAAGTTATCCACATAAATATGATCAATTTTATTTTCCATTTTGACTTGTTTACCCAATTTAGTATTTATGATTTTCCGCAGATTCTTAGGATTACTACTATTTACCTCTATTAATTTTCTTTCATAATTAGCTTTGGCGTTTTTTACTACTTTATCAAGTACTTTGGTATATTTTTTATACTCCAATTCCAAAGTATTACAAAGAGGATTCTTTTTCCATAATGTATATAACATTTCTTTGGTTCTACAAGATATTAGAATTGCACTCGTTATCCATTTTTTCCTAGGAATTAGTTTTTTATCCTTTTTTTGTAGTTTTTGCTTAAACTGTGCACAGTGCATGCAATTATGAATATATTCAGTAAGTTTTCCAATGGCAATACTTGGATCTTGTAAGGATAGTATTGAATTCCAATCCATTTTTCCAGCCAAGTAATGTAATTTCTTATAGTCAATTGGGTTTGATCCCATCTTAATATTTTCGACTATCTGGATGTTATCTAACGCAACAAGTAGCGGGTAGTGATCATTTAAAGGATTTACAAACTTACATGATTTAATGTCCATAGTATTGGTTTTTACAAAAATATTATCTATACAAGATCCCCCCCTACCATCATTAGACGGTCTAGTTATTCCAAAAAAACATGGTTTATATTGGTTCTCCAAGAGGTTATTTAGGAATTCTTGACTGATGATGCTATCAAAAATTACATCACTCATATAGTTTAGTATATTTATATTAAAATCACCAACTATGCAGTGATTTTTTATTTTTTCATTCTTTGCTAAGTATTTTTTTATAATATAAATAAATTCAGTTTTGGACATGTCATGAGTTCGATATATAGCTGATATTTTAATGTTATTACTATTATGAAGATTGACATTAGTGCATAATATTTTTAATCTATCGATGGTTACCGTTTCAGTCGTCTCAGACATATTATTTATTATGTACATGACAACTCCATCAGCTTTGTTTATTCTACTTTCATTATAGTAAATTTTGTAGCCCGGAAGCTGAAAGTACCCAACATATTCAATATTCCAAGTTTCAGTACAAACAATTACATGCGGCTTAATTTTAAAATTATCTATAAAGACTTCTAGCTTCTCGAAATTAGCACTCATACTTCTCATCTTTATTTTGCTATTCATTCTTATTAGATCTCTCCACCGTTCCGGTTGTCTTTGTTCAATATATTCTTCCACTGATTCTACTTCTAATTCAGTTCTAATTTGTCACTCCTTTTATTCGTTTCAGATATTTCATTTCGGCTGTTCTCAGTTTACTCCTATTCTTTCTTGATAGTACACTTTTTATTTTGGCCGTTCAGATATCTCTTTTTTGTCTATAAAAGCTCTATTTGCTTTTTCTATTCGGTTATTTAGTTCCTTGTCCCGATTTCCTGTTTGTTCTAGTATAATCCTTATAAATATTGAAAACTTATCACTCGCTCTACTTCTTCTCCGTCTATTCTTATTTGCTGGTACGATCATAATTTTTGTTTTCTTTTTATCCATTTGCATTCCGTTCACCCTTAGCACTTCGTTCCATGTTTTAATGCTTTCTTCTAGATCTTTTTCATTTCCAGCTATGATTGCCACGTCATCAGCAAATGCTCACTTTGAGATGCCGATTGCCTCCAGGTTTCTATACTCAATGAATGCACTTTTTTTAGTTCTTCGTTGTGCCCGTTTAATTATTTCGTCCATATAAATAATAAATAATGACGGGTTCAAACTTTCTTCTTTCCTTACTCCCTCTTTTGTTATAAATTCACCTGATATCATGTTTCTGTATATTACACAAGTTCGCGTTTTTTATTCAAGCACTTTGTTATTCTTATTAATTTCGGATTAATCCTCTTTTTTTGCTAGACGATCCCATATTTTAGTTCTTGGTAATTTGTCAAACGCCTTTTCCATATCTAAGAAGGCTATCAAAACTCTTCTGTTTATTATCGGCGTTTTATTAATAACTTCTTTTACCTATATGTAATAACAGATTTTAAATAATTTACAATTATCATAATACTTTTATATAAGCAAATATGTATTAATTTAAATTTTCACAACGAATGCCTTTCGCATTTAATTTTTAGTTAAACCTGTTAAATTATTTACCGGTTATTTTTTAATAATTTCGAATTTCGTACAGTTGACGGTTAATTTTAAAATAACCAATAGCATTACTTTAGTAGGGAACAACATCACGTGATCGTCGGTGGCGGTTCGGTCTTAATGTCAGTTAGATCGTGTTGCAATACCGTTTGCATTTTCTGAAATTTAAAACATTATTTTCATAATTAAATCGATCGTGATTGTGCCTGGGCCTTTAGATTTGTCGAGGAGACGTAAAAAATTATGAATTTAACGAGGTGAGCATATATATTTTACTGGAAATTTACGGCGATGCGATATGGTGTACTGTTCCAATGCCGGTTGAATTTCGGTTACCTTTACTAAACTCGTTTATTGAATGTTCATTTTAAACATGAAACCGAAAGGATTACATATAAAAGAGCCGTTTAATTTAAATCCTGTAGAGGTTAACACTTTAATTTATTAGAAAATTATATGTATAAGGGAGTCGAGAAAACTTGTATAATTCCTACCATAATTTGTTTTTAAGAAATAAGTGACATAAAGTAGGTATAATAATGGCATGTTTTCTAACCGTCGATGTTGTCTTGATAAAATTTATTTGATTAATCGTGCTTTTCAATTATCCGACTGTGCCACTACCTTGATTCGCATGAATAAATAATCGAGACTCTACACAGTAAGAACGACATGTTATTTCGACTAAGGACATCTTCTCGACTCAGCTACGGTTTCTTCTCGTTGTTGTACACCATTCGATTAAAATGTATAAGGATGTAGGTCTACAGTTTTCAAAAATATTTCTAATTTAATATTATGGGAAAGAGATCTGTTTTTGCGATGGAGTATTCCTATTGTGACTTTGTTAAAATTTTTAGTATTTATACATTTTTCTTTTGCAGTTGTGCGATTACTGTGTTTGTGTCCGTAAGAGGTCCTCATATAGTCTTCACGGTCCCCCCTTACGGTCAAAGGATGATGGTGTTGTAGGACGTCGAAGAATTAAGGTATTAATAAATTAATCTATATAATTTTTGATGTCTATTTTTTTAATAAATCTTTGTGTGGCTGATATTTTATCTTGTTATGTTATGAATTATGAGAAATTTTATCTAAATGTATATGGCATAGACTCTGCCAAATTTTTTGTTTTTTTTTAGCTCGTAAGTTAGTTTTTAGTAACCAGACCTAAAGCACAGGTAAATTTAATTACCTCTTTTAGGATGTAAGCATTTTTTCAGTTATACATTGTATATCTTGATGTGACCTACATGTATTTTGTACTCTGGTTTATCAATAATAATAATAATAATTGAATGCGTTTCGATAACTAATTTTGTCTTTTTATTTGTTGCAGGTAGGATTTTAAATTTTATTAAGCGGAGCCATATTTATCGGTGAGTTTTAATTAATTATCGGCATACATTGTAATATTTCAAATGCGCCTAAATAGAATAAACGGGTTAAACAATTTTTAAATATAACGACGTATCGATCTCTACAATAATAATGATAGGGTCCTTGCAAGAAATTTAAATGCAGACATGTTTACGAAGCGTAATATTTTATTTGAATTAATTTTTTATTTTATACGATTATTAATAATGATTTATGACAAAATTGTACAAGGAGCCTATCGGTTATATAGCGCAAACCGTAATTCGAAGCATATTTACAATAATTGTGGATTTATGAAGAAGAATATAGTTGTACAGTATCGTATACGAAATGACAGAAATATGGCGCAACACATTGCCGTTTTTCCTACCACTACACAATGCATTAACTTTCAAATTTTTCTCCAAAACCTGTTGATTGGTAAAAAGTAAAAAATCGAACTTCAAACATGAGTGTAAATAATTAAAAGTAAAGGGTTTATTTTTAATTTTTAAAACACTCCCAGATGGTGATAAGTTTTTTTATATTTCATAAACTTAAGATATCGGCGGTTGGAGAAACGACTTTTTATTAAAATCTAATTTATAATGCCGAGAAAAGTTTCAGCCCGTTAAATGCCATTATAGCCGATATAGACTGCAACAATTATTCTACATTAAAAACACTCACTTAAATTATATGCGAAATATATACAGTAACGCTCAAAAAGATTTCACGCCCTCTGTGTTTTTGTAAATATTTTACAAATAAGTCAAATCACTTTGAAATTTTCAATAATTACATACCTGCCATTTAGGTAGGTTGCGATATACAATATGTCATCTAATAAATATTTGATAAACAGTGTGATAAAAATTGTTTTCCAAAATTGAAAGATACTGCAATCAGTAATTGATAAATTGAAGGACTTACTGTAAGAATGTGATAAGCCACATTAAAAAAAGTTTAGAATAATTGATGTTAAAGTTTGAAAATTACTTAGTACGTATAAAATGTATTTTCGATAACTTATAAGCTAAGTGTGTTTGTATTGTTTCCTTACTTTAAATAAAATTAGTTATTACCATATTTACTCGAATCTAATGCACACCTTTTTCAGTCAATTTAAGTCTCCAAACGCATTAGATTTGTATATAAACACAAAAAATTTTGTTTATTGTTCTGCCAAGGTTTCCAAGATTGAAACAGCAGTACCGATAATGATTAAGACTTGATTTGATCAGTATTTTGTTTGATCACATAGTAAAGTATATATACCGTTAAAATATTTTAAAATGTAAGGGTGTGAAGTCTTTTTGAACGCTACTGTGCATCACACTACCTATTTGAGAGACATATAAACGTTTAGTAAACATGGTTATTTTATACAATAATCTAGAGCCGAAATAATAAAATGCTTATTATTAATAACATGCAAGGAGGGACGAAACTGGAAATTCAAATACATATCTACTTAAATATTTTACATGTACAATGTTAAAATTACATGTCGAATTATTTTCCGCATATAAAAATATAATAGCTTAATAATGTGACCGCTAAAGTTGTAACAACGTTGAAGTTGCTGCTCCGATAATTGTCTTGTAGCCATCGTCAATATCTTCTTCTAAAAAATTAAAAAATCGTTATAAATAAGAAACAAAACTTGCTAACGTTTTATAACGAGTTTAGCTTTGCAATAATTAAATGCTCGTTCAAAATTTGATCGAGCTTCCAAAATAAAATAATAATGTAGGTATATTTAATGAAATAATCCTTTGAATTAATAATAAGTTTTGGAGTAGGTAAACGATTGTGCCTATTTATAATTTCCTTCTTGTTTTTTTATAATGTACAAAGTAAACAAATTTTGCTAACCTGGTGTAAAATAGTTATAGGCGCTTTTGAAAATACTCGATCGGAATCGATTATATCACTAAAAATTATTTACGTTAAATTGATGAAATTACAGAAATAACACTATTAGTATCTACTTATAAACAATTATTTAATTTACAAACTTGTCCATTGTTTGTGTGGTTCATAGAATAGCAACTATGAATCGGTATATAGAATGAAAATTGCGGGTGTAACAACTACAAACGGAAAAAGCGACACCCAGTCGGTGTTCTTAGTACTAAATTTTAAATTGAAATCAATAATAATTAATGAAACTTCTAATTTAAATACACTCTTAATGTATCCGATTGTATCGATCGTGAAATAAATATTAAAAAGTAATAATTTATTATATCCAAAGGATACTGAAAAAAAACCAAAATAATAATTACGGTGGATAATTAAAAACATTTGAAAATGCTAATTACCGGAACAAAGTTAAAACGAAAAAGAATGCCATTTTATTTTTAGCAATATATTTTATGCTGTGCTATGTTAGTTGGCGTTGTTAATTAATTTTCTATTCACAACAACAGTTATTATAAATTCAAACTAGTTGGTTTTATAATAATTTGTCGCTACGTTATTGCCTTTTTATACAGGCAACCCCTCAACGCTTACATGTAAACGAAGTTGTCTAACTTGTTTATGATTAACAAACTTTTCGAACATTACTGTGTAGGTAGATATGGCCTATCCAAACCTATATGCAATTTCACGTCATCAAAAAAAGTTACTAGATTGTTTATTTGTAATTCGGTTTAAAGTTTGGAAAGCGACATATTCTATAGATGCTTTACTTGCGCACATATTAGATGATATAAAGAAAGACTACAATTTACTAGAACTGTCAAAATACGAGGTACGAGGTGACAGAACTGCGTGAAACGTCATCATCTAGTAACCTTCTATTGATGACGTAGATTGCATATAGGTTTGGACGAAGTATAACTACTATTTCGAACTAATTGAACATTATACTACTTATAAATCGTTTAGAAGCTGACCATTAATACGAATTTAATCTAATAGGAGGTTTCATTTCCCTTCCCGATCACATTATACAATTTTATGGATTGTCCTTGTTATATAACATGACATATAGCTTATCCAAACCTATATGATATTCACGTCATCAATACAAAGTTACTAGATGATGACGTTTCGCACAGTTTTGTCACCTCGTACCTCGTATTTTAACAGTTCTAATAAATTGTAGTCTTTCTTTATACCATCTAATATGTGCGCAAGTAAATCAATTATAGAATATGTCACTTTTCAAACTTTAAACCGAATTACAAATAAACAATCTAGTAACTTTTTGTTGATGACGTGAACATCATATAGGTTTGGATAAGCTATACAAGCTTTAATCTGTCCTTCTATGTCTGTTTCTATACTTGGTCACCATACATAGCTTCGTGCTAATGTTTTTGTCTTAACCAGCCTCATATGGCTTGCATGTAACTGTTTTAGTATGTCTTTTCGTAAAGTTTTTGGTACTATTACTCGGCATCCAAATAAAAGTACTTCTTCGTCATAGTCCAATTCATTTCTCCTTCTACAGTAATGTTTTATTTCGTTTTGAATTGTTTCTGACCACAATCGTTTTTAATGCACTCTATTACTTTTTGTGATTAGTTATCTTTGATCGTTTCGTATTTTATTATTTGATTATCTATCGGCCATTCCGCTAAGTAATTTATTAATTTTTTTTCCGTTGGTCCTCTGCTGGTTTATCTACTGGTGCTCTTGAAAAATAATTTGCTGCCGAATTGCTTTTAACTTTTTACATATCTTATTTTATAATTAAAACCTACTAAATATAATGCCCGTCTTTGTATTCTATTTGCATACGGTGTGTTCCTCAAAATTGTAATTAAGGGTTTATGATCCGTTTTAAGATAAACTTAATTCCGATCAAATATTGCGAAAATTTCTTTACCCATACACTAATGCTAAAGCTTCTTTTTGAATTGTTGTTTTACCTAGTAATCCTATTTTAAACCTACTAGACTATATAACACTTATAAAATCTTATATCATTATTAAGGGCTTCATTTAAGGGTTATTCTATTGTGAAATATGTAATATACAAGACGTGTCATTCGTTTAGTAATTGTCCCAAATTGACCACCTTAGACAACAATAAATTACCTGCATTTTACGTTTTAAATCGTGGTGAAATTTTTACGATTTACGTAAAAATAGAATTTATTTATTTATTTTGGAAGAAACGGCGTACAGAAATTTTAAGAGGTCACTTCACGCAATAACGTCTTTAAAACATCACTCGATTTTTTTAATATGTTGTATAATGATCTTTCGTTGACGTATAAAATCTCTAGTATCAATGAAATTGCCATTCAAAAGGCGACCAAAATAATATATATACTTACCTAATCGTATACTAGGTGTTCTATTTAACCTTTTAACAAACGATTTTTTTAAATGACGTCCGAAAATGGCATTTTTTTATGTTTAAATTTGTATTTATGAGATCGTTGTCAATTTGATGCGTCACAGTTAGTCCGTATATATTTACAGGGTGTCACAAATAGTGCTTAAACGAAAATGGTAGAAAGTAGAGGAGATTTCATTTACAAAAAGTTCCCTTAACATTCGTGGAGGTTACGTACTAGAAAATCCTCGCGAATGTTGAGACTATCTTCCTGTGTACGAAAGGGGACTATGTTCTATGAAATTTATTGAAACGAAAAAAATATTGTTTATTAAGCATTCATATGCAAGTTTTTCATACATAACTATACATATTATTATACGTAGTAGAGATGAATTTTATTTGCTAGTTGATGGCTGAAAATATTTCGTGATTTGTGATTGTTTAGCAAAATAAATCTGTTCATTATAAGGGTCGTTTTCTGGATTTCTCTTTGAATGCAAGGCTCCTCGCCAGCGAAAGGTCGGTTTTTATTGCTTTCTTAGCAACGTAAGTTGTTGTCGAAAACGTTTTAAAATATCATTGTTCGATTTTAAAATGTTCATGTTGTTATGATCTGTAGGTATTAATATCTTAATGAGGAGTAAACCAATTCAATGCACTATTAATTAATAAGAAAAATCACGAACGTTAAGGGATTACTGTACCTATTATCAAAGTGAGAACGGCTTCAGAAAATAGAAAGTTTCTCTCCTTTTCAGACTACTAAACTTAATTGCAAAAAATAAAATAAAATAAACATTTATATTGTTAATTCATCAGTTATCATAAGAGCTGCAGCCCTTAAACTTAGTCGCTACTAAATCATCATGTCTATCTTCATAGAAACGATTGTTGCAGCGATTATTTCTAATGAAATAAACACGGCTTACGATTAATAGTGAGTAAAATTAATCAAATGTCTATACATATAGTTAGTCTAGTTTCACCGACGCAGGATTGAAAAACCCTCTATATACGGTGCTTTTATTTTATAACTAACCAGCTTTAATCGTGCTTCCACGCACACGCACAAAAAATAAAATCGGTCGAAACGTTCCTAAGGTTTTGTTCAAATAAAAATAGTTTAAGTATAACAATCATCGATGTTTTTACAATATACCAGACGTGTCGTAAAAATATCGTAAACCGCCCGGTAAAGAACCAAGTGGAACACATTTTAAATTACATAACGTCTTAAAAAAAAGTAATTTAAGTATTAAACTTATTTGTACTCGTTTTGTAAAATTGCGTGTTTAATACAAAGCTTATTTAAGTATGTTATTTTTATGGAGTTTTCGTTATCACGTTAAAATTAAAATTTCTCGATTTCTAAGAATTGAAATTTTTACTAAATTTGCTAATTTCACAGTGAAGTTACGTAAAATTCTGTAACGCTCATCTTAAAATAACAGCGGAAGTTATGATTAAACAATTAAAATAGGTATATTAAAGAAAATTAATTTAAACGTCTGATATTTCTACAGTTTTTAACCTGACTGAGACCCCAGTATTATTAGTATTATAGTAGCAATATATCTATGTATATATATATATATATATATATATATATATATATATATATATATATATATATATATATATATATATATATATATATATATATATATTATTGCATTATTCAGCTTTTTTTTTAAATTTTTTCAAGTCGTTTATGATAACCAACTGTTTTTTTTTTTTAGAAAATTCTTCATTATTTATAGATAATTCAATTAAAAATTACGCAAGCGATGTATCAACATTAAGGAACGGGAAACGAAATAATACAAAAAAAAGAGAAAATTACGGGACAAAGTGTGCGCTTAATTCTTATAAATCGCCAATGACGCCGCTGATTACAAAATAATGAGGGGTTGTAATTACACTAACAATAACAAATTATCCGTCAAGTTTCGTATAAAAAGATGTGAATCTTCCCAACAGAGTGTCAGTTATTTACATTTCGCAATGAAACATTTTATAGTTTTATCGTTGGTAGCAGCCACGGCAGTTTTTGGGGTGAGTTAATTTTGGTACTTATAGGTACTTACATTGTTTCCCGCAACTTTAATTTGAACACATTTCATTTTTATAGTTGAACCCAGATGATACGTCTAAAATAAAACAAAAGATAATGAAAGTAGGTGCAGAGTGTCAAGCGGAAACGGGAGTCACCGAAGGTAACGTTTTGCTTATATCTACGTATTTTTATATTTCTTCAAAAAAACTAACATTCTTGTAATAAATTATTTACAATTAGAGAATTTTTGCTTGTTTTAAATTAAACTTCATAATAGATTCTAACACATGTTTGAGGTTTTCCGCGAGTTTTCTATTGGAAACGTTTTATTTTGTGTTCTAAGTTAACTTTTCGATTTTCGTGTTATCGAGCAAAAATAATTTGAATACGAAATTGCAGATGTTGTTCAACAAATTTTGCAAAAAAACGTGCCCACAACTAAAGAAGGAAAATGTTTATTATTCTGTATTCATAGAAATGTTGGAATTGTAAGTATAAATGATAATCAAATTAAGAAAACTTCAATTCGAAATTTTAGCAAGACGCCCAGGGAAAAAAGAACATTCCCGGAATAGAATCGTGGATCGAAGATGTCAAATCGATTGATGCAGACGCGGCTGGAAAAGTTAGACAGGTTGCCGACAAATGTATATCTACAGGTATATCTTAAACGTGTATTTAAAAATAATCTGTTAAATTTTTTTAACTTTGACGTTTTTGTAGTTGACGATAGCGGCGATCCGTGCGACACGGCTGCTAGCAGTTTTGAATGTTACGTAAAAGGATCAGCAGAGGTATTTATTATACGTCGATAAACGAACTAATAATTGTAGTTAATCGATTATTATTTTGTTTGCAGTTTGGAGTTCCATCGATAGTATTCTAAATATAAAAGAAAAACGTGTACTATAGTTGTAATTAAAAATTCGTTTTGTAGTGTGGTAAAATAAATTGCATTAAAAAAAACAAATATATGTGTGTTATTTATATTTAGTAAATAACTCGTCATAACTGTAGTAGGGTTAAACGAAACAACCGTATTTAACCTTCACGGTTATAATACTATTGAAAAGAAGATAACTTCGATAAATCGAACTAATCGGGATTGGGGGTGGTAAGAGTTCGGTTTAAAATTTCGCGTAAATCGTTCTACCGTTAATCTATAAATAATTGCATAATATTATTGTTATTAGTATTTGTCAGATGATCAAATTCGTTTGACAGTCGCGGATAATAGTGATATAACAAAGTATCTATACTCTATTCACCGAACCCATGCAGTAGACGTCAACAAATGCATGCGGAGAATGCACGATTAAAGTGTCGTCTTTTTACGATAACACATGTTATACAGAGTTGGATCTCCTTAAGATTCCGAAACTATCACGTAAAAATATAAAAGTTGTAAATGTAGGTTGTTTATACATTACATGCAGTAACGCTTGTTTATGTCTACTGCACAGGGAAAACGAATACGGCATAGTAGTAAATATTCGATCTACGTATTTTATATTTTTATGCGTTATCTATACCTACCTATATATTTTTTATAATTTGATATTATCTGTTTAGAGACTTAGGGCCGATCTTTCCATCTCTTGGTAAATTTATCTGATAGGTATTTATCAGAGAAACGTTTGTACGTACAATTGTTTCAACAAACAAAACAGTATATAAACAAACTAAATACGTTGCGTCACGTGCGTCGAAGTAAACCAGAAAACTTTTGTATTTAAACATTTTCTGTAATCCTTCTAATTAAGAAGTTATGGTAATATAAGTTATGTTTTTACACCTGTATAGGTATATAACTGCGAAATAAAAAATTCTTTGTCATTTCCAAATTATTCCCATATTTGTTACATATTGTGGAAGAGAAAATTAAATTTATGTAGTAATACAATGTTGAGGAATTTTAGAAATCATTATATTTGAAGATTAAATAATTCGGTAATTGTTCAAGATGGGGATGATAATCTCATCGCTTGGCCGGTTAGATCGTCGGACCTAAACGTTATGGATTTTTATTGTAGGGGTAGGATTAGGCCATTACTAAACGACTTCGATTTCTTATACCTATAAAAACCCACATTCGCACTCTTATAAAGCCAATATTTGAAATTTCAAATTAAACTTTAGATTAAATTAAAAGAAATTTCAGAGAATTTAGAAATAAAATAGAACTGTGCGCTCAAACGGGCCGTGATTTATTTTAGTTAGGTATACGAGTTTTCGTTTTTTTTTTAAATACTATTGACTGAAATATCGTGTTAAAATACGTTTCTTTTGTCACGAATGTTATTCACTTAAGAAAAAATATCAAAACAATCTAGTCTTTTTGAAAATTTGTGTGGGGTCCTTGAATGATTAGATTTTATTATCTGTACAAGTAAAGGAATAAAAATTATTCAGTCCCCATTTTTTCATTTTGTTAAATAATTAATAATAACGGAGATTAGAATTTTTTAGATTATAGGGGTCCGTGTGATCTAGCCTTTCGATTGGTTTTAAAGCGCACTCGGGACTGCGGGTTCGAATCTCGCTGCAACCACGGACGTATGTGATTGCTAATACAAACAAAATCTAGAAAACCACACCAAAAATTAGACTAGCTAATTCGGTAGCCAAAAGCCAATAAAAAATGACTATAAAGAGCATTGTTAAACATGTTTTACAGTGAAGATGCTGCTTTACACGTTTTTGACAACAAAAAAATAATTGAACTCACTTGTCACTCCGTTCTTTTTTAATGCGGCGTTAACAAGCTCTACAATACCTATCGGCATTTGAACGATTGAACTCGTTTTCTACTAGAGAACATGAAAGTCCAATTCAATTTTTTTTTTGAATTCAATTACATGTAGGCGTAGGTATTTGCAGTTATCCGTGGGCATATTGTAGATACGTATTAAGAGCCGGCTGTACCGATTTAGGGTTTATTGTAATTCGCAGTTTAAACTATGGCTTTTACTTACAGTTGTTTACCATGAAAATGAACAGTTTAAACTGATATTTTACGATTGGTCTTAAATTACGTTTTTAAACTTTATTAATGATTTTTTTTATTATTAAGTAGGGGATAATGGGAGCGCAATCGCCCCCATAAGGAAAATGTACTACATTAAATGTGCAAACGTACACAGTATTAATGCAACACAAACGTCGTTCAAGTAGTAGTAATATGTTTAATCTTTACTTTTATACACATTTGAACATAACAAAACAGTCTAACAAATAATAATACTGAGAATAAAATAAGCGATTATACCCGTCATAATAGCGCACAACCGACCACGGAAAATTTCACGGAGAGAATGGCAATTGTCGTTTGTCGTTTCCGTAACTTTTCTATTATTTTACCAACAAACAGAGTGACCAATACTTGAAGAAATACCTACTTATCACCATGACATACTGTTCAAGTATGACATTAGCACCGTAAAGCGCGAAGAGCACATACCTACAAACTTGTTAACTACTTTTCGCTACAATTGTGAAAAATTCAAATATTTTTCTAATTTCGCGGTGCAGCGTCACTAACACGACAAGCACACAGGGTGGCCATTACTTTAGTCGTATGTTTGTGATGCAAACGTTCTTATACTTATTTGGTAATTTTATTGCTACGGAAGAAAATCTGTTTTGTCCCCGTATGCGGATATGCCCCCCCCCCACTTCCCCTAATAATTGCGTGATGATCATAAAAATTTGCTTAGGTTCATTATTTTAATGAATTAAAACGGAATATATTTTTATTTCTTTAAAATTATCATCAACCTGCATTCTTATTAATGACATTAGTAATGTTTTAGTAAAAACGTCATTTTTCTATTTATGATTATAACCGAGTAATTCGTGATTTCGTTTGACATGGGGTTTAGTGGACTCTTAACAATTAATTTTAAATTTTATAGATTTATTTTTAGTTTAGTAAATTAGTATTTAGGTTTAGTAAATAGGTAAGCACTTGTAACGTCAAAAACAACATATGTATATTCTAGAAATGCTATTTTATTATTTAAATTATACAACGCAACGCAAACAAATATTCCTCAAAAAATTAGACTATCATCGGAACTCCATACTGAAATGATAAGAAAAATACAGTAAATTATTAATCGTTAGGTAATTTAATTACCTCTTTACTTGCTTTCATATAACAATCGAAGGCGATCGCTGCACTTTCACAGGGATCACCAGGATTATCGACTATAATCAAACATTAAACGTTATTTTAAGGGTGCGTTCAAAGTGTGCGGTGCATTTATTCAAAATAATAATAATAGTACTGACTTATTAAGTTCGAACTTTGTCGTTAGGCAGCGGTATGTGATGTTACAAATAAGAAAATTTAGATATTTACCTATTTAAAAAAAGTACTATTGTTATTGCCGAGAGAAAAGAAATTCTCCATATTCGTGGTACAGGCGGTTTTTTTTTTAAATGAGTAAATAGAAAACATTTTGAACGACCCTTAACTAAGTAAAACGGTAAAATATTACGTACACGACGTTAAGCACTTATCGGCAACTTTTTTCATTTTATCAGCCATATCTGCATCGATAGATTTCATTTCGTTAATCCACGTTTCTATTCCGGTGGGGTTCACATTCCCTTCTGCATTTTGCTAATAGCGGTTTGTAAATTAAAAAATTTAATCGGACCTAAGTTATTTATACTTACAAAGTTTAAACTCTTATGTACACAAAACAATAAGCATTTTCCCTGTTTCCTGGTAGGCACATTTTTCTGTATAATTTGATGTACGTCCTCTAAAATCGCGAGAAGGAAGTCGCCATTTGTTTTTTTTTTAAGACAAGAATTAATATTTACCTCCGTTCGCTCCTGTTGACTTTTGACAATCTAATCCTATCTTCATCATTTTCTTTTTTAACGCGGCCGTGTCTTCCGGGCTAAGCTAAATAAATTCGTGCGTAAAGTTTTTAATTATTATTAGGTACCTAGAAATTTTCGATCAACCTACCCCGTTGACTATTGCTGCAGCTAACGCGAGCACGATCAAGTATTTCATCTTTTTTGATGATTTCGAGATTATTGTTTGGGTATTTATATAAGAAACCGACGAATCGATTAACTCAAATTTAAGTTGTAGGTATAAACCGTTAATTATATTATAATCAAAATTCGATTATTCTTTTCCTATTATTATTTGAATCATATCGAGCTTTTGTGATCTTTTCGTGATTATGCAATACTCCTAGGTATTATTTTTTACTTTAACCAGTAGCCGTTGACGTTATAGGATGATTCATTTGTAAGTTGTATTAGTTGAGATTATGTCAATTAGCGATTTTGAAGTAAACTCAAATGTTTGGTCGTTCAAGATTTGTGTATAGTAGATTATTAAATGAATGAATCACTTATAATGTGCCATAGAGGAGTTGTTTGGAAACGATTTTATGTATATAAGCATGAGGGTGCAGGGATATGTGGTAAAGTAACTTATTCTTTCTCCATTCTATAAAAACTGTTTCTAAATATTTGTTGTGTTTATAGTGTCGTTCTCGGACGGAGATGGAGACTGAAGCCAGAACGAACCGAGAACGGCCAAGAACCGTGTAGATCGAGTCAGGTCCATTTCCCTGGAGTGCGACTTTTGCAAAACAAAACAAAAATTATGCCACAATTTTGTACAGGTTTTGTACAGTTTTGTACAACCTTTAGTTTTTTTTGTACCTTCCAAATAATCAGCTATCGCAGATTGAAATTTCGCACTCCAGGGAAATGCTGGAGTGCAAAAGTTAAAAATGTCGTTTTTTTTTCTTGTAATAGTAAGAACTCATTTTGTTCAACCTTTAAAAAATTTTGTACCCTACCGGAAATGCGTGAAAATGACCGCCAAAGTTCGCATTCTCGATGTATTTTAGAATGCTCAAAATGTATAAGCCTTAAAAATATTTTAAGAAGATAAATGTCCTTGTTTTTATATAAAAAGTGACTTATATTTTGTATTTATTTAAATAATGTTAAACAAATATTATTCCTTCCAGATTTGTGGTTTCTTGAATTGTTGATAAAATTAACAGATGAAATTTATATGTAATAAATAAATTGAAATTCAAATAACACATATTTATTAGAATTTAAAAAACAGGTATAAAAATACATTTTTTAAATATGATATATAAAAATATTGCGTAGTATACTAATTCATAATTTTATGACAGCACTTAACCAAAAAAGTACGTAAATACAATAAAAAATCATTATATTAAGAACTGGCGTTCATTAATTTTCGTCCGAAGTACGATTTCATCATTACAACGTATATCCAAAGATTATTTGATGTTCGAAATCATTACCCAATGAACGTTTATTGGTGTAATGACCTTATACATTGCTACATCGAATGCAGTTCATTACGTTAATGAATAATTCGACTGCTCCAATGAACAAGCTTTCTTTTTTTTTAAATAAATTAGTACATAGATAATATTAATTTTGATTTATAGTACTGTGTTTATTAGTTTTATCAATATTCTTACATAAATTCAATAAGTTATTCCACTGAAATGCAAAGTTTGTTTATTGTATCGATGAATGTGTTCATTAAATAAAGGAATATTCTTGCATTGTTACAATGTACACTTCTATTCATATTAAAAGAGTACAGTTACTATTTCACATTGTAAATAGGACAATGTTTATGTATATTGTTTCTATAGCAAATTTATTTTTTGTAATGTTTCAATTAATTATCGCTCGAATATACCTACATAAAAAATTTGATTATTAGTTCTTTATTTTTCAATGTTGTCGATTGTAGGAATCGTTTCTCTGGAATTTGATATGTAATAACACACACAAACCGTTTTTAGAAATATTTTTCTATAACAGTTCTAATATAAATATTTATGTAAACGTCGTGATTTTTTTGCAATTATTTAGTTTGAGTTTTCAAGCTACACTGTCTTGAATTTATCCTGTTTCTGCGAAGCCGTTAATATTCCTAGATTATTCTATATATAGAATTAAAAAAATACATAATCAACTGTATTTATACTGTATATTCCAAGATCATAGATTAGAACTTAGTCATAGATACGATAAATGTAGTTATTATTTCAAAACGACCTTACGTTAATATGATGTTTTAAATTTATAAATTTTAAGTTATGATGTCAATGTAGAAATTCGTAGATACAATCAAGATAATGATTGGATTGACGAAAAAGAGTCGTCGAAGCAATCAAGATATCCATTAAATTATTAAATATGTTCATCAGTTTCTAATGAACATAATAACAATGGTACTACGAACATGGAAATTAAAAAATCAACATCTATTAGTAGTATTAATGAATTTTTCATTGTATCAATGATCAAAAAGTCAATAACTGGTGTTCATTGATATTATGTAGAATGATTTATTGAGTATATATATATATATATATATATATATATATATATATATATACATAAGTAATGTGGAATCACGTCAAAAGGCCGTCGACAAAAACGCCGTGAACAAAAATACCGTCAGTTTCAAAAGTCAAATTAAATTGAACCTATTATTATAAACATTAGTATATAGCAGTAATAGGTATCTATTTAACTATATTTGTATATAAATCGAAATCAGTCAATTCCAGAATTTCAACAAACAGTGAGATTCGAAAATTTATTCTTAACAGATACCTGCTTACTTTTAAAGTAAGCCTAGTATAAATTCAGATTAATTATTGTTATATTTGGCACATGCTATATAATTATAAATATACAATGTGTGTTATGAATAATATTTTAATCGTTTAAATCGTTGTATAAAACCAGACAACTTCTTTCTATGCTCGTTATTTTCAATTCATCATTTTCTCTTATCATAAGAACGTTTACCACTAAGAAAGTTTGTATAAAGACAAAAAGTAGTTTTAACATTATTTTATCCGAACCATGTATCACATAAATGTAGCATATACATATTATATTATATCTAGTATGTGCCAAATATAATAATAAGTAATCTGAATTTATATTATGCTTATACTTATGTACTTATACTGTTATAAAATTGTGAATTAGTACACTACGCAATATTTTTATATATCATATTTAAAAAATATATTTTTATACCTGTTTTTTGAAATTCTAATAAATATATGTTATTTGAATTTCAATTTATTTATTACATATAAATTTCATCTGTTAATTTTATCAACAATTCAAGAAACCACAAATCTGGAAGGAATAATATTTGTTTAACATTATTTAAACAAATACAAAATATAAGTCACTTTTTATATAAAAACAAGGACATTTATCTTCTTAAAATATTTTTAAGGCTATACATTTTGAGCATTCTAAAATACATCGAGAGTGCGAGCTTTCGCGGTCATTTTCACGCATTTCCGGGAGGGTACAAAATTTTTTAAAGGTTGTACAAAACTGTACAAAATGAGTTCTTACTATTATAATTAAAAAAAAAACGACATTTTTACTCCAGCATTTCCCTGGATTGCGAAATTTCAATCTGCGATAGCTGACTATTTGGAAGAGTTCAAAAAAAACTAAAGGTTGTACAAAACTGTACAAAACTTGTACAAAATGATGGCATAATTTTTGTTTTGTTTTGCAAAAGTCGCACTCTAGGGAAATGGACGCGATCGAGTCTATGAAGAAGATTTTTGCCTTTCGAATTTTTTTTTGAATACCTGCGAGATTTTTAGTTGCAGGTAAAAAATCTAAAAAACAGCCGACGCGATGTTTAGTAAGAAGATGATGGTTGGTTGGTTGGTTGGTTGGAGCATGGCATTTTTTTGAGGGATTTTCGGCAAATAATGCCTACTTGGAAAATCATTTTCGGCGTGCGATCCTTCAATGCCATTTCGTATGCCGCCGCCCGCGGGCTCAAAGGTCATATAATTTAATTATATATAATTCAACGGCGATTTAAAACTATCGAGCGTCAGATGTGGACGTCTGATTTTGTTTTCATCTGATCGCCTGTTAGAATATTAGGGAGGTATTTAAGGATCAGCTCATATCTTGCGAATGGTCTAGTAACCTTATGACTTAGACGGAATGAATGAATTCCCATGTAATTATCACTCATGATGGAGTTCTTGAATGTGGAATGCGGAGCGAGCATGACATATGTCAAGGTTTTGCATAGAAGGTTACTATTTAAACATTAGGAGCACAAATAGGATATTATAGTTGAAGACCTGTCTAATACAATTCACCGTACTATCTACGTAAATAATCCGGTAAACAAGTTGTTTTCGTAAATACGAGTAGGTAATCATGCACTACATTCATCACGTACAAAATTAACGTTTAATCATCCAAGGCCAACTTACCTACATCTATAAAAATATTGTAGCCTGTTTAAACGAATTCAGCAAAATCGTTATCTTAAATAAGTAATTTATTTTCGATTTTTTAGAATTAATTCCTATTATCGGTAAATACAATTTAATTAAACTAGGCACCTGTAGATATTATAGCGATTAATGTGGTCATCGTAATCATGATGGATACAGACAGACATATTGTGTAATAAATTTGTTATTTTTAAAGGTCTGTTAAAAAATTAACAACAGCTAATCAAAACTGAGATTTTCATACGTTCTCGTGGTGTTAACATGTTAACAGGGCGTTGAAATTAACAGATTTTACCTAATAGACCCCACATTGCTGCCATTATCGTAAAGTATTAATCATGTGCCAATGAGAACAAAAGGGTTAATTTCGGTTAAGTTTTCTTTGCGCGTTTATACGTCACTTGACTTTACGGGAACGTATAGATCACCTTAAAATAAAACTTTAAGTTTTTACAAACTTTTTCGTACGACGTTCCCCTGCCGAGATATTCGCCCCCAAAGTTGAAATACATCAAAATAATATTTTTTTAAATAATAGGTACCTAACATTTTTATTTTTTGTTTGAGTTTAATAATTTTCGGTATACATACGTAATAAATAAAGTTCTTTAAAATGGTGTAATAGGTTTTTTGATATCACTTTAGGGAAGACAGGGGTGCACAACCTTAACCTCAAAGTTTTTAAATTTTTAATTATACATTGAAAATTTCGGATTTTTCACCTTTTAAGTAAACTCCGAACCTGTAGGTACACCAGAAATTTGGGTGCGCGGGAGCGCACAAAGAAAAGTTCAATTACCACCGGTAAAATCGGTCTGTCTCTGGCAACCGTCACATATTCGTAAACGGGAGACTCTAAGCTTTCGTTTCGTGTAAAGTTCATCTCATTGCTCGATGACGAAAAAATGTCACTATCTATAATATGACATTTAGATTAAAATCGGGTTGCTGCGGCTTCGAACGCGACAGGGGTGGCAATCGAACGAGTTTCGGGCACAGTTTGATGAATCCCTCTACAAAATAGATGAATTCGCATCTCATGCCATGTGACGTATAAATGCGCAAAGAAAAAATTACTTACTTCAACCCTTTTATTCCCATCGGTGCAGGATTAAAAGAGTAATATTTTGCGAAATATGTTTTTATTCATTATTCAATGACGTACCTCCCAGAAAGTGTTAACGGTTCATTTATATCGTTTTATGACTTAAAATAATGTACGATGCGTTCGCCATTAAATGCATAGTACCTAATGATTTTTTGCATTCGATAATTAATAAAACAGTTGAAAATATTAAGCGCAATTAGAAGTTTTTATTATTTTATAGTCGACAGCAATCTGAAGGATGCTTAAACCTCAACAAATAACAGGAAACTTTCTTTTACGCAAGTTTGACTACTTATATAATAAATATTTAGAACTTATTAAATGTGACTTTTTTAATAAACATCACGTACTCGCTAAAGTTCCAATGAGTGTGCAAAAATGCTCGTCATATAAATAACCTATAAGTAACGGTTAAGTGCTTAAATCGTTCTCAGCTTCAGTTTATAGTCGAGTTGTTGCGGTATGGGGGGAATTTTGAACCCTTTTATGTTATTGGTAGGTATGCGCGGACGATAATTTCGCACTTAATCGATCAATTATTTAACATCGTTCGCAGGTTTTTAGTTTTTTAATAGAAACGGGGACATGTGCTCCTACATTTTCGGCAGGGTACAGTACAAATAAATATAAACAGAACGGTTTCGTTTATGGAATTCCCGCAACAGCAACGTATCCAAGCGAAGGTAAAAATACTAATATGAAGTTCATTATACCAGTCGATGGCGAAAAACTTTCCGAATCGTCGTCGACAGACGACAACGTCTACAGTTTAGGATATTACTCTCCGAACAAATTTCAACCAGGAGCCGAGACTCTTGAGAATTTTATAAAAAAATATAATATACCTAACTATATAAAATTTGTACTCATTAAGCCGAAAGATATGAAATGTATTAAATGAGTAAAAATTGTAAATATATTAGATTAAAAATTTTCCCTTTTGGTTTCGACGTGTAAAAACATCATGTTATAATCTAATCGTAAACTGATAAAATCTGGTTATTCTATTTGAAAAGAAAAACGAATCTTTAGACTTTTTGTATTCCACAATTAATTTAACATTGTGAATATTGTAGGTATGGCCTATCCAAACCTATATGCAATTCACGTCATCAAAAAAAGTTACTAGATTGTTTATTTGTAATTCGGTTTAAAGTTTGGAAAGCGACATATTCTATAGATGATTTACTTGCGCACATATTAGATGATATAAAGAAAGACTACAATTTACTAGAACTATCAAAATACGAGGTACGAGGTGACAGCACTGCGTGAAACGTCATCATCTAGTAACCTTCTATTGATGACGTAGATTGCATATAGGTTTGGACGAAGTATAGTATGTTGAAGATATTGTGTAATCAAATGCTGTTTAAATATTTTACTAAAAGACACTGTCGACAGATTTATTTCGGTCGAGTTAATTATTCGAAAATTTTCAAAAAATAACACGTTATCATTAAAACTTTGGATACTTTTAAATTTTATTAATATTTAAAAAAAATTGTTAATAGCTTTTATACAAATAAAATATAAAAAATGTATGTATATGTGTATATTTAATAAGTCAGTTATTTTAGCTATCTATGTAACAACTCCTATCCACTTTTACCACGTCATCGGTTTTTCGATTACGTATGTACAGGTGTGCAAGTTTACAGAGGTAAACGCTTATTATTTAAGAAGGATTTAACCTTGAAACTGTATTGTAAAACTGAGCGTGTCGGTTTTTAAGTGTAATAGTTTCGTAAATTATAATATTTAATATATTGTCGTAAATAATGGATAGGTACCTACATGAAAACTATGGTCGAAAATAATTAGGAAGTTCCATCAATAACCGCGTATTAAGTCTACCTTTCAAATGCCTACAAGTTAATAAACGATTAGGTACGGTTCGGTATTACTATATAAAGCTATTTTTTTTTATGTTGTTCCAATCACAATTGAATCTTCGATACTACAATGAACAAGGCTAATGTAAGTATTATTGTAGAAATGATTAGTAGCGCGATATTTCAAAATGCTAATTTTATAGATTCTTCTTGTCCTCTGTGCACTTCTGTCCGTTGCTGTGGCAGAAGCGCCCCTTGCCTCAGGATTTTATCCAGCTCCAGCCCCGGTCTACGGACCACCGAGGATCGAATTGCCACCACGACCGGTTCCGGTATTACCAGCACCTGCTCCATACGCACCGGCCATTCCAGTTCCAGTATATGGAGTTCCAAAAGTAGAATTGCCTCCACCACAAATTGTCACCAACTACGACTACAACGTTTACACGCCAAAACGTATCCAAGTAGTTGCACCGTACGCTGCACCGCTTCCGATCGTTAGGTCGGCCCCCTATCAAGCTCCCGTTCCCGTGGAAATAGTAAAACCCATCGTCCCCGTTACTTCTGCTTACCACTACGACTTGCCCAGAATTATTCCAAAAATCGAACAACCTGTAATCCCAGTCCCCGTTTACGGAGTACCCAAAATCGAAGTACCACTCGCACGCGCTCCCATTCAAATTCCAATCGTGCCTGTGCCCACATACGGTGTTCCGAAAGTCGGAATTCCTGCCGCTCCCGTTCTGACGACCTACAATTATGCCCTTCCACCGCCTACAGTTAGAACGCTTGCCCCATACCCAGCACCGGTAGCCAGAATTCCAGAAGTCCCCGTGGCACCGCACTCCGTTTATGGAGCTCCACTTTTTTAATTTTTGTTTTAAACTGAAGTTTTGTTGAATAAAATTTATGTATAATTACTTGTTTGTTTTATTGCTCATTTGGCGTTTATGGTTCTCCTAGGCTAACAACTCGGACTATTATCTTTACGTTGACGCCCTGGGCCCTAAACGCTAATTATGACCGAAATGCATACATATTTTTTTGCGCGAACATATGTTTATTATTAAATTATTTAATTTCAATCGGTAGGTAGTACCTCTATACCTAGGTACTTTTTAAAATTTGAAAATTTTGACGTTCCCTTTTTATAGGTCAAATTGATACATAATCAAATAGATCTTGTAAATTAGACAAAAAAGGAGTTACATATGTAAATGACTTAAATACATATTGTATTGTCAATATAAAGTGCACCTTAAGGGCAAAAAAGATACAACCAAGCTGTGTAAAAATAATTATCATTGTTAAAAATAATGTTGTAGGTAGGTAATGAGGCTTAAAGTCTGTTGTCGTTTGTGGGTTCAGCAAAACGAAAATGTACCGTATGAACGAGGTGAAACTTATTGGTGGTGTTTTACTGTACATTAAAAAACATAGAATTACAATAACTATGATGTATTCGATGCACGTTTGTCGATAGTCGCGCCGTTTTATAACAAACGAGTAGCGCAGTTATGTTACAAACATTTTTGAACTAAAATTCATTTCAGATCTCAATTTACAAATACATACTGTATTTCAACATTTCATTTAACATTTCAAGACGTCGATAGGCTCGATTTATTCAAATTCTGATGACGTGTATATAAACGTATTTACGTAGGAAGGGGCGTTATTGCTCATTTGACAGTTGTTTGCTATAAAGGGTGATTCGGAATTTATGTTATACAAAAAAACACGACTGCAGAGCATAAACGATTCATACGTAAGTAAAACTAAAATCTTTGTACACTTCGTCCAAACCTATATGCAATCCACGTCATCAACAAAAGGTTACTAGATGATGACGTTTCACACAGTGCTGTCACCTCGTACCTCGTATTTTGACAGTTCTAATAAATTGTAGTCTTCCTTTACGCCATCTAATATGTGCGCAAGTAAATCATCTATAGAATATGTGCACTTTCCAAATTTTAAACCGAATTACAAATAAACAATCTAGTAAATTCTTTTCTTCTTCTTCTTTAGGTGCCATGTTCGGTCTCCCGAACGCTGGCGATTACTGTGGAGAGTGCATCCCTATCTTCTGCCATTCTAAAGAGCTGTCCAGCACCCTTTATGCCTGTCCAGTCTCTGATGTTTTTCAGCCACGACATCTGTTTTCTACCCACTCCGCGCCTACCCTCTATTTTGCCTTTCATTATGAGCTGGAGAGTCGATATTTCTCACCTCGTTGTATGTGACCGAGATAAGCGATTTTACGGCATTTTATAGTTGTTATTAATTGTCTTTTCACTCTAGCACGTCTCAATACTTCGACGTTAGTTAATAGGTCTGTCCATGGGGCTCTGAGCATTCTTCTATGAGTCCACATTTCGAATGCTTCCAGTCTGTTAAGTAAGTTCACCTTCGAGGTCCAACACTCTGCGTCATATAACGGCACCTGACCAAACATAGCACTTTACCATACACTGGCGCAATTTCAAGTTCAGATCATCGTTACAAAAGAGAGTTCTCATTCTTTTAAAGGTTGCTCTTGCTACTTCAATTCGACATTTGATTTTCACTCGGGGTCCAATTTCTCCGTTATTATACTGCCTAGGTATTTAAATTGGTTGACTCGTTCTATCGTAGCGCCATTTAGACTTAATCTCGCGCTTTGGTGTTGCTCTCGACTGAATACCATAAATTTTGTTTTATTAACATTTATGTTGAGTCCTAGTTCTACTAATTTTATTTATTAGGTGTTGCAGACCATCTAAGTCACCGCACGAAATAAGGGTGTCATCTGCATATCTAATTGTATTTATTAAGACACCATTAATTTTTATTCCATATTCCATATTTCTTCTAGAGCTTCTTTAAAGATTTGGTCGGAATAAAGATTGAACAGGAGGGGTGAAAGAACACAGCCCTGTCGGACCCCTCGTTGTATTTTTAGGTTTGATGTCCTTATATTCCCTGTCCTTACTTCTGCTGTCTGACCCCAGTATAGATTTTCGATAATTTGAATATCTTTACTATCTAATCCAATTCGGCGCAGCATGTCTATTAGCTTAGAATGGCGCACTCTGTCGAAGGCCTTCTCGTAGTCTATGAAACATGCGTAAATATCTTTACGTTGATCGTGACATTTCTGAAGAAGAACGCCGATCCCAAAGATGGCTTCTCGAGTTCCATATGCGTTCCTAAATACCAGTAACTTCTTTTGATGACGTGAATTGCATACAGGTTTGGATAGGCCATACCTAATAAAATTTTTTGAATCACTCTGCGTAACAAACAACTTTCGAATAAGTGGGTCGAATGACAAAACATAACAAAGATAAAGGCCTATCACAATAAAACGAAATAATTAAACAACTAGGTAATATTCGGTACTTATAAGAATTTTTATTAAAAAATTACCATGTAAGTATCTAACTAGAACTACAATTTTTTCAGCAATACGAAAGTAGTTAAACGATAATTTGAAATTGTCATTAATCGATTTATTATCGCTACTGGGCTAAAACGTTTTTAAATGATACTTGTGATTACCAACAGAAATTCTCCAGGAAATTTATAAAATGTATATAAAATTTTATATAGGTGTTTCCTACATATTTATGGATTTAAATAAGTTGTTAAAAAATTGTAGCCTTGTATCTATAATGAAAGTAAAGATGGATAAATTCTTTGATTTATCCATTCGGTTTAACGTAATTACGTTGTAAAGTTATTAATTACAGTTCTGACGTGCATTTCATCCTACATTTCATATGTACCTAAAAAAAATTGAAGCTAGCTTTTTCATATTGTTTAGAAATGCAACATTTAAATACCGTTTATGAATAAAATTTGATCAAGACGATTAGATTTACTAATTAACAATAGAATATGTAATATTAAAAGTTTTAAAAATGGTTTTTAAAAAACTGTTACTAGTACATATTCAGGGTGTCTCAAAAGTAGACGATCAAATGAAATGAGGCGATAGGCGAGGTCATTTGCAACGAAACTGCACCACATATATATGTGGTTATACAATTATTGTCGATAGTTCAAAAGTTATTGCAAAGTTTGCCTAGTGCAAACGTTAATACATGATTTTAAACAAATTTGAGTTATTTGGTTGATATTTTATTGTAAGTATGATCCTAAAACTTGCACTTTTTGAATAAAAGCGTTTGTACAAACTGTGTTATTGTCAATCGAACAATAACAATGGTTTCGCGAGCACGGTTAGTTGGATAACATAGTTATCTGATTTTTACGCGGCTGTGGTAAATGTGACCAATCATCAAATAAACTTGTCCATTGAACACTGATTTTAACGACATATAACCGTAAATAACGGCGTATAGGGCTAGTTAGAACAGATAGTCGCGAGATAACAAGTTCAACGCACCAATCTCCGCTCTGTAATATGAAAAACTTTAATAACCACAATAATGACAATTTATATTTGTATTGCACAATACCAAATGATGAAGAAGTTATATACAAATACATAGTTGTATTCTGTGTTGTACTGCGCATGTTTAGACGATGAAAGTCGGCGACATGTTCAGCAGAATTGTTAGCTCTTGTTACTTATCGACTAATCACGTTGATCACTAGCATACAACAGCCAATGTCTACTGAACTTTCGGTTTTACGGCTTAAACGAGATCAACAATGTTCAATAACGTGTTAATACTTTTATTTGCTTATGCCAAAATTACTACAATTACGAATGTGTTTTTATCAAGTATTTATTTTTAATAAAAACAAATTATCCAACAATGTCCACTGAACTCGCCCAATGCAACTGGTTGTGTCAGAAGTTTTTATATGTTTTTTGCAGTTTCTTGTTTAAAAAACATTGTTATTTTTTATTAAAATTTAATCATTTTTAGTTTACGTTCGTAATAAATTAAAGTTTTCAAATCAATGCAATAAATGTTTTGATACCACCTTAGAGAAACTAAGGGCGCACTGCCCCTAAACATTTCTACTTACAATTTTTTTAGGGGATTACTTTTTAAAATTTTTAACTTTATTTTTGGATTCCTCAAATATCGTAAAATAAAAAAGATGCACATGTCTGCTATCGCCTCACTTCAGTTGATCGTCCACTTTTGGGACACCCTGTATTATTGAATAAGTATTTAATTTATATTACAACATTAAAGATGTTTTTTATTATCTCAACTAATTCTATCAAATTTTGTTTCATTTACGGCCAACTTTGGCAATCGTCAATCATTATAGAAATGATTGTTAGAAACGGTTATTTCTATACGGTAATTGGCCGATGGTTAGAGATAATTCATTGTCAGTATTAAAAAACTGTCTCTTTAATCGTAAGATTTGAAATACTTATACATAGATACATGTAATAAAAAATAGAAAGTTCAGGTATGTTATGGCTTTATAAATTATTTTTGATATTAGTTTTAAAATTGACGCTCGAATAAAATAAAAATTTGAAAATCCGAGTTAATTCCAGCAACATAAGCAATACTTTAGTTGCGGATAAATGTAATACGTCTACAACTTGCGGAAAACGATGTCAATTAGAAACGATATTAATTTATCGGTCATAAAAATGTGTAAGTGAAAAGATTTTAAACGGTAATTAACACTTTATTACAATATTCATTGTTTAACGTGCCGAATAGGCCACGGTTGACATTGAAATAATGATTTTCCTAATTTAAAGATCTAATCAAACGTCGTAATGTTTAATATTATGTGCGCCCGCAGTTAAATTTCTTTTTCTATTTGAAACGAAATTTAGTATATATATAAGTGCAAAATTGACAATACGAATTATGCAGTTTGCTTGTTCAGCTCTTACGATGAACTGGGTAAGTTGAAAATCGATATTATCTAACATTTTTCGAAACTTGTATTTATCGCAGTAATTTTTATTTTAGGGCATAACTGTAACGTTTGTTGTATTAGTGGCACGTTCCACGGCTAAATATTACTCTGCACCTCCTCCGCCGCCACCTGTTATAGAATATGGTTTATCACCGTCTCCACCAGTGGTCGAATACGGTCCACCGCCACCACCGCCTGCTGTAGAATACGGTCCACCACCACCACCTGTGATCGAATATGAACCTCCACCAGTGGTCGAATACGGTCCACCGTCACCATCACCTGTTGTAGAATACGGTCCGCCACCAGCACCTGTGATCGAATATGGACCTTCACCCTCTCCACCAGTGGTCGAATACGGTCCACCGCCACCACCACCCGTTGTTGAATATGGTCCACCACCGACTCATCCAGTAGTGGAGTACGGACCACCTCCGAGACCGTTACCTATTTATGGGACGTCTCTTCATTTTACGATTACTAATAAACAAATTAGACCATCCTTCCTTAGTCTACGAAGAAGAATAATAAGAACGCCACGGTTTCATTATCGAATTCCTTTTTTTTATTAAAGTTAGAAGATAGTATTTAAAAGTATAAAATGAAACGATTTAGTAAGTACCTAATAAAAAAATAAATAGATACATATTCGTTTTTATTCAACATCGATCGTTTTATTTAATTAAATACTGTTATTACCTACCCTGGTTTTCCTACGGTTTTTATGAAAACCATTTTCATCAGTTTTGTCCAACTAAAAATAAGTAGATATTGTACTTTACAAAACGTATTTTCAAACATATTTTTAATTTTTTTCTCAGAAACTACCACCTATTTATTCAAAATTCTTGGCCCTTCTGTTTTGGAGATGTCAGCTTTCAAAGTCGATGTCCAGAACTTTTTACTTGTTCCTACAGTATAGTAAGCTTAACGTATCGTTGCATCTTCAACTTGTTGGAGTTTTCTTTTTTTAGAATGACTGTTTTTCATAATAATTGAGAAATCAATCCCTTATTATATTGATTGTTATTTTTGCTGCTATCTTAAATATTTATATTAACGTATTATAATTTTACGTATTTATTTATAGAATGATTTTCATAACCTAGGGGTTTCACGACTAAAATTTAAATATATATAGTAATAATTATTCGTTTTTTTGAGCATCCTAGATGCATAATAGAAAAATATAAGAAAAAC
Source organism: Rhagophthalmus giganteus (assembly GCA_036326145.1). NCBI lineage: Eukaryota > Metazoa > Arthropoda > Insecta > Coleoptera > Rhagophthalmidae > Rhagophthalmus > Rhagophthalmus giganteus. The sequence goes on from JARFJA010000062.1 coordinate 527,334, forward strand.
CCATTCTCATTTAAATAAATCGCATCGTATTTTTCATTTTTATTTGGGAATTATTTAATATTCGTATAAAATTGAATAATTTATCTGCTAACGTAAAAAATTCCGAAAACATTTCGCATACCTGCGTACAATTTCTATACGTACATATATTCACATGAAAATTCACGCTTATTAGAACTATTAAATAATAAATTACATAAAATATATACTTATATGTGTAGGTACTACGTCGGTTTCTCTTCAATATTTTAAATTCTAAACAATATGATTGTTAATTAACTTAAAACACCTAATTAAAGCCATTCTTAAATTTTATTCCCATAACCGAACGACATTCTTTAAAGTCAATTATATCTACATATCTACCTACATTTTGGTTTTGAAGATGGGAGGGGAGGAAATAATTCGGTTATATACATATTTTGTTATTTGCATAGGTATACATAATCACTCTATATTTAACTTTGAAGCCACAAATTATCATTTGTGCTCGACTACGGCAACCTTTATAATAATACATGCATAACCTTTACTTAAATGTTAAAATTATTGGGTGTAATAGAGATTGCCGTTCTTACGATTTCTCGATATTAGATCTGGCCCATAAATTGCTTTTATAAATAAATTGTTTTAGTTATGAAATGTAACGTATATTGTAATTATTGAATTGTTGTCTAAACTTGCCAATTTTTTCTATTAGGTACGTACTTAAATAGAGAAAATGCATGTTTTTTCGTATTTTATAGGTATAATAACATAGCTAAAGTGAATCAATTTCTTATTTGCCTACTTGTTAATTTCAGTTAGATAATTATTTATTGATCTTGAACTTGTTTATTAAATGTAGTGTTCGGTACACCTAATATTATATTTTAATGTTACTTAAAATTGAATCGGTACATTCACAGACATTTAGGAGCACGTACAGTCGGCCAAAAAAATAATGCGTGCGTCTAGGCAACGGGCGAGCGGCACAGCACGAAATTCCTTGTAATCATTTTGTTGTTAACAAGACCCTTGTAAAAATAGTTGAAATAACCGGTTCCTGCAGGCAATGTAGATGCTTTGAAGAGTTTCGATATTTTTAAAACGCGCAAAGTTTAAAACTGCGGTAACTTAAATATTCAAACGTGGGTAGATTTATCTTGTAGGCAACTTATTACATATTTAAAAATAAGAAAGAAATATGATAGATATTCATAATTAGATAATTGTAAAATTATAATTATTAGATATTCAATATTTTCTTAAATTAAACCGTTACAGAGTACGTTTGTAAACTAAAACGGAATGACATTGAAAATTTTGATATTAAAAAAATGACGGGAATGACCCAATATCCATTTAATACGATAATAAATAGATTTAGGTAATACGCCAAGGATATTTTACAAATAATAATAGGTAGACATTTTAACGCAGTTTTACGATTTATTATCATATTTAAATTACGAATCGATATTGGGCCATTCTTATTTAATACCTAGACATGCACAGTAAAACCTGCTAAAATGGAAACTGACGGGACTATAAAAAATTTCCGCTTTCTCCTCGGGCCTGATAAAAAAATGCTTTTTATTTTATTTTATTTACGTTAATGTATTTTTATAATGTCTTTTATTGGAAATTCTTAATGAAATTTATTAATAAACACCATTCAAACACCAGCAACGAAACGTTTTTAACAACCGGACACTTAACTGCTTTTTTCTCTAGCTACTTTTGTGATAACGATTTTTTTGTTATACATGTACTCATTTTTATCAATACATTCCGGACATAATTAGCGTTAACTCATTAACCGAAGGCAATTATCTTCACGCCATTTTTCGCCCTTACTACAATACTTTTATTCAAGCATTTTAAGTGACAATAATATTTGTTTTAATTGTATTAATTAATTAAAATTGAGAATTAACTGTCAAAATTAGTTTTTTTAAATCGTATTAAAATGTAATCAAAATTAATAGTGTGTAGATAAGTACACACTATAAAAATATAATCCGTGAATAAACGTAAATCCTTAAAGCAATTTGTTTGTAGATTTTCCTCCTTATAAAATCTTCTGCTTTAAACGAGAAGGCGTCAACTTTTCATCGAACGCATTAATTCTGTATAAGAATTGCCAATTACTTATTTTGTAAGCACCTAATAAATAATATGAATTTTAAAATATCTCGAGAACGAACTTCTCCTGGAGCTACATTATTGCGCAAGCAGAATTTATAAAATATGCCCGCGCAATTGAACTTTTTATTTTTGTCTACCAATTTGAAATGGTTTGGCATTAGTATGGGAAGTTTTGTATAATTAGACAGATGACAAGTGAATATAATTTCCATGCAATATTTGTGAAATACAAATAGGTACCTATTTATGTATACCTAATAATAATGTAGTCGTGCTCGTCGAGGGTTTTATCTTGCATCCATATTTACTTACATAAATCGATTTATAATCCACTCTTATATCTCTAAAAAAATTATTTTTTTGACCTGAAAAATTCAAGGTGGCGATAATTGTAAACAGATAAGAGGATTCGAGGACGATTATAAAAATATTATAAATATTACAAATCTTTTTAAAATCTTTCAATTTACAAGAAGTATCGGCGCAAAGAGCCGTGACTTTTTACTATATAGGGAAAGCCGTTTATTACGATTAATACGTTTAAAGTTCCGATATTTGAAAGATATAAATAAAAGTGGACGAAGTGTTTAAAAAAAAATTAACTTTTTGTTTTCTATTTTAATTTTAAAATGTTAATTGGATGCCCGTCATTTTCACCTTAGACTGACTATCTAATAAATCAAGAGCGATAAATCGACGTGCATTTTTATCGAAAAGAACAATGGCGTGTATTACCCAGTTTTTAAATAATTACGACCTTGTACTTCGACAGCCTATTTTTTGAGATGTTGCATATTAGTGAAAGTGGTGAACAAACAATAAGAAATAGGAATTCTGAACCGCATCTATCCGATTTGTTAAAAAAAAAATTGTTTTAAGGTCATCGCCGATTGTGTTCTCTAAATTAAAAAAAAAAGTTTGTAGTTCACATTCGGTCGTATTTATGTAATTTTAAATAATCGGTAAGACTAAATATTATACTTGTTTTACGCGGACATGACATTAGTCGTAGATTGTATTATGAAAATATGTATATAGGGAAATAACTAGTGCTTATTAATAATATAGATGAAGCAACTGCTTCATCTTTTTATCTTTTACAGCCGGCAATTGTCCACTCTCATTTCTCATAACGAAGAACGGGTGGGAAGGATCGTCTTCACTATATAAGATAAAAGATACCTCCGTATGCCATCAGTAGATTAATAAGCTTTAAAATGCAATTGGTACGTGCAACGAAAGTTTTCCTAATTCGTATAATTTTTTAAACACGTTTTTTTTTTAATTTAGGTGTACAGTGCGGTAGCCATCGTCTGCTTATGCAGTTTGGTACGAACGCAGAGACATCCCTCTGCGTATAGTAATTTAAGGGACGTACCGATACTCAAATGGATATACGAACCTAACCCTGATGGATCCTACGTTTACAAGTAAGAAACGTTTCTGTTTTTACCTGCAACTCGAAAATCCACCTTTTTGCTTAAAGACAACTGTTTAAGCGTTATGCCAAAGGGCGCGGTTAAAAAAGAATGCGTAAAGTGAAAATTAGTCGAATTAATTTATTTAAAGTATTACTTAATTAGAGGCCTTTAATTTATTTTAACGATGTTTTAGTTACGAAACTGGCAATGGTATTGCCGCTCAGGAACAAGGGTACCTAAAAAATGCGGGAAATCCACAAACGGAGGCCCAAGTGATGGAAGGCTCCTACACTTACACTGGCCCGGATGGGGTGCAGTACACCGTCAATTATATTGCCGACGAAAACGGCTATAGAGCTCAAGGGCTCATCTTCCAACGCCGCCTCCTATACCGGAGGCGATCCAGAGATCGATTGCCTTTAATGCGGCTCATCCTGAAGGATTTCAAGGTCCTGGCGGCCGATTTAAATACAACAACTAAGGTACCTACACTCGACACTATATAATGGTGAAAAAGTTACTCGAACATAACGATTGTATACAACTTATGCTGAAACGACATTTCGCACTAGTGCGATTTAGCCGCCCGTCTTCGGTTTCGTTTCTCAAACTGTTTCACATCGGGTGAAATATCATTTCGGCACGAGTTATACATTGTACTTTTTCGACGAGCAAGATCGACTAACAGAACTTCATGTCCTACTGTTTGTAACTGCCAACTGCCTCGATGCATTTTTTTAAGTGGTCGTCGAAAAAATTAATTATTCGAATAGTTTTTTCATCTCGACATGTTGACCGTCAACTGCAACGACCGAAAGCCTAAGAATATTATTTCAGTACGTTCTAGAAGTAGTTGTTTGCCAATAACTTAAGATTACAGTTAGTAAATTAACATTAATTTTGTATATATTTAGATACTTTTTTATTTAATAAATTGATGCATTTTAACTTGTACGTTTCTTTAACTGCGCGTATCGTGAAAACTTGTTTCGTGTGCGAATCGTGTTTTTGTTATAATTATACAATAGTTTGCAGAATAAATGCTTTTATTTTGCACGATGTTCGCAACGAAAACGTTCGCAATATTTTTTTAATTTTTGATCGTATTGTATATTTTACGTTTTGTTAGGTATTTACGTAATTTTTGATGTGAACATTTTCTTACATTCAATTTACTGCGTTATTTACGTAAGAAGATATCTCGAGAGGCCTAGATTATCTTTTAATTATTGTAGGGAAATTATTTTAATCGATATCGCTGATAAACTACGATACCTTGACCGATAGAAATGTTTGATGGATTATCCGGTTATTAAAAGCGATTATCTTGTAATTGTTTCAATTTTATGTTGATATTATTTGCCAATTCGCGCATCGTATGCATCTTTCTGGACGTATCTTACATTTGAATTTCTTTTCTTTTTTAAATTTTGCTTTAATAAAAATTTTGAAAGATCACTTTTTTGTCGCAATAATTTTGGTTCGAATAAAAAAGTTATTATTCAGGACCATTATTGGGCTGTTATAATACTAATGGTTTAGTCAGAATCACGAAATTTGTGGGAAAACCGGAGTTTAACTAAAAATTCGTCAAATCTAAAAAACTTCTAAACTAACAAAGGGTATAGCCGGATAAGCATGGCAAAATGGCCCCCAAAGAAATCTACGAAACAACCTATATTATTACATTGGCAAGTCATAAGGAAACGATATATACACGTTTTACTCCCTGACCTCCAATAGTTCTTGAGAAAATCAAAAAAGTATGTACCGGGGGAACTATTTTTTAAATTCGTTTATCTACGAAACTATTATAGCTACGAACATAAATCAAAAACAGATTGTTAGAGAATACTTCATAGTATAACATATGTTTTTTCTATTAGTTTCGACTAATAATAACTATTAAAAAATTAATGGAGAAATTTTGAAAATTGAAAATTTTATAGTTCGGCCAGAGTGACAATCATGAAAAAAATGTCAAATATTGCTACTAATGTCTACTACTACTCCTAAAAGTTTCGTGAAAAAAAAATTGGTACAACACTCTGAAAAAAAATAAAAGCAAATATTGGTAACGTCAAAACAAAAACGACAAGTTAAGTTTTTTACGTCGTTTAAACCGCGAATAGAAGTAGTGGTCAAGTAAAAAATATAAGAATGTTTCACTACTTACTGTAGTTGTGTAAAGCGATCTCATTGTCAGTACCCATCACCATACAGGAACAGCGCCGGCGCGGCGCTTTAGTCGGACATCACATTTAGTCGTTCAAGTTCTAACATTCTTGCAGTGTTGTTAATATTTATGATCGACGATTAAAATAAGAAGTTCTAGAAATTCGAAAATCGTACTCAGGTCCAAAAAAAAGTGCCTTTGCGTAAGCCGTTTACATCTGTACAATCAATGGCTACATTCTTGATGTTGTTGGGCCTTTTTATGGTACTCAAAATGATGCCACGATTATGAAACTCGTATTACAAAACTCCGTAGGCATAAGAACTACGTTACAACCACATGTTGTGTTCATTGTTGATCGTGGTTTTCGTGATGTAATAAACTACATAACTAATGAAGACTTTACCGTATTTATGCCTGCCTGCAAAGGCAAAAAATCTCAATTAATTACGGAAAAAGCAAACATATCGCGAAAATTAACAAAAATACGTTGTGTAGTCGAAACTGTACATGGTGCTATAAGCCAAAAATATCGTCTCTTACATCACAACTTAGATAATAAACTGCTTCCAAAGGTACGATTGTTGTGATACGGACAAAGGTTGAGTTCAGATGGTGCATTACAAGACGAAATTATTGAATATATGGAAAGCAGAATGAATTCGACAAATACTTTGCTAGAAGATGTTGATAATCATCATTGTAATCGTCGGAAATCGTCTTTTCAACATCTAATGGTATCTGACCTCCTAGATTTTCCACGTTTAACTGAGCAAGACTTGAAAGTTTTATTTACAGGCAGTTATCAACTTTCCCAAGCTGTGTCGTAATTATCAGAAATACTGGACAATAAGAATAATCTTCTCGTGTAGTATGTCAAGCAAACACCACATATTATAAAACTGAACGTACGATCGAGATATAAAAATAATAAAGTATATCGTATTTATATCGATTATATTCCTATTGTTGTGACTGTCCCAACGGTAATAGAACAGTTGGGTGTTGTTCACATGCAGAAACTATAATATATTATTTATCACTCACCCGATAAATGCCGCGTAATATATGTCCAGAAGAGATATTGTCAAAATATTTGCAACAAATTCTGTTTCTGTTGTCATTAATGAAGATAGTGATGATGATTAATAATATTGACTGTAGGTAAACATCTGTACTTACTCAGGCAACTACAGGGGGTGGACAAAATAATGTGAACACCTGACTAATGTACAATATTTGTTAATTAAGGGCCACCGTTTGCTTTTAAGATAACTGTAATTCGTCGCGGAATAGATTTGTAGAGTGTGCGGAGAGCATCCAACGGAATGTTGTCCCATTCTTTCACCAACATCTCCGCCAATTGCCTCAATGATGATTGAGGTGGAAATCTGCTCCTTACCTTCTGCTCCCAAACTCCCCATAGCGGCTCAATGATGTTGAGATCTGGCGATTGTGCTGTGCTTTATAATATTCTGATGTTCCTCGAACCAAGACTGAACTTTTTTGACCGTGTGTATGGGCGCATTATCATCTTGGAATATGGCAGTGTTTGGCAACAATATACTGGTCATAATAAGAACTTCATCATTGAGGATATTTAGATATTCATTCGCAGTAATACGGTCATTGAGGGTAATAATTGGACCAGTAGAATACCATGATATAGCCGCCCAAATCATCACAGAGACGTCCCCGTGCTTGACTGTAGGTAGTAGGCAGTCCGGATCGTAGGCTTCTTTGGTGGTTCTCCATACATAAACCCGGCCGTTTGTAGGGAACAAAGCAAATGATGATTCATCAGACCATACTATATTCTTCCAATCATCGATCGTCCAAATTTTATGATCGTGGCACCACTTCTTTCGCAGCTTTGCATTGGCATCCGTTATAAGAGGTTTTGAAATTGCAGCCCTGCCATAAATGTTACTTTTGTGAAGCTCCCGCCGCACTGTTTTTGTTGAAACAGGATTGTTCAGGAGACTGTTGAGTTCTGCTGTCACCTTTGCTGCCGTAATTTTATGTTGCTTGGCCACAATCCTTTTTAATATTTGGCGGTCCCTGTCTGTTAACGTTGTTTTGCGACCACTCCTTCTCTTCGCAGATGTTGTTTTGCCATATTTTGTGTAGGCTGTCATCACAGTGGATACTGTCGCTCATGAAAACAGTCGCTCTGTTAAACAGTTCGGCCGTTTTCGTCACAGATGCTCCTGCTAACCGAGCACCCACGATTTGTTCTCTTTCAAAGTTTGACAGGTCGCCCATTTCACCGTCTGATTGTTAACACCATCGTAGAACAAAGCGAGTAGTATACTGAAATATAAACCAGAACGGTTACTACATAAAGTGCGCCACATATACACGCCGCACTGTTCATACCATGGCAAGGGGCCCAACATAAACAAATATGTAATATTTAGCATGGTGTTCACATTATTTTGTCCATCCCCTGTATATAACCAGAATTAATTAATAACAATAGAAACGTTTTCTATCGCATTCGATTATATTTATGTACATAAGACATTTGTAACTTTTCTATTAACTGAAATCCCTGTATATTAGACACTTATTTGCATTTTTTGTTTTGTTTTATTTTATATTGTCATAATTGATGTTTTATTTTGTTATAGTTTATACTTTTGTTTATGTAGTACATTATATAGTAATAGTGACTATAGAGTGTACATTATTTTTTTTCAAAGTGTTCTACCAATTTTTTTTTCACGAAACTTTTAGGAGTAGTAGTAGACATTAGTAGCAATATTTGACATTTTTTTGATGATTGTCACTCTGGCCGAACTGTAAAATTTTCAATTTTCAAAATTTCTCCATTAATTTTTTAATAGTTATTATTAGTCGAAACTAATAGAAAAAACATATGTTATATTGTGAAGTATTCTCTAACAATCTGTTTTTGATTTATGTTCGTAGCTATAATAGTTTCGTAGATAAACGAATTTAAAAAATAATTCCCCCGGTACATACTTTTTTGATTTTCTCAAGGACTACTGAAGGTCGGGGAGTAAAACGTGTATATATCGTTTCCTTATGACTTGCCGATGTAATAATATAGGTTGTTTCGTAGATTTCTTTGGGGGCCATTTTGCCATGCTTATCCGGCTATACCCTTTCGTTTAACATATATGGAGATTAAACCGATGTGTATTTGAGGTTTTCTATCGCCTTGCGCCGGATAGTCCGTTCTCAATGGAACACCCTGTATATCTAATTATCTATGTAATTTTTTATAAAAGTGCGTAAGTAAAAGGGTGTTTTTACGTAATAAAGCCGTTGGAAATCGCTACCGTTTTCTTTACGCTAGCAAATATCAACCTTGGCTTATTTTAAAAAGCAAGGTATGTTGACTTAATTTAAAACTCCGACAGGGCCCATGCAATGGTTTTGATAACATGCATGTCTTGTTCTGTGGGTTATTAGCTACATTTTGATTTGTAATACAATCTGAATTTCGAGAGGCTAAACGGGCCTTATTCGTGAATCGTTCGTTTGCAAAACGTATGCAAAATGACGCCGTAATAATGTGTTTTTATAGACGCCAAGGATAAGGTCCTCGAGCTTCTCATTGTTAGACCTGTCTTTTAAATCAAAGTAAAATTCTCAAATACCTAATGATTTATCTATTTACCTATAATTTATTTATTTAATAATTAATTAAGGACACCAACATCTTCAAGACCAAGCGGCGAGGAGGTTCTAGAACTTTTGAAACTTCTCTACTCGTATAAATTGAAATATAAAATTAGTAGATAACTAATTATTTACTTAACCGATACCTACATTATGTATTATTCCTTCAGTTTAAAGTAAACTTAAATTAACGTTAACAAGTTAAGGCAGTAACCGCGACTCGGAAAATCGTGATAAGATCGAAAAATCGGTCAACTTTAGCCCGTTAAAAGTGGTTATCAGGGCAATTTTTGTTGGAACAACGTTTTTCTTCGGTAATTTTCTGTTAGTTAAAATTCTTAGAAGAAAAAAAAAAGAATGAATTTTAAGCCCATAGGTTCGTTTTAAAGAAATTTTTTAACTAACAAGGCAGACCGAAATATTAAAAAAAATTGAAACTATACAGAATTGTAGTACTATAAATATACATAATATAATCAATTTCTTGTCGTCACGATTCCGGTCGCAATTTTGATCGTAGTAGGCTGAAATTTGGAGAGTGTATTGTCTTGATGAAAACAAAGAACGTGTTCGTTAACCATCCAAATCGATTGACACCTTTCAAAACGGCGGCAAAAAGTTGATAATTTTGTTTTTTATTCTTATAAATTTCTCTCGTAAATATTATTTTTCAAAAAATTTATTGTTTTCGAGAAAAATTTAAAAAAAGAGAAATTTTTTGACGTGCGACATGAAAATTCGATACTGAGGCTTGTTCGCGGTCGGATATTTGAACATGATTTTGTTTAAAAGCTCCAAATCTTGATCAATAACAAACTTTTAATTTCAATTTATGCCATTTCCAAAGGTGTCACCTGTTTCACGAATTATTTTATTATTTTTTGTTTTATGATTGGAATAATAATTATTATTTGGTGCTTACGTAAATATGATCTATTTGTTGAAACATTGGTTGTCTAATTATAGGCGTTATTTATATTTTTAAACGTAGTGTTTTTTGTAATGGACTCGACAAACAAATTAGTGTTATTACAACTCGAATAATGTTCATTGTGTACCCAAAATGTGTCAACAATGAAGATCACTTTACAATTTTTAAACTAACAATGAGAAAAATAATGTATAGGTAATACGCCAATGTTTACTTAACATGTTTTTTAATAATATTTAGTAATTTAATAATTTTGGAATTAAACGTTTATTCACGTCAATTGAGGAAGGCCAATTTGCTAATCTTCGGGTCATCAAAATTACTGTGAACCCTTATTGCGTTAAATCGTTGTTAAATGGAAGAATTCTTGAAAAATAATATCTAGCCGCTATCTCTATAACTGGTGTTAAAATAGATCTCAAGGCGACAAAGGCGTGAAAAGCTTGTACTTTTATTATTATTATTATTATTTAAATTTTGTTCAAGCAGTTTCGACCGAAATATGTAATTATTGTGCAATTTTTAATTTGACACGCTTAAATTACTGTGTTAACTAAATTACTTGTTATAAAAAAAAAGGTAGATATTCGTTGATATTTTTGAGGTTGAATATAAGTCGAATTTTTACTTAAGAGGTTCTAATCTCTCTCTATAAGTACTCATTTAGTTTTTTATCATCCACCGAAGTGATGGTATTCGCTACAATAACCTTATACATAGCTTAAAACAAAGATTATGCGTAAATTGAAAAAACTCCATTATCCGGATTTTTTTTTACATTTTCCAAAACTAGTTATGTACTTAGGTACTCAAAAACATAACCTTGAAAAACGATTACCTAACGATAAGCATTCAATGTCGCACAAGCGAAAGATTTTGATTGCGAAATTTAAATTTTAATTGTAAGTTAATTTTATTATCACTGAAATTTTGAATATGCTTTTATAGGATGCTTAGGAAACAAGTATAGGAATATTAATTTTCTAATGTCATTCTGATGGTTCTATTTCCGTTTGCGACCGGCTTTAAATTCGACAATAATTTCCAATTAGTACAATTTTAAATTTAAGTATATTTAAGAATGTCTCGATACGGTGCAGATGGAGTTTTAGATATTCATCGATATCCTTTTGATGTTAATAATATGGGTTTTATGGAGATCAAGCTATTGGCGATAGTGAGCTTTATAACTGTTTTCTTCGGTTCTTCACCTATATATGATGCTAGAATATACAACAATTTGCGTAGTTTTACTATTGCTATGGACTTATTGGATATTATCCAGAATACAACAGATAGATTAGAACTTTTTTTAAACGAATTAGTGCGTCTATGAGTTGCGAGTGGATTATTAAAAATTTGTAATTTGTATTATATATTAATAATAATAGAATACGTAAGGTTTCTTTTATTACTTTTTAAACAACCCACAAAAATGCAGTGATTATATCACAGTAAGGAAATAGAAAATTGATGACAGTTAAGACATAATAAATATCTAAATAAATTTATTTCAAATTTATTTGCATTGGCTGTCATGTACATAGGTATAATAAGTAGTTGACTAATAAATAAACAAATATAAATAAATAAATGGACGATTATTATGTAATATGAATAATATCTATTAGGAGTACATTATAAATAATTAGATCCACTAAGGGTTTACGATTTCTTGGTTTACATAAAATGGGTTAAAGCAGAGTGCGGTAGTCAATAAGAAAGAGAATTGAATCGTGCATCAAGGCAGGGGGTGGTCTCTTGGATTTACTGTTCGTGGATTACCTTAAAATGTATCGTTTTGGAAAGAGGTACATATTATTAAATCTAATTTTTCCAAACAAAAATTTCTCTCGAAAACGACGCGTCTTATCATTTTACATCAGCTTATTGTATGTTTTTATTGTACTTTTTTAAGAAACTCTTAAGATTTCAATTTATCTCCGTCGGTATCTCGAAAACGAAACATAAGAACTTTTTGACTTACAATAGACCAAGAAATCGAACTTTAAAATATTTTTAGAATAATCATTTAGGAACGTCCTTATATTACATATTATGTACAATCAGGTTCAATGAAAATTTCCCTCGTTAGAGTTGTAACAAGAAAACGTAGGATTTACAATTAGCTTAAATCGGTCAATCATTTGCCGAGTACCTATACCTATGCAACAGGATTTTCTTTTTAAAATATTATGGTTTATTTACAATCTACCCTCGGACGCTCTTTGGCGTACCTGCTTAAAATTTATTTATTTTTCTTTGTAGTTCTAAAATGATACAGAACGCCACAGTGACCTATATTTTTTACTTTTAATTTTTGTTTGTTTGTTATTGTTTATTCTTTATTTATAATTTAACATTTTAGCTCGGATATTGGTTAATAATGTCGGTATTGAATATTTTTAAAGGACTACTTTCCTTAATTCTGTAAAACCGGAAATTATTTAATTACTTACAGACTCCATAGTAGATTATGTTCAAATACAAATCTTATAAATCCTGCAATTTAAGAGTTTTACTGACGAATGATCGTCTCTTATGTAATATATGGAGGGTTCACAGTGTAAGTCATTATCGATTGTTTTGCCATTGATTTATGTAGTGTAAATTTTATTGTAATGTTCATACTTTCGGTTAATAAAACGTCCAGTGACGTAAACGCTTTGTCAACCGAAAGTACGAACATTGCAATGGAACTTACACTACATAAGTCAATGACAGGACCGTCGTCTGCGTTCATTCTTTATATCAGGTCTGTGCAATCGATTCAAAATTACAACTGGAGGCGCTTGCATCAGGAACTAATGAAATCTATTATGTATGGTTTAGAACTTTACTATTTGCTGTAACTTTTTTAAAATTGAAAAGTAAAGTTGTTTTCGCTTTACATCTGATTATATTACAAATAATGTATTTTACGTAAAGTAGACAAGAAATTATTTTGAAAATATGTAATCATCAGATTAGATGAAAATATCAGAAGGGAATTGGTCGATTTTTATTTTATTTATTTGTGTGTAATTAGGCACACAACAACGTTTTAGCTTCATATTATTTAATTGCTATGTAAATTCCACACTTTAAATGGTAATCCTAGTTGCGAAAATACATTACAGTTACCATTAGTTCATGACGCGAACGACATCTGTTATATCTTTAAGGTTGTCAGGTCATGCAGTTTTATGCGTTTGCACAGACCGGATATAAGTGTCTCTGACAAGAATCGACACAAATGATGGACAGGACAATAACGATTTACACTGTTTGAGTTTTGAGCCCTCCATATATAAGTAAGAAAGGTTTCTATAGAAATCTATTTGTTGTGACGTCATTTTTGCGTGTTTGTTTTATGTGAGTGAATGGTCAAAAATAGCTCCCCTGGTGTAGGTATGCATATGGTCTATTTAGAACATACGTTTTGTAAAATGAGATAGAAGACAGGGACGTTTTCATTGAATCTAATTGTACATACGTATAGATGTCCTATTTGTAACGACTCGAAGTGAAAAATTGGGAAAAACGCAAATAGATAGATATTTATCTAATTGCACGTATTGCTTCATACAACATGTTGACAAGATAATGAAGCTAAATCGTTTAATAACAGTACAACATTTATAAAACGTATGTAGGTAGATACCTGATAATATTATACCACGTCCGTCAGATAGATCGCATCGGTTATGTATATTGGCCACCTTGAACTTGACGTCTCAATGAAAATTAATAATGATAGGGTTATACGCAGGTAATATTGTTTTGTTTTGTCTTTTTTTATAGCGAGAATCGGCACTGTCATTTAAAAAAAGACGTTAACATTAATTTTTAAAATTAGATTATTAATTACATACTCACGTATCTATATATTTTATTAATAATTACTATTGTTATTTTTAAAGATGTTTTATATACAATACAGGTACAATAACATTAAAGAATTTTGAGGGCTTCTGTGTTTAGTGGGCTCTACGGGGGATGTCGCTAAATTTTCATTTTAACCGCGAATTCTGATCAATTCGCTTTAAAACGAAAAAATCCTATCTTTCTGTAGGTACTTCGTTCATTTAATCTAATTAAGTAAATAGGTTTACACATAAATACGCTGAATATTTTATACACAATTATTTCCCACGCCGTATAGTTAGATGTAACTCCCATAAATTACACGAGCGTAATTCTTTTTAAGATGATGGATTAGGTAGGTATATGTGCAAGTCGGGGCTTTGCACTAAAATATCACGAGGCATAAAATATGTTTTGATTCTGTGATATTAGAAATTGAACAATGCAATTTTTAAGGCGAGGCATTACACTGCACCTACGTAACGTCTTTGTAATGTTTACATATTCATGAATTTCCTTGCACCACTTTCACTCTATCTAATTATTGTGGACTCCTTATATGCGTTCGATAGATTTTTACTAATTATTATTTAAACAATATTCAAGGCCGGAAACAATTTCGCCATGCGTTTGGTTTAAGACGAGCAATGCTTACTTCAGAATGTATTCCCACATAGGTAGATATCTATTCAATTGATTTAATTGAAATTTTGATGATACTCACAATCAGATATGAGGTTTATGTATAGGCACGTGAACTATATATTTAACAATAAATATTCGGATGTCACTTATAAACTTGTATTTCGGAAAGATTCTGAAGAAGTTTAGGCGAACAGATAACGTGAGGGTTCCAGTATAAAACGATAATTTTAAATTGGGAGAGAACACGAAATTAAATCAAAGCGAATCTTCATCGAGCAGGTTATTTTTTTCGTCATTGCGTCAATATAGCAATACGCGACTTTTAGAAATAACGACGCTTCTCATAATAAAATGAAATTAAAGAAAACTGTTTAAGGACTTTTTAAAAATGAATTTAGGATACAACTAATTATGTTAGTTTGAAGTTTTACATATGTTTCGGAAAGCCCGAAACGGATTTTACTCCAAATTAAAGATAGTTCCATCAAGGAGGTTCTTTTATCGGACCAACCTTGACAGCAACGGATTTAGGAAATTTCGTAATGCCGAGGTGATTTATTCTTTAGCTATGCAAAGTGGATTCCACTATTTTTTTAATTTGATATTTCGTAATTTTTATGCGTAGTATTGTTAAAACTAAAACAGTCATGGATTAATAATCGGTTATTATAAAGCGTAAATCATCGTTAAAAGTGTTCATTGAGAAAAACGCCGATTTTCAAAAAGTTTATTATCTGTTTGACGTTAAAAGTTTCAAAACATTTCTTCAAGTACCTATAGTATAATACTCTTTGACGTAATCGAGTTTTAAAAAAATACCCATTTAGTTCCAATATTTTCAGTGAACGAGAAAATGTATAGCAATTCACAAAAACCAGCTTTGAAACTTACAGTTTATCAAATTAACTTTTAGAATTTGATCAAAACATTAATCACCTCTTTGTATTTTAATTAACACCACCCACTCCACCGTGTTCGCATATTTCTAGAAGGTAAACTTCCACACAATAAAATGCCTAACGATAATATATTAATTTGTGGGTGTAGGTGTAGATGCATCCATATAGTAGATTAATATTTACGATTGCAAAATAAGATTTATACCCTATTTAGAAATGGAACTTGGGCAGCTTCTCACGTGTATTATAGTCCTGGGTAAATAATGATATTCGAGTAATCCGAAGGTACTTTGAATTATTCAAGCGATTTGATATTTCGATACAATCTGAAAACAACCTTCATCTTTATGTTATAATTGGTATTTTTATTTTAAATGTCTTTAAATCATTGTCTAGTTCTTTTGTTAAAATATATATTCCGTATTCAAATTTATGTTAATAAATATTTCGTAGAAATATAGGTTGAAAATGTAAATATTTCCATTACATTCGATTCACATAATGAAGAATTTGAACGATTTTTAATATTAATAAGATTTTGCATCAATGGGAAGCAAAACGACGTTCTTTTATATATATACAAGTGGTGCGGAAAGTCCAACTTTTTATAAATTATCCACATGTATACAGGGTAAGTCGTAACAAGATATGCGAAATATGGAAAGCAGAAGAATATGGGAAATTAATGAGTGTGCCATTTGAAATTTTTAGGGTAAATCCCTAATTTCTTTGTATTTAAAATGAATTTATATTTCGGTATTTTCGATTTTACATTCAGAATTAATGGTATTCATATACAAAATACTCATTAGTCTCCCATATTCTTCAAACCAAATCTCATAACGTACCCTGTAGTTTGATAAAAATAAATAAAAGATTCTTAATCTATAGATAATTTAGAAGCTTATACACCGTGTCCAAGATAAGAATGCACAGCATGGGGATCTTGAAAACGGTAGAAGATACAGGGTGGCTTAAATTAGAAAAAAGTTGCGCTATTTAGAGTATGTTCACATGCTGGCCGCAAAAGTTCATTATTGTTTATCGTTTTCAAAATTCTCAAAAAAATGTGATTTTTTGGATTTTCGTTTCTTTTCATTTTTTTTATTTATTTTAAATGATATTAAAAAACTACCGGCACTTTCTCGTTGCCACTTTTTAAGCTCTACAAAATGGCGTGTTCAAATTTTTAATCCGACGTTTCGTATCCGAGAACCCATCATCAACTTAATTTTTTTATATGGCCACAAACAAAGAGACACCCTGTATTCGGTAGCATGATTCATTACAAATTCAACGATGTATCACACATTATGGTTTTGAAGCCAAAAAAGGGGAAAAACGTGAGTTATAAGGTTTTTTATTTTTTAAATTAGTAGGCGCTGGTACAATAACAGAAACAAAATGTCAAAAAATTATAATAATTTCTCAAATAGGTTGCCATTATTTTCTAGACACAAGTATGCTCTGACTACAGAAGAATTCAAAACATGGTCTAACATTTTTGGTGTGATTGTATTAACTACTGCTAAAACCAATGCCAATAACTGTTCTTCATTTTCAAAAGTGGCGTCATACACTTGGTTTTTTAAATAACCCCACAGGAAAAAATCCAACGAAGTTCGGGATGGCCAGGCTACTTCACTGTGAGTTCCAATGCATTTTTCAGGAAACTTCTGGGACAAATATTCCCGCACATTTCTTGAATTATGCGCTGGGGCACCATCTTGCTGAAACCAGCAGTTGTTAACTATAAGTAATGGTAATTCATCCAAGGCATTCTCCAAATCAGTCTGCAGTAGGTCGAGATATCGTTCGGAATTTAAATTATTGTGATAAATAAAAGGTCCTATTATACTGCCACCCAAAATGTCTACCCACAGATTAAATTCAAATCGATGTTGATGCCTTGTTTCTTTTATTAAATGAAGATTGTCTGTTGCCCAATAATGTTTGTTACGCCGGTTGAAAATGCCATTGTTGGTTATCATGCTTTCATCAGACCAAATTACTTTAAAAGGAAAATTTTGATCTTCTTCACATTTTCTGGTATACCATTCACAAAAACTTGCTCGCCTTCTCTCGTCACCAGGTCTAAGACCCTGGCAAATTCTAAATTTATAGGGATGAAATTTATTCTTTTGTAAAATGAACTGGGCTGTAGATCTAGCTACTACTCCAGTTCGACGTTCAATTAGTCTTGTCGATATTTCAGGATTTTCAACAACGGTTTGTAAAACAGTAGTCGCTTTTTCTTCGTTGGATTGTTTTTTACGAGATACAACAGGTTTTTTAAATGAACCAAATTCCTTTAAATTAGATACCAAACGTCTAAAAATGGATTTTTGAGGTTGTCTTCGTTCAGGATAATTATCAGAGTACATCTGCTCAGCAGCTACACAATTTTTGCGACACAAGATGTAACACGTCAACATATCAAATTTTTCTTCGTTTGTGAAACTTTCTCTTTCCATGGTAACACTTGTAAATAAATTAAAAGCACGAAGCAACAAACTAACGAATAAGTAACTTTAATAAGAACAAAAGTTAAAACACTTCAAATTCACGTAACAACAACTTACACAACACCAAATTGCGTTTTCAACAATAACGTGACAGATAAAACAAAAATATTGCGATTGTTCCAATGCCTACTAAATTAAAAAATAAAAAACCTTATAACTCACGTTTTCCCCTTTTTTGGCTTCAAAACCATAATGTGTGATACATCGTTGAATTTGTAATGAATAATGCTACCGAATACAGGGTGTCTCTTTGTTTGTGGCCATATAAAAAAATAAAGTTGATGATGGGTTCTCGGATACGAAACGTCGGATTAAAAATTTGAACACGCCATTTTGTAGAGCTTAAAAAGTGGCAATGAGAAAGTGCCGGTAGTTTTTTAATATCATTTAAAATAAATAAAAAAATGAAAAGAAACGAAAATCCAAAAAATCACATTTTTTTGAGAATTTTGAAAACGATAAACAATAATGAACTTTTGCGACCAGCATGTGAACATACTCTAAATAGCGCAACTTTTTTCTAATTTAAGCCACCCTGTATCTTCTACCGTTTTCAAGATCCCCATGCTGTGCATTCTTATCTTGGACACGGTGTATATATACAAGTGGTGCGGAAAGTCCAACTTTTTATAAATTATCCACATGTATACAGGGTAAGTCGTAACAAGATATGCGAAATATGGGAAGCAGAAAAATATGGGAAATTAATGAGTGTGCCATTTGAAATTTTTAGGGTAAATCCCTAAATTCTTTGTATTTAAAATGAATTTATATTTCGGTTTTTTCGATTTTACATTCAGAATTAATGGTATTCATATACAAAATACTCATTAGTCTCCCATATTCTTCAAACCAAATCTCATAACGTACCCTGTAGTTTGATAAAAATAAATAAAAGATTCTTAATCTATAGATAATTTAGAAGCTTATATATCTTTAAAGAACAAAATTAATGTACGTAAGTACCTATTGATAATAACTACCTGACTACCTTGATATTGACTACCTATTTGATAATAATAATCATTTGTATGCGTATGGTAGCAAAAAAATGATGTTTAATATTCCTAGAATACTAACAACACCGAAGATTAATTTTTCTTAGTTTTTTAACCGACCAACGATCTATCAAATAAAAAAAATCTCCGGACTATACAAAAAACGTACCTATAGTTGCTCATCTTTTTAATTAATAGTTAACATATTGTTTCTAACCGCGACCTCAGTGTGGTCAACGTACTGTAGAAATTTGCACAAAAACTCTCTTAAAAATACAAATTCGAAATGTGCCCATATAAGCACCTACCACTGTCGTTAATGGACGATTCTACGGCAAGTAATGTATTAAACTAAATTGATTATGTAAGTGATAGAATGAAAGCTACCATTATTTTTAAACAAACAGCGCAATTTTAAAGTGATAATTGAAGTACTTTCGATAACTCCGTAACATTTCGAAAAAGTCGACGTATTTTACTAAAAAAATCTTTTTATTATTAATTTAATGGTTTTGACTTTGACGGAGATAGTGTATAGATCGCTAAAAAAAATTATATTTAAAGATGCAACGTTAAGAATTTAGTGAACATTTAACAAAGTAACAAAATTTTGTACCTATAGATAATATTTCTATAGACCTATAGATAACATGTACGGTAATTTAAAAATTGTCAAAACCTTGTACTTAATTCTAAATGATCGTCCTGTTTAATGGTTTCAAATACAATAAGTGACAACTAGTTACCCAGATATTATCCAATTATTATGTAACGTTTACCGCAATACTGTAAAATTATTAAATGTCATTTTGATGTAATTTTCAAATATAAATTTCAGATCAGTTTCGTCAAATTTCATATAATTTGGTGTAGAAATATTATAGTTATAACGTCTTAAAGTTGCCAATGCAGAAGAAAGCAGGAAAATTCGGAAGTTTTCGTGAAATATCTTACGAAATCTCCAAAACAGATTTAAGTATAAAATTCAAATTTTCACTATGCAATCTCAAATAGCGGATCGATATGTACCCTGTAAAATTTTTATACAATTTGGCCCCACCGTTTTTAAGGTATGAGCTATCAAACTTAGGGGTCAGAACATTTTACTAGGACTAGATGCTAATACAATTTGTGGTATTGTTAACAATTCAGCTTTTCGCAGAATATCGACACCACGTTAGTACAATACAATTAATGAATTTCGTTATGAAATTAATTTCAGAATAGCTAATTGGGCAACGTTATACGTAAATGTAAATGTAGATAGGTATAAATTTTTTTAATTATTTCATATGAATACCTGCACCAGAGAAACCGTGGTCCGTTTAAACTCTCACGTTCCACTAATGTTACCATTTATCATGGTGTGTATGTATGCACTGTTTGAACGTTTATATTATGCCCTCTAGCTGTTTAAATGTAAAGTGTGCGTGCGTTTTTATATTGTTAGGTACTTATATAAATGTGGCGTTTTCGCATTATTGTTTTGTTAGAAAACCGGCGAACTTTTTCATTTAAAATAGTTTTAATTTAATTTACGTCGGAACCTAATTATAGACTTCTTCACATTAAAAACTCTAGGTAAATAACTACATAATTGTATAAGATATTATGGTACAGTTTATTGAAAAAACAAAAAAAATTAATTGAATATTCAATCACTTTTATATAACGTCGTACTTATACCTATTAATTTTATAAACGTCTGGTTTTTATTATTAAATTGCCGGTCGTTCCATTCCAATTATTTACACAATTTTTTGTAAATCGATATTGAAAAAAAAGTTTCACCGTCGTCCTCCATTTAAAGCTCCTAATTAATTAATTTTATATTAAGTTCATCAAAAGCTTTTATTTATTAATATTTTTTGTATAAATACCTACATATATGTTATAGCGCATACCTTTAAAAGGATTACGGTCTAAAGATAGGTTATTTCGAAACTGCCAAAACGGCTTTGAATAAAAATTGTAATTTTCACTTTGTAATCACAAATAGTTAGTTGATAAGTTGTAGAAATTTTACAAAGTTTGGCCTTTCTGTTTTAGAGATACGAGCTCTCAAAGTTTCAGCAGAACTTTTTACTCCTATAGTACCTACTGAAATAATAAGGAGGTGTGGTGTTAATACAATGAGAGATTATAATATAGTATTCCGCTTTTTTTTTTATTCGAAAGACGTTTAATTTTGAATTTAAGGTGTTGTAAAGATATAATCGTCGATTTTTTGTTCCACTCAAGACTATAAACGCAATTTTTATTTTATTTAAAGAAAAACGTTAAAAGCGCCTAACAGTAACTAAGTAATTTTTATGATTTCCGTAGATATTAAATATTGTGTTAAAAGTGCAATAAACCTTTTGTTATTTTAAATTAAACCTACTATAATAAGTGGTAGATGTCGAGCATAAATTATAAATTCTAAATAATGGAATCGTAAAGTTTAAGGTTATTCATCCTGTTTGTATAGATAACTGTCGTTTTTAATTAGAATTATAACAAGTTTTGTAATAACGATAAGTAAATAAATCAATATTCTCTATCTATACGTGTTCGTAATGACGAAACAATTACCGTTTTTACATATAAAGTTCACCTTAGTAATTTAAATTCATCCCAAATTTAATAAAATAAAAATTTACAGATGTGGTCTTAGATAACATTTGCGGTTATTTCTTAGGCGATGTACAATACAACCTTCAAGTAACGTAATGGTGCTTTTTATGGTCTTTATAGCTCACGCTTTATAATATCGCATTTTAATTATCGCTCCTAATTATTCTACGTCCACGAACGAAAAGATCATACATACGTTAGTTTTATCGAGATGCATTTATTACGAAGCGTCTTCTTTTTTTCCGAGTTTTTAAGATCGAAACACGACCAATTCTATTTTAAAAGGTTTAAAAAATTTTTCGATGTTAGATAATTTATTATAATCTACTTTGTTTTTACAAGGACGGCATTAGTACTCGATTATCTAACCAGGAAAACCTAAATATTCACTTTAGAAACGCGTATCTATGATAGATATTTTAGTTATGTATAAAATATTCAACTTATATTGCTCACAATCGGATTAAGAATTGTTTACGGTAACCTAATGCCTATGTATATTTAGTGATAACGAAGAAGGCTGAAAGTACATGGGCGATTTCTATAAAATATTGTCAGATTTCTTCCGCTTCTTGGTCGAAAACTACATTATGCGCCGAAACAAAGGACGTCGAAAACGAAGGATTTATTAAATATACAAATTACAAAAATTTCAACAACCTAAGGTCGTGGTCGCCGTTGCGCTCTACACAACGTATACGAACTTTGTCAAACACGTTTGTAAAAATAGGCTGCTTTGCATTCTTTTGGCGTCAAATCAAATTCTTTTTGTTGGTGGTGACTTTTGAAATTTTTCTCCAAATTGATCGGCAACCTCTAACAAACTAGGTTCGATTCGATCGCCCAGTTCCGTATTAGCGAAAATAATGCTCAACAATAAAAAAACAAATTTTACGTTGTTAGCATCATTTCGAATCTTTTTGATATTATGTTCGATTAAAAACATATTGTTGAGTGTCCATGACAACCGTTGTTACATATCGCGGGCTTGCTGCAAAAACCGTTAATTCCACATTTAACACGATTTAAACATATTTTTTTCTTGTGAAAAATTCTGTTTTTGATTTTGTATTAAACAGTAATCACACTTTGGGAATGTAGATGACCTCTGGTCACCAATGTATTTCCTAAATTACTTGATGTTAAGTCGAAGATTGGAATATTACTTTCGCGATGTATTAATTTTACCAGACTTAAGGGGATAGTAGTCGCTCGAAAATGAATACTTATATATCGTTTTTTTTTATCGTTGGTAACAACTTTGAAAAGTTTCTTGACGTTGTAAATGACGTATTTTTTATAATTATTTGATATTCTGTAATAAAAATTTATTGATCTTGTACGATAACAAAGATAAGTTTTTAGATATTTTCGCAAAATTTATGGGGAATTTAAAACATATTTTTACATTTATAGAATCTGTATTGGTTTATCTAGGTGATAATATCGATAAAAATTGAAACTTCCCTTTAGTAATCTCACAATTTCAATTTTTATAGACGTTTTATAGTTACTTATGACGTGTGATCATAAAACGTCTATGAAAATTAAAATTGTGAGATTACTTAAGGGAAGTTTCAATTTTTATCGATATTATCACCTAGATAAACCAATGCAAATTTTATAAATGTTTTAAATTCCCCATAAATTTTGAGAAAATATCTAAAAACTTCATTTCGCTATTCATTTTCGAGCGTCCACTATCCCCTTAACGGGATTTTGTAGTAAGCCCACGATAAATCACTTGATGCGTTTATATTTCATAGGCCTTTAAATTTCGGTGTCCTTTATTTTGGCGAATACCGTACTTCGATACTTATAGCTTTAGAGCATGTGATGAATTTAGAAAGTGCAAATTTATCAACCGTTTGAGAAGTGATAAAAAAGCTCCACGTTTAACTATATGTATAATAATACCTATAATATTTAATCAAAATATTATAACACGTTTTGAAGATGTACAATAGAGGGGAGTTTTCACACCACCAGTTTTCTCTGTAAAGTCGATACTTTGCCTATAGCCCTACTACACCAACATACCAACGTGTAGTGATTATTACACGTAACCAAATGGCGAACAAGCCACAGTCAAATCAAAATCTTGACTTTTGCAACGCATCGCGCGATCAGCGTGATATGTTTACTATAACTCTTGAACTTCTCTTTTTGTATATTCTAGGCACGCAGCCTGTTTTTCCGTAACAACTTCCAGTTCTCTGTCTACCTATTCTGTGGTCTTGAGTTTTAGTGTACTTGTAGCTTTCGATCTCGTGAAAGCGTAATTTATGTCAAGTTGCACTGAAACGTCCAAGTTGTCGATCCAGTTTTTGTATCTTCTTTGGAGATCGATCTTCAAAAGAAATCCAAGCTTATCTAGCTTAATTTAAATTAAATCTTACAATAAAGTGGCTCTAGCAAAAAGGTCCGTTTCGCACCACTAAATATTCGTTTAGTTCTACTCCAAGACGCGTCCCAGTTTCTGTGGCGGTCACTGTACCACCCTATTTATATTGTGATTTTTTTCACTTAGGTAATACTCCGTTTATTTAAATAATCGTTCAACTCTTAAAATTATAAGTAACTATAAGTAATTATAAGTAAATTATAATTAACTCTTAAATGTATAAGTATTCAAAAAAATGTGATATAAAAACGTTCGATTGATTAACCATAAATAGCCAAGTATTTAAAAATGATTTCGCAGACTAATTTGTTTTTTAGTGGTTTATTTTGAGAATATTCGTGAACATAAATACATTCAACTTTGTCGTAGATTGCTATGCATAGTGTACTATAGTGACTACTCGGGCACGAACAACCTTCTAATTAGTTAATTGTATAGAAAACGAAGTTAAATAGTTTTGAGTAATAGGTAAAACGTTATACCATATAGTTGCGGTCGATCGTTTTCTGGGGGCTACTTATTACAACTCTCCTGAAAAATCTAGCTTGAGGTTGTGTTATTAATAAATAATTCCATGTAGAGCTACCTCGACACGAACCACTTATAATTCCATAATTACACCTAAAACAAAATGAAAATTATACGATTGCAGAAACGTACGATTTCGTTTACAAAAGCAAATCGAGATATGCATTTAAAATCCGCAATTTTATTTAACAATTAACTGCCTACTAATTGATAAATTAAGCCGTCAAAGTTCGACCTTCCGAGTTAACATAAATGGCAATCGCTCTATTATTTATCGATTTCCATAAGTTTTGATACAATAACTAATTTCGCCTACAATCAACAAATTTCGGTTATAATTCGATGAATTATAGATATAATTAACTATTATACGAATAGTTAATCGCGAAAGCTCAACGTTTCGAAGTTCTTTCGTCGTCGTAAAGGCATCGGGTAGATGGCTTTAACGTATTAACCTTTCAAAAACTCGTGTGTTACCAATTTAAAACGTTGTGAAAAATGAATATATGCAAATATGGATTTCCACCTACTGTGACCACGGACAATGGACGTTAGTGTGTATGTATACAATGTTACGGCATCGGAACCATGACCTCGACGAGGATTTCTTGCAGTTTGGGTTCGGGCGTGGTTGAGATGATCCGGAGCATCGGTGGGGGTTTTGTATATATACCGGAGGGTCCCGGAGTTGTTACTAACAGTGTTTCCAAAGGATACTTTTGCTTTTCGATATGAAATTGGTAAGTTTGTAATTTTTAATGTTGAATAGAACAAACGAAAATTGATTTAACGATAATCTAATGTTAGCGAGCAATTTTTTTTATCTTTAAAAAATTGTAAAGTTCCTATTTTTTCTAATTGAAAAAATCGCGACGATAATTTTTAAAATTTTATTAATTTTTCAAATAATAGTTTAATAATTTCTACTATGTAATGTAAAGTTGGACTGGGTCACGTATTAGGTATAAAAATAAAAATAAAACTACCTACATCAGTAAGTTTTATAAAAACGTAACATTTTATTATCTAGTTTTTATACGTTTATGATAAAATTTAAAAAAAAAACAAAATTACTATGTATCTATATGCATTATAGTTGTTTAAGTCTGAGTCTATGTATATGTAAATACTGTATAGAGCAAGAGGACCTTATAAATGTGGAAATTGTTCGCACCTTAATTTGACTTATTGTTAATCGATTTTAAATTTATTTTTATAATTTATTTATATGGTTAATTCTTTTCGTTAAATTATTCGATAACTAATAATATCTATCATAATATAAATTTATTATTTTGTAATTTACGAAATAGTTATATTTTAATTTTTATACCCTACTTTTTTTTTAATTAGGTAGTAGATACTTAGTGTTGGACAAATTTTAAAAATACCTGTCGCTATCGCTAGTTTTATTAAAAACAAAATTTAAATGTTATTGTACTCTTTCAAATAAGAAAATTAAATAATAAATAGAATAGGTAGGTATCGAAACGCCTTTTTTAACTTTTCAATTATTTTTAGGTATACGTTAGGTCGTTCTTTGGTTAAGTTTCGAGTTAAATCCAAAATAAAAAAAGTGAAATACACTTATCGATAATTAAATTTTACGTTTCGTGACATTCATATCTTCGTTTTAAGTTGTTTTATTGTCCACATTAATTGAATTTTTTTTAAACTTTTTCTTTTCGAAATTGCAAATGCTACGTTCGCATAACTGGCGTTTTACTGTTTACATATCGTGACAATTACCGTTGTTAATCGATTATAAACCAGGAAATCAACATAAAACGCGTACGGAAAAATATATTGTGTATTATCAATTAAAAATTTAAATTTAATCCTGCCGATGTCACTATCAAAGTGTATCTGTCTTTGTTAATTTGGTGTAAATATTACATTAATATGCGTAACGCGTTAGTTTTATGTAATTTGTATATTGTAAAAAACATAAACAATTCAGTTCGGCTATTGTTATAATATGAGTAACGTATTATTTTGAAGGTTTCTTTTTTTGCAAAAAAAAACAAATGATATAATTAAATTATCGGTCTCGATCACATTCGCGTTTTCCTGTTTTCGATCATCGAAGGCTATCTTTTTTTAGATCGTCTAATATGCCGCCACAAAATCATCGTTCTTTGATGCTTATCTACTTAGGTAAATTCTCGTGATCTAATAATAAATAATTTACAAGCAAGAAATTGCGGCAATTAAACATTGTGCCAGTTCAATTAAATTAACGGGTTTATCTTGATTAAATGCCACGCATGAAAATAAGTTCAGGCACATTTATATCTCACAATGATACGGTAATTTCTGACTGCAACAAGAAAATCGTTACGAAACGCGAAAAACTATGATTAATGCCTACCTACGTATGCGTG
The DNA here is from genome assembly GCA_036326145.1 of Rhagophthalmus giganteus. NCBI lineage: Eukaryota > Metazoa > Arthropoda > Insecta > Coleoptera > Rhagophthalmidae > Rhagophthalmus > Rhagophthalmus giganteus. The sequence continues at coordinate 554,488 of JARFJA010000062.1, forward strand.
TAAAGGAATTCAGTTAGGTAGCCTATTGAAAGCTCAACCTATTTGTCCGGTAGGTACTTGGTTGTCTTTTCTATAAATCATTGGTAACATTTGACGTGGGCATTAGCGAAACTTACGCAAACAACGATTATTCAACGTAAATACGTAGGTACATGACTTCGTGTAAACTTCTTATATTGTTTAAATATATGACTGTAAAGCAATTATTCTCTCTTATAAGAGCATATCAAAAAAAAATTACAATAATCAACTCTAATAGTACTTGCCTATCTGTTACGATTTTAATCGACTTTCACTTTTATTCAATTGAATTTTTATGTAATTCATTAAATTTACACCCGTCCCGTATTTTAATTAATCCATTATGATCCAAAATAGGCACGAGAATTTCTATTATGTTGTCAAAAATATATAGGCGTCGAAATATATGATAAATTTTAATATTTAAATAATAGGCGAACGCGCGAAGATCGAAACCGAATCGATTCATAAATTATTATTTGCGGTCATTCATAGAGAATTCGGTTAAAGGTTATGCACATAAATTTACCAATTAGAAGCATATTTTTTCAACTACACAATAGCGATTATATAATTCAATCGTCCAAATTTGGATAGGTATACAAATCAGCGAGAATCTTTATCTTCGTTTATTCATTTTTATAAATTACCGGTAACAAGGAGAAGAACGCCTTAAATTAAACGGAAGGTCACGAATATTAAGCCCACGTGGAATACCAAAAGGTATTGAATTTATGTCGTTTCCATTGGATTGTTTTGATTTTAGATCGTCATTTCCTGTTTATGGGCTTTGGCCGTCGCCGCCCCGCAGTACCGTCCGCACTATTATCAACCATCTCAGTACTCTCAACATCCGTACCAACAACCACAATATTATCAACCCCAAAATTACAATAAACCTAATGTACCGATACTTGCGGAAAGTAACGAACTTAATCCGGATGGTTCGTTTAGTTACAGGTAATTTTATGTCGTGGCGATCGACAAAATCGCACCTTAATTATTTTTGCTCACCTATAATTTTCTTGAAATATCGATAACTAGTTAAACATAATATTTGGGTTCGGTTTCAAATAAAATTTACAAAAATATCGGGTTTTTTTCATAATTTGGTAACATTAAACGTAATATTTAAAATTGCGCCTTCTTTCTAAAAACAATATCGGAAGATGTGGCAGAATATGTGCGGTGCTAAAATTTAAAGAAAGTAAAACCATCTTTGGAGTGAATTTCCGAAAGTGACTTTAAAGCTGTTTTGACGAACAGAACCGAGGCGACCATCGGAATAAATTTTTGCAAGCTGGTCGCTAGTATAGACGTTCAGGATCTGATTAACATTCGCGAGAAGATCTCGGTGTTGAAGAATTGCAATTGTTGACGATAATCACAAGATCGGAACTGCCAGAAAAAGATCTTTGGTAATGGAAAAAAAGAGTAAATTTTAAAAGAGAACTTGAACATTTTGTTGGCATTCTTGGTACCTCTTATGTGAAGAGAAAAACGAAAGCCTTTAGTTTTTGGAATTTCATAGTTTATTTATATCAGTTAAAGTGAAAACATTATTATCTCGCTTATTTCCACTTTTAGTTACGCCACAGGTGATGGCCAGCAAGTACAAGCTCAAGGCTACTTAAAAAATGCCGGATATAAAGATCAAGAAGCCGAAGTAGTACAGGGATCGTACTCGTACACTTCGCCCGAAGGTACTCCCATCACCGTCAACTACATTGCAGATGAGAACGGCTTTCGTGCCGAAGGAGCTCATTTGCCAACTCCCCCTCCAATTCCGGAAGCGATTCTCAGGTCTCTCGCTATTAATGCCCAACAAGAAAAGTATCAACCTCAGCCGCAATATCAACCGCAGTATCAACCGCAGTACGGACCGTATCAACCCCAGTACAGGCCTTACAAGTCGTATAAACGCTAATTTGTTTTTGGGTGCTTTAGATCGCGTCGTACGATGTCGGCTTTGACGGGCCAGTAGTTTTATTTATGGGTTGTGTTTTAATTTTTTTGTATATACATAGTACCTATGTCCTACAACGTGATCTAAGCGAATGTCCGAGGAAAACAACGATCTACATTACATAATATGCGACCTATCGTAATTTTAGAGAATTATTTTTGTACTTTTGTAATAATAAATTCCATAAAAATAAATTCAATAAAAATAAATTCAATAAATCAAGCGCTATAATACATTTAAAGTTGTGTAATAGATTTAAAATTAACTCCAGATGATATAGTGTAGTTTTATGTAAAGTTATCTAGCTAGATATACCTACCTACTACGTTTTTCTTGTAAACGGTTGGAAATTAGAGATAAATAATATTTACGTAGTACTACTATTAAAATTATCCAATTCGGAGGGGCATATTTGTCCGTAACAAGTTTACGTAAGTGTTTTTCTTAAAAACGGGATGGCGTACTTTTGAAGTATAGTGTGATCTTGAATTAATCGAGACCGCAGGGTGTTAATCCGCGGATTTTTCGGATTATCGCGAATAAAATAAACCTATTTGCATTTTCTTCTTTACTTACTAAGGGCCGATCTTTTCATCTTCCATTTAATTTAATTGACACATATTTACCATAGAAACGTTTGTTCAGACAATTGTTTCCATGGTAAAAATTTGTCAAGTAAATTTATTGGGAGATGAAAAAACCGACCCTAAATGCATTAGGTTATTTAATTAAAACAAAAATCGACAAATAAAAATTAAATCTTTATACGGGCTGTCCCAGAATTTCCACTAAAGCTTCAGCTAGTCGTGTTCTTCTATGCTCTCTGAACGAATAATCTACGAGCGAAATTTGTCTTCGAAGCTTAGTTTTCGCTCACGGGCCAAAAAAAAAAGAAAAATAAACTTGGCAACACTTGATTACATCAAAGTAAATAGTGTACGTATGTTAAAAAGCTTCGTTGAAATCACTATTTTATTGATTCGTAAACTACAACAACTGCTTAAAATTTAAAGTCAACAACTGTCACTTTAGTGACAATTACAAAAACACAAGTTGGAAATAGTTTTCGTCATCGTGGTACCCGCTTTACTTGCTGAATAAACATGGTAGTCGTGAGATTTAGCTTCTTACAAGTTTATTGCTTTTACCAGTTTTTTCAGAAAATTTATTAAAATATGATGGTGTTTTTAGGTTGTAATCGACTTGTTCATAGAGCATAGGAGAACACGGCTACCTGACGCTTTATAAGTACCTATGTACACCGATGACCTTATTTTATGTCGGAAGCAACGTGATCACGTATGCAACCAATTGTTGGGTCATAAAATAAGTCCCTCACTGTACATATATTTTGCATTCACGGTGTATACATACCCATAACATATCGTATTCGTATAACTATATATGTACCTATAGCTTATCCAAACCTATATGATGTTCACGTCATCAATATAAGGTTACTACCCTAGCAGCACATCTGAGTTTATTAAACTCAGCATTATCTAAATGTGATATAATAAGCCACATTTATTTATGTGACCTTAGTATAAGGTTTTGCAGATATTCTTTAGATGGTTTGTTTAAATATTACAAAATTAGATAATATTAAGATCGACGTGATCTTAGTAAACCATACTTGTAAATAATGTTTTAACGTGATATACCTGCGACATAAAATAGTGAGCTTAAATAAATATCTTAAAATGGGTTTAAATTTATCTAAAAATGATGAATTAAAATCTTTTAAATTTTATACTAATAAACATGTTTAAATTTAAGTATACTTGATATGGATTTTCTATATCTATTCAATGTCTTTTGAATTAGCTTAAATAGATATCAAATTTAACAAAATCTGCTATCTAAAAAATAGGTAATATAAAACTTGCAAAACCTTCTCGAAATATATTCACCTTTCTTACCTAATTAAAAAAGCATTTAGGGAGAAGCGCATACACCGATCACTGATAAACGGAATATTATCGATACCTAGTTTAATTATTAGATAAGTAACAACTATGGCCTATCCAAACCTATATGCAATTCACGTCATCAAAAAAAAGTTACTAGATTGTTTATTTGTAATTCGGTTTAAAGTTTGGAAAGTGACATATTCTATAGACGATTTACTTGCACACATATTAGATGGTATGAAGAAAGACTACAATTTATTAGAACTGTCAAAATACGAGGTACGAGGTGACATCACTGTGTGAAACGTCATCATCTAGTAACCTTTTTATTGATGACGTGAATTGCATATAGGTTTGGATGAAGTATATTAAATTGTTATTACTTTTCATTAGCAGAGAATTAATGACAACAATCCAAACCCAAACTTGGAGAAAGCTGTCTTAATAGAATTTGATTTCATAAAAAGTTTTTGGGAATTAAAATGGCTGATTTGCCGGTTTCCTTTATAATTTTATTTAACCCTCAAATGCTTGGGATTACCTCACTCTAAAACAGCATAAATACTAAACGTTGAAAAAAGTTAACAGTTTTGAGTAAAACATAAGCTTAAGTAAGCATAAGGTACATATTTTTCAAACTCTTTAAGTGGGTAATAATCAAAAATGCAAATAGGTAGAACGTTGCGACCTTTGCCATTGTGATTTCTACGAAGTAGGAAACCTTTTCCCAAATTCTTTACGACCCATCTCCTTTGTTATCCGCACTGGCTATTCTAAAATCACGTAGTTTTATGACTATTGCCGCTTTACCAGGCAATGTTGAAATTAAATTTTCTACATTTCTACTGATAAACTAGGTTGTGCTTTTGCCATTTCTTCGAAAGTTTGACAATAGGGAATCATTCTTTGTCTCAGACATGTAAGCTAGTGCGTAACCAAAAAGTACCTACATATGTATAAGCGACAGAACTAGAGTCCGCGAAAAAAACTACGAAACCTACTTAAGTTATGTATTTGTAATTTATTATTTTTTTACAAATTATCTATACCTAGATATCTATTTTGCTTTTTGAAGCAATCATTTGTGAAACATAGGAAAGTGTTTTTTCCAATACGGCTACGAATCTGTTGATTTAGTTCGGAAAGATACCTACTAAAAATCTAAATAAGGGGGTGTTATGGTTTCCACCCCGCCAATATATTAAAACCAATGAAACCTTTTCGTTTTTCATTAACTTTAGATCATTTTTTTTAAAGTTGCGGGTTAATGTGAATTTAATTCTAAAATTGATTTTAAATAAATGCTTGTTTTTTGGAAATATTAGTTTATCAACTTGGTATATGGTTCAATAACTATTAAGGTAAGATATTGGGGTAGTTCTGCACATCGAGATGTGACGTCACTCGTGAAAGAATCAGAAATCTGACAGGTACGTATTTGAACGGATGACGTCACTGCGCGGTTGAACGTATTTAGAACACTCGGATATCCTTCCTTGGTAAATTGTTATACCAAGTACAGGTATCTAAGCGTATATACCTGCTATTGTTAACCCTCGGTCAATAGGTACCTAACGGGACATCATATCTTGTTGCTTGACCAAAGTTGTGTAAATAGAGGGGTATCAGTTCACTGCAACGAAGCGGATAGTGTACTTCTATTTTAAATGTTCAATAGTAAGTATTATAATACGTAAGTCGATTTTTATGATCTTATATATTACATTTTATTAATACATTTAATGTTTTATGAAGTCGTGGGATGTAACATTCTGGGAGCAATTTAAAAAAGCAACTTCAAACGTACTTCGATATTTTCGATCTCTTTTACAATGCCAACTTCCGTGGAAAGAGAAAACGATAGTCGAACTATTGCATTACTTATTACTTTCATAGGTAAGTCATACTCTATTTTGACTATACCTACTTACTTCAGTATTTAAAAACACGAACAAATTAAGTAGAATGTACTTAAGTAGGTAATCTTTGTTGTTAGATATTATTTTTTACTATTTTCTTTGAATGATTAATTATATTAATCTTCAGATAAACGTATCATATTATTCCATCGGAGAAAAAATACCCATAAGACAGTTTACTGCTAAATGGTCACATTACTAACTCACATTGTAGCCAATAAGTACAAGACGCGGACACGGCGTTAGAGAAAAGAATCGACAAACCGACATTCTGTGACCTGAACGTAATGAATGTATTGTTGGGTAAGTTAAATATAAGTAATTTTTGTATAGTCGATCGTGTATTAATGTGTAATTTAATTTTCAGAAATAATACGACGAGTGTTATACACCATCCATGATGATAACTATAAGAAAATCCGTCGGCATCTATTTGGCAAATACAAAAATTAAACAATGATATAGCTCATCCAAACCTATATGATGTTCACGTCATCAATATAAGATTACTAGATGATGACGTTTCACACGGTGCTGTCACCTCGTACCTCGTATTTTGAAAATTCTAATAAATTGTAGTCTTTCTTTATACCATCTAATATGTGCGCAAGTAAATCATCTACAGAATATGTCACTTTCCAAACTTTAAACCGAATTACAAATAAACAATCTAGTAACTTTTTGTCGATGACGTGAACATCATATAGGTTTGGATAAGCTATACTTCACTTCAACTTTTTCATATTTTCGGTATTTTTATAAATATAAGTGTTATTTATAGATATCTATTAAATTTTATTTGATGATATGCACCTACTTGATGAAGTCCAAATTTGTTTATTGATTAATTATTTATTTTCAATTTTACACTATTTTTGTTAAACACGAAAATTTCTTTTTTGTTAATTTTTGTATTGTAAGTATTGTTAATAAAAAGAAATTTTGTAGGAAAATTACAGAAATTGTGCCGAAACATTGAAAATAAATTAATAAATCTGGCCTTTTTTATCAAGTCTTTATATAGGTACTTTTATTAAAATGAATTGAAATTTTAAGATATTACTGAAAATATGTTTAATTTTGTATTATAATTAGTATGTACTACTAAAATATTTTATATCCTTTTTTCAATAATAAAATTATAAGATAATATAGTAGTTTCTTATTTATATCACTGTAACATAAGTAAAATAGTTCCTAGCAATATAGATTTTAAATAACTCGTATACATCTTTATTATATCAATACGAGAATGACAAAATAACTTATTTATATACATTTAAGATTAGAACAATATAAAAAATATCAATGCAACCTCAAAAAAGTACATGTTCCTGATGTTTAAGATATAGAATCTACATATCTTGACAATATAGCTTAACTGCATAGGTTTTACATCAAAATTCTATATTGTGATGATAAGACAGACCGTCACATTGGCTTATAATAATATATCGGGAAATTATGTTACTTTTAGCTAAGTGTGCTGCTAGGGTATGGCCTATCTAAATCTATATGCAATTTACGTCATCAAAAAAAAGTTACTAGATTGTTTATTTGTAATTCAGTTTAAAGTCTGGAAAGAGACACATTCTATAGATGATTTACCGCGCACATATTAAATGGCATAAAGAAAGACTACAATTTATTAGAACTGTCAAAATACGAGGTACGAGGTGACAGCACTGTGTGAAACGTCATCATATAGTAACCTTTCATTGATGACGTAGATTGCATATAAGTTTGGACGAAGTGTAGATGATGACATTTTACACAGTGCTGTCACCTCGTACCTCGCATTTTGACAGTTCTAATAAATTGAAGTCTTTCTTTATGCCATCTAATATGTGCGCAAGTAAATCATCTATAGAATATGTCACTTTCCAATTTTTAAATCGGATTACAAATAAACAATCTAGTAACTTTTTATTGATGACGTGAACATCATATAAGTTTGGATAAGCTATACTTATGCATATTATGGGTTTAGAAAAAGTATTAGGTAAAACACATTTTATTCACTGCGTTGTTAAAACCTATACATTCGTTTTCAATAAGATATAATCAATAGGTTTATGAATCGTGTTTAAATATCAGAATAAATATTTTATCAATTAAAGAAACAATCCATTCGATCGAATTAGTTCTTGCGCATACTGTACAAATTTGGAATTTCTATTTCGAACGCAGGTTCGCCACCTTCTATTACCCATATCGAACCGGTCTCCCCTTTTTCGATAAGGTCTGGTAACATTCCAGCTACGTCCATAGAACTGTAAAATATAAAATTTATAATCGAACTACTTATTAAGTTGACAAGAAAATAATACCTTTGTTTTATATTATTCGAAGGGCTAGACTCGAGTGTATTCTGATATTCCGGATTAAAACTTTCTAATGTGGGTTGTATGGTCATCCCCGTTGTCATATTTCCAGGACAAATGGCAATAACTTTAACATTTGTTCTGTTGTAATGTTTTCGGGAACCGAACGACCTGGTTAACCCGAGAACTCCATGTTTGGTTGCGGTATAAACCGGAACCATCGGAATCGGATCGATGGAAGTTATGGAGGCTATATTGACGATTACGGCTTCCGATCCACTCTTATACTTGGGTAGATATGTATCCATAGCTAATAAAGTTCCAGTAATATAGCCGCCCTGCATTGTTAAATAACGATTTAAACGGTTTTTGCGGCACAAGTGCGAAAACTTACCAAGTTGATGTTGAAACATTTTCTCCAATTTAATTCGGATATTACTCCAGCATTATTTACGACTATATCTAATTGGTCATAGAATAGGATGGTTTTTTTGAAAGCCTCTAGAAAACGTATGCGATAATAATTAATATTTTTGAATTGAAGATTTAAGTTTGTTGAAAATATCTCATCGTTTATATTATGTTGTGACACTTATTAATTGTGTAGGTGTACAAAGTCAATCCATTCGTATTGCAAAGTTTTTGGCTAAAAATGTGCATTTGCTATTGCGGCTTAAACAGATTCATTTCCATTAATCGAGTGTTGTTAATTTAAAAGTGACCGCCAGTATAGGCCAGCAGTACCGAAACACTTTAATTGCATTCCTTTTACAGATATTCTTAGATACTTTTTAATTGACGTTGACTACATAAATGTGCAGTTAAATCTTACTTTCTAATGTTATCAGTCAATTTGGAATAAGTTACGAAACAATAAGATTATAAATGTCGATCTGCTTACTTTTAATTTCGGAAAATATTGTTGCCAAGCTTGTTCAGTACCGCTGACCAATAGTTATAGTGACGCTTATTTAAGTAGGATTTATAAGCAAAATATTTTAATCCGAAAATTTTCCAATTCGAATGGATCGCAACTATAGGTATTTCTTTTATTGGAATATTTTTTGCGTCTCCTTTAAAAGGTATAATAGATATTTTTATCAAATAATTTTTTGAAAATATAAACGGATAGATATCGATTAAAAATTTTTTTACAACGGTAGAAGAAAATCTTGTACGAGACATGCGCGAAATGTGTTTTATGTATAGGCACTTGACGTGTCATTTGTTTCGTGAAATTTTACTTATTTAATCAATTTTTAAAATTTTCTTAAGCAAAAACTTTAATTAAATCAATCGGGGACGATGGTATTTATAAACTTATAGTTGAACATAAGTATGTACATTAGCGAAATTTCGAAATTACCATTAAGTAATTATCAATAGATAAGTAAATATCGCAGCGTCGTGTCATTGTGTCGTTTGAATGATGATAAAAGATATTAGATACCTACGTGGAAAATTTGATAAGACTTATATTTGCATAGAAATAAATACCTTCAAACTCTAATGGCTGAGTGACGTCCGTTTTTATAAATATACAACTATTTTCTCCAAATTGTTCCAAAAGGCGATTCTTCGTTTTTTGTCCTTCGTTTTCGTCTATATCGAGCAACGCAACCCCCTAGAACATTATTTATTGTGATAAAAATCGATTAATTGGAAACTATGAAGTTGTTACCTTCAAACCATTTTTCAGGAGTTGCTCGGCAATGTCACTGCCGAGCCCTTTAGCTGCCCCCGTTATAAGGGCAACTTTTGATTTCAAAGAATATTGCATATCTGAAAATAAACGAGATCAAATAGATTCAATGTACAATACAATGATACTAGATATTAATATTTTAAATATACTCGTATTTTACTAGTTTTTTCGTTAATAATTACCTACAAATTCCTAATTTAGTGTCAATAATATTAGAAACAATTTTTAGTATACAATTGAAAAATCACAAATATTTGTAGGCGGCCATTAACTCAATTTTTTTGCTTAAAATTATATAAAGTATATCCGCTTCATTTGTGACAGTTTTTTCCAGAAATATTATCCTTAATTGTTTCTTCAATTCTGTTAAAAATTTCGAAGGTAAATTATGCCAGTGTTTCAAATAAAAAAAGGATACAGTATGTTATAAATCTACATTTAACGTAGAATTAAAATTATTATATCTATTTCTTAACATTTTTAATAATCGAAATTTTAATGAAACAATCAACCTATGTAACATATATATATATATATATATATATATATATATATATATATATATATATATATATATATATATATATATATATAATGAAAAAAATTCAGAATCTAGTTTGTTATTAAACGTAAGTAATTAGTGCTGATTAAATATATAAAATCAATATAAATATATAAAATCCGAAGTTTAAGCAAAAAAGTAATTATTTGTTAACTTAAATACTTTAAAAGATTTGGCTTAAACTTCGTAACAGGTAATTATTTTCTAATAAGTTTATAATGAAATATGTAGTTCGAATTATTACCTGACACCGGTAGATACACACAAATGTGGAAACACTATGTAATCGGTGTTAACTTATATCAGAACCGTACGTAACGTACTCTATAAAAAAAGTCGTATCTACATTCTTACGAGATAATAATTTTATTGCAGATAGAATTAATTTTACTATAATAACAAGTGCAAGTACATAATACAGATATATGTTTATCGAATAATCCCGGTTTATGACCGATTGAGTTTGTTTCTGGGCGAGTGCAATAAGATCTTCTTATGTAGTGTGTATACAGGGTTGGGCAAAATGGGCAAAACACTCAATTTCTGGATTTATTATCAGCTGTACTGAAAACTGACCGTAAGAGAAGTTATTGTATATTTTATTCACTATTTAATGACGTTTAGAGATTTTCGTTATCTGTCATATTTTTCAATTTATTACATCATCGGCTATTATTTTAAATGGAACACCGTAATTTTTATTATTGATTTGCATTCCCGAGACAATCGTACGACTTTTTGTTCCAATAAATACATTTTGGAATTATGTTATGTTTTGTAAAAAAATCGACAGCTGCAGGCTATTACAAATAATTACATTTTTAAGACATTTATGCATGTACAGATTTAAAATTTTAGGTAAGTATTTTAAAAAGTATGCTGCATTGAATTATAAATATTATAAATTTAACAAAATAATACCGAATGTTCAGAAACAAATGCTAAACTTGTTATCTATTATATATAATTTTAAATAGCAACCTACATTTTTCTCAATTCTGTTGCATTGTACGTTTAAAATTAGGGCTGGTATGTACTTACTTCCCTATATCTAAATGACATAGTTTTAGAGTTATTATGGAAAATGTGTTAACTCCCTCGACATTTTATTTCATCCGATATTATTTTGTTGAGTTTATAATACATCATTCTAAAATACTTAACTAAAATTTTAAATCTGTACATGCATAAATGTCTTTGTAATTCTCTGCATAAGCCTGCAGCTGTCGATTTTTTACAAAATTGAAATAATTCCAAAGGCATGTTACAAAGAACAACAGTAAATTTTGAACACTCATTAGGTAATTGCCTGGCAATCAATTTTAAAATTTCATTTAATCTAATTAATCTTTTACTAACATTCAAAATTAGTGTACCTAATTTTGTGTCCCGTTTTGGTTTTTTTTTGTTTAATTTAAGTTGCTATACATTTTCTTGTTTCTTTTTCTAAAATTATTATTATTTTATTTTTAACATTGCTTCATTGCAACATAATTGCATTACTAAATAGAAAAAAACGCTCTTTTCAAACACGCAAAAAAAACGTGGGTGCCATTTAAAAAACAATGTTGTTTACCATTGTAACGAAATAAAGCAACATAGACCAATTAACATTTCTCGTAGTCCTGCTAATTAAAAAGTTATGGTCAATATAAGTTACTTTTGTTACACCCTGTAAATATAAATAAAATGATAAATCAGTATGTTATTATTATTGTTTTTACGATATTATGATATTGTTTATAATGAATACGTGCAATTAAATTCCGCATGAACATTAAGGGAAATATAGATATTTGTACGTAATTAGAAATTTTTGCGTCATCTTTTTATCGACTTCACCATATGAGCGATGGTGCTTTAATACAAAAAGTATTAAATTAATGAAAAGATTAGAATTATGAAGATTTATATTGCTTTATAATTATTATTAAGGAATAGTAATAATAATAATAATAATGAACCTAATTGTTACTAAAAGATTTTTGAATTAAAAAAAAAGATCTCTAGAATTAAAGAACGCGGACTTATTATCAAATTCATGCTCTTCAAATTTATCGCTAATCAGTAGAACAATGGTCGAGAACAATAATGAAATTTTAATCGATTAAAATTCGATGTTACCTGTTACGTAAGATTTTGTACATAAGAACATTTTGTAAATACGTATAATTAACGCAAAGAAGTCATACGGTTACTCGTTCGTTGTTAATTTTCGAAAGGATTTTGAAGTTGTCGAACTCGGTCGAGACGGTAGTAGTGACCTTCCGAATTTCCCATTTCTCTAATTATTTAAAGGATGCAGGCAACTATTTTGTCACAAATTAAACGATTAGTAGATAATAAAGTGTGTGTAGGTATACATTTCGTCCAAACCTATATGCAATTCACGTCATCAATAAAAGGTTACTAGATGATGACGTTTCACACAGTGCTGTCACCTCGTACCTCGTATTTTGACAGTTCTAATAAATTTTAGTCTTTCTTTATGCCATCTAATATGTGCACAAGTAAATCATCTATAGAATTTGTGCATTTTCCAAACTTTAAACCGAATTACAAATAAACAATCTAGTTAGTAACTTTTTTTTGACGACGTGAATTGCATATAGGTTTGGATAGGCCGCACATAAGTATTTCGATGTCGAAATCAAACAAAATGAAATTTATGTAGAATCAGTAATTACGTATTAAGAGGATGATTACGCCAAGCACTAGTATAGGGATTTCAATGTAAATTCGGTCAGGTATTACACCTATATTGATAGAAATTTTCAATTTTTTATTAAAGAATCTGAAAATATGTATCATCAAGTATGGGATGACGTTCTTATTTTCTTAAGAATATATATACTTTTTATATAATAACTATTTGAAGTTGGAAATAATTAGACTAACTTTTCGATGTCACTTTCTTGAATTAGAAGCTATATATTAAAAAAATAAAAACGTGTACCCCTTCTCCCATCTTTTAATTAGCTAAAAAATATTTCTTAATAGATACTTATAAATAAAATAAGGGCTGAAAACATTTTCGTTTAATAATCGGCGAATCGCGGTCTTCGTGCTCGCGCGTACGCTCTATCCTTGTATCGCCGTCTTGCTCACGCTATCTCCTCGCTGCGTAAACTAAACTCGAGAAATGTTTATTTCAAGATATCGGCTTGCATATTACCTCATATAATTAATTAGTAAAGAATGCGTTCGTCGAAATTTTATGTATGGCAAAAGAGGTTGTATGTATTGTAAATACATATCGACGCAGATTATCGTAAACGCCACTTTTTGCAAAAATGAGGTATTCTGACTGTCTTATGCATCAAAGGATCTAGGTCAAAGACATCATATGTCAAGAACAAGAACATAGTATTTTGACGAAATTAAAGAGTGCGGATTATTTGTAAGTAAACAATATCCATTTTTGGCAGCAAGCCCTGATGGCGTAATAGGGTCTGATGGCATTATAGAAATAAAATGCCCTTATAATGGCCAAAATAGTACGCCACGTGAAGCTATTGTTACCAAACGCATAAAATTTGCTACAATTGATAACAATAATGTGGTAAAATTAAAAAGAAGTGATAAGTATTACTTACAAATACAGGGGCAGCTCTTCGTTAGCGACCACCAATATTGTTATTTCGTCATTTGGACTCCCAAAGGAATGGTATACGAGAAACTTGAAAGGGATATCGACGTATGGGAAACTAAAATATTACCAAAATTGAAAGCGTTTTATTTTGATTATTATCTCCCAGCTTTATTGGTAAACCACAATTTGTAAATAGTACTTTGCTTAGTGTAGTGTAATTAGTGTAATTTGCACAAATTCTTCCAGTTGCATTTTAAAACAATTTTCCTGATTATCATGTGAATTGTGAACTGTCGACGTTTGGAACACTTTTCTCTCTGGCTACCCTTTATATTCGTTACAGGTAAGCTTTGACTTGTCATTTTTGAATTTTATTTTATTTTCATCGATGAAGGCATAGTAATGCTGCGTTTATTCGAATAAAACCCATAGTAATCCGAATTCGAGATTCGCATACACGGGGTTTTATTGTAGTTACTCAAGTGAAACATTCGTATCTTACTTATTAGACTTATTGTTAGAAGTAACTGCAATAATTACTTCTCCAAAACGTATTTAACGAATATAGGTTTAGAGCAAATCTTTCCATCTTTTGATAAATTTATCTGACAGATATTTACCATGAAAACGATTGTTCGAACAAAAGTTTTTACAGGAAATATCTGTCAGATATAATGGAATCTGTCAGTATCTGTCTATAATTTCCATCTGTCAGATGGAAAGATCGACCCTTATGATAATTAATCATATTGATATGTATAAGTTACTCTGGGTTTTTATTGCATTAATTCCATTTTATAAACAAACACAAGGTGTTAACATGACAAGGTATAACGCACTAATACGAAGGGTTACGAGGGTACTGTTATAACAGTAATTACAGCATTTTCCACTAATTATAGAATTATTCGGCTGATTTGTTGCGATAATTGAACAATTGACAAACTAGATACTGTAGAATATAAATCTTAAACAAGTTACTGAATAATTATACCTATTTAATATAATGTCTTGGAATTTATCATAATTGTGCATGTTTATCAGAATGTTTACTAGATCAGCATAAATATTTTCTGTACTGAAACGAAGTGTGGCGTGGGCAAACTTGTATACTGGGATACTGAAATAACGTGTAGATAACATACTAGTAAAATTGTATTTAACTTTTCTGTGCGAGCGTAATCATCCTCTTAATACTGGTAATCTGATTACATTGTTTTAAAAGAGAAACATATTCCATTTTAATAAGCAGAGCAATTTTCGTTATCTAAATTAGGCTTCTTACAAAATTATCGCATAAATTATGTGTAACAAGATACTTAGCTAAGTATCTAAGAAATCTAGTGAGATAATTTATGAAAATTAAATTGAATTATGAATTGCTTTCAAACGTAATTGTTAAATATGATATGATTTAAAACGTATAAAATATAAAATACGCTACCCGTAGATGTTTTGTTTTTGATTTATTTAACATTCTAGAGTGTTATAATTCCTTAATTTGCGGCAATCCGCAAAGCAGTAAAGCGAAAAAAGACGCGGCGAAACAAGTGGATTGTTAAATTTTTAATTTTTATTATCTTGATATCTTACGTGCTCCTCATGTTCCTTTTTTGCAGAATTAACTTTTGTTTAAATATTATGAACCAAAAAAGAAAAAGAAACCCAGTTTTGCTTTCCTAGCTTGTAGGCAGCGTTAATTTATAAGCACCTCGGCAGTTTTCTGGAACCTTCTTATATAGGTAATTGAGTTTTTGTGTGGAAAGCCGCGAAACTTTACCTACAGCCATAATACGCGGCATTATCCGTGGTAAAACCATTTTAGAAGAAATACGGATTTTGTTTCTCCTTACATTATCTAATTCACTTAATATACATACGTTTTAAAATTGCGCAAAATTATTGGAGTACAATTATTTGAAAAACTGATGTCCCACTGCTTAAACTATCTTTTATAATTCGTTCATATGCAAGGTTATATATTTTTCAAAGGTTATCTAATTGTAAGCTAATTGCTCATCGAAATTACTACGACGATTCTAAAATGCTAGATCAGTTCGATTGAATAACTATTTATTTCCTATTAATTTTGCGTTTAAATTAAAATAATTAACGTGACGTCTTTTATGTTTCGTTTATAAACAGTTATCCAGAACGTTTTCTTATTAACTTTTATATTTTATTTAATACAAAACAAAAGTATAATGAAAAGGTTAGTGTAGATGAAGTTAGTTTAGGTTAGTGTAGATGAGGTAGGTTTGGATTAGTGTAGACCGCTAAAATAAGGAATGCCGATACGGGGACCGCCGAATCGGTGATCGCCGAACGGGGTGAAACCATTGTATCTACCTACCTACAGACATTTTAGTGGCAAATACTTCTCTCCTTCTTAAATGAGATTGGAATAGTTTACAACTCGATTAAACCATTTAAATCGTATTATTTCCAGGTAAAAACGATTGAATTCCTTATTGTATGTAGTTAGGTATATACATACATACAATACAATAGGTTTTAACACAGTTTTCGTGGTTCTAAAAAATATAACTGAAAGCACTTGCTAAAAAAACTGATAATTTCTCAAGTACACCGTAGATTTATCTGCAACATAGTATTTTTCAAGTAACGATCGATGATTCACTTTTGTTGATTCACTTGATTGTAATACCTACTAATTTGTACTGAATTTAATAACCGCTTTCTAATATGCATTAAACTACGTTGGCCGAGTCGAATCAGCAAGTGACAACACTTTCATAATATGTATGAAATATCGTTTTGCTGCGTTCACACGGGCGGCTCTTAACTACGTACAACTCATTTTTAAAAACTACTGACAATTGCTTAAAAGTCAATTTATTGACAATTACATATTACTATCATTGCTTTCTGACTCGGCCCGGTGAACGCGGTTTAGGTACATTATTTTGTAGGTACACGATGAAGTCGTTTTTCTTTTTTCTTTAGACGTACTTATTTCTTGTTGTATTAGTGGTTGTTGTTTTTCTTTGCATTTTTAACATGTCGAAAGTAACTAAGTACTTAACGATAAGCAAATTAGAGTGTAAGTGCCATTCTCACATTGGCTTCGCGTTTATATTTCCATTGTTATTTTCGGAATGTCGTCCTTATCTGAAAATATTTAATTATTTAACAATAATATTGGTCGTGAAAGCTTACCGAAATTTTAATAAGAAGACGCATTTCGTTTATTTGGCCCGGTTTAAAAACATCAATTCAAAGGTTTAATGGTGAATATATACCTATTAATCTATTTTACAATTAATAAAGACGGATGTTAAACATTTGTATCGCGATTATAGGTAATAATCAAGACAAAGGTAAAAAAACTATTAAATCGATTGTTTTTAGAATAGACACCTACCTTTAAAAATATGAGTCGTCGAGGTCGGGGGTCAGGACTTTTCACTTCGATAGTAAACATATGGTGTTGCTCGGAATTATTAAAATTGATGGGAATAATAAATTATAAAATAAAATGTTTTAATTTAGGTGGATACGCAAACCTTTTCTTAGTTTCAGTTTCAGAAGTTTTTGTCCGATTCAGTGCGTTGTCGATGAATTACTTATAATTTAATCTTATTAATGTTTTGTACCGCTAATATTAGGATTATAGTATAAGTATCGCGATGTTACTCAACGACCTAATTATTTAGTTTTAACTGAAATCGAAGATGCAGACAAGTGAATGCATTCCGTTTGAGAATAAAACCTTGAGTGCATTGTTTTGCCATGAATTAGAAGACGTTCTAGATCACCGATTATTTTGTCGAACCGCTTCAAGGTTTTTAAATAAGTAGGAGTATTAAAATAAAAGTAATAAAATGTGTTAATTAAGTTACCTACACATTTATAAAATAATGACAGTAAATTAAATGTAAGTAATCGAGAACCTCCATCGTAACTTTTTTATTATTTTGATAATGAATTGTGGAATGATGTTTTCTAACAACTTTTTTTCGATGTAAAAATAAAATCAAACAAAATTTAGTGCGGAATTCTACTCCACCGAAATAAATTACGAAAATTATACTTGGATATTTATTTTGTTACCTATTTATTTCTCATGTTTATCTTACAAATTAATAAAGCATTGGCATCGTTTACATAAAGTAATTCATTTTACTGCCGTTCTTGCAGCGAAATCCTGACGGTAATTTACTTTATTGTGTTTTAAGTAATAACAGTCATGGTCTGCCTTTCACTTTGTAATAATACACCATCATTATAGATTTTTGTAATATGTACTAATATTGTGTACTTATTCGTCTAGTTACTTATTTATTTATTTTTCGTGTTTGATATTAGAACGACGTCGTATTATTTTTTTATTTACAACCGATTGCTACGACAGGATTATATCGTTTGATGCTTGCAGAAAATCGCAATTAAAATTGTTGGCATCATTATACCGATTAATATTATTAAGTGGGTATAGACAGTTATTTATTAGTCGAGGTTTTTTGTTGCATGAATAATAAACTAGGTAGAAGATATAGATAATCATAGACGATGAAGAAATTGTGTAGGTATTCAATTCGAAGAGAAGATCTCATAACAATTAGCTAATGATGCCTGTTTTATTAAAATTTTATATAATTTTAGATTGATTTGGTGTTTTGGCTGAAAATAAAAATTACTTATATAATTTAAAAAAAATCATTCTGACACCACATGTTGTGGGAGGATTCCAACCCGCATCGTTGAATCATGAAATGAAGATTCTATATGTATAGCGTCATTACCTGCCAT
Source organism: Rhagophthalmus giganteus (assembly GCA_036326145.1). Taxonomy (NCBI): domain Eukaryota; kingdom Metazoa; phylum Arthropoda; class Insecta; order Coleoptera; family Rhagophthalmidae; genus Rhagophthalmus; species Rhagophthalmus giganteus. The sequence continues at coordinate 573,263 of JARFJA010000062.1, forward strand.
ATTCACGCCATCGAATTCATACAGACTATAGAGGAACCTGCGAAGTATTGAACACTATTAATTTATCAGAATCTTACTGTTCAGTTCAGCTAATTGTAAGTTGACCGGTGCGGAAAGGGAACGAAATCAGCATTATCAGCATAATTCCGTCAAATCCATAAGCGTGCCGATTAAAATATGTTATTGGGGTTTATTCATAACAATTAAAGTACAAATTAAATTATCATTATTATTGCTTACAGTATTTTATGCATTATTTTACTAAGCCCCGGTTTTACAAACACGATTTATGATTTTACTTTATTTTTATTTTATGATGCATGATTTTACTATTTTATTCTGACGTTTGTTGGGACAATTGTTTCCGTAGCAGTATTCCGTAGTAGAATCATATTTGTAAAATCGGGCCTTAATGGTTAAGTACGTTCGTAAGCTTAATTTTTTTTAAATAACCGAAACATTTTAATTAGAACCGTAATTGAATTTAAATATTTACCTTTCACGATTCTTACTTTAATAGTTGATAATTTACGAATAGTTGTAGAAAATCAACTTTTTGCTTACGATTAGAGAAAAAATTGTAGGTATAATTATAATACTAGTCCGAGAAAGATTCGAGACCTTCGTTGCGAATTAATTTTAATTAAATTTTTTATTCGTAAAGTTTGGAGCAAAGTCTTCTGGTATGAGGACGATACTTGCACCATTCTCAAAAAAACACTTAAACTAGTAAGCAATTTTGGAAGGAAATGAGACCGCCGTGTGTCAATGCTCCACTTATTGCTAATCTGATTTCGTAGAAGGAAGTACATACTTATATTTTAACTGTTGGTTGAAAATTTAATCCAGCCAACCAGTGCCGATTGTGAGTATTTAACTTGTTTTTATTTGTTGTTTAATTAACAATCGGTTATTATTTTATGAAAATGCCAACGAAAACAACCTTTCTAACAAATTTAACAACAATCGAATCTAACTATTTTAGGTACTTACCTAGGTACTCTCTTAGCAATCTATTTTTTTTCTTTTTAGGTCATCATCACTTTACACGTAGACGGCCTTCTTATTTACGTTTATTGAGTATGCATTTATTGTTAACCGTATACAGATGTTAAAATACAATATCACAAGGCGTTATTTTCAGAATATATTTCGATGGTTTTTCGTTGCCACCTTAATGGAAGTGCCCACAATATTGCCTCGCACCTAGTATCGGATCCAAGTTCTCGAGACTAATCTAAAATAATAATTATTTTAAATTAATTTGAATAGGTTACTTTATTTAATTTCGAGATAATTTTTTGAACATAATCTCCTTTATATGAAGTATTTATGGCCCGGTAAAATTAGAATTTAACTATAAAAAATTATTATTAATGCGTAAGTTAGATTTTTGTGTGAACCTCCTTTCGTCATCTATAACAATTTTTGCGGACCCGTTTCGAGATTTAGTTCTAAACATAAAAATAAAAGTCGCTCAAAAATCTAGCTTGTTAATGATTTTTTTATAATTTTCGACTTTTAAGGTCTAATTTTACTGGACCATTAAGTAGTTATTTAATAAAAAGATGATACCTAGGTACCTAATATATTTTTTTAAATGACTCAAAGTTATTTAGTCGAGACGGTAAAAAAACACATTCGGATTTATTTTTAAGTTTATAGTGTGGCCAATATGTCGCGAAAATATTTTTTTATACGAAAATCTAAAACTTGCAAAGTTGTAGCTAAGTAAAAAAATAACAGAAATGAACTATATTAATTAAAACAAAAATTTTAAAGGCGTTTCTTTCCAAAAACACGTTTTGCACGCTGCTGTGCACTTTTTCACGGCTTGCTTGCATTAAAACGCTAAGCGCTTTCAAAACGTCAAGCGATAATTAATGTTTTGGTGTTCGTATGTAACGTAGGCCCACGCCTACGTGCCATTATACGTAGAATTATTTTTGTGTGTAATTGTGAAATGACAAATTTACATACGTATAAATCTTTCATAAATCCAAGAAGTAAATCGTTTTTGCAGTTGTGAAAATTTCATTTTTTCATTGTTCCATGTCTGAATAATTTGCCTTTTTCATGTGACTAAATTTAAATTCTTCAGTTTTATCAGTGGTACTATTAAATAGTATCTATTTGAATTTTTTTGGTATAATCTGTTGGTCGTTTAATACTTGACTTAAGTTATAAATGTCGTTTCTTTTATGGAGTATTCTGAAAACATTTTAAACAATCCAAGTTGATGGCGTGGTGAATTCCTTTTTGCGACGACGTCGCACGTTTTTAGTTGCAGTTATTTGTTTTAAAAGGGCTCGTCTGATAAATTACGGTGGTAGATGTCGAAATGTTAAATTAGTTCATCAGACAGACTGCAATGGCTTTATTTTCTATGAAAATTCGCTAAAAACTACAGGTCGAATTAAATTTAATTTTCCATTTGCTAGTGCGATTTTCAAAATTCGCGAAAAAGGCCCATTGCCTGTCCGTTGTATAAATATGTGACAAGTGTCTATTGAAGAATTCATAATTATGGCCTATCCAAGCGTATTTAAGCGATCACGTCAACAATAAAAGCTTACTAAATGATGACGTTTCACATGGTGCTGTCACCTCGCACCTCGTATTTTTACAGTTCTAATACATTTTAGTCTTTCTTTGTGCCATCTAATATGTACGCAATTAAATCGTCTATAGAATGTCATTTTTTCAAACTTTTTAATCGGATTACAAATAAACAATCTAGTAACTTTTTGGATATGACATATGTGTAAGGGCTACCTTATCGCAGTTACGTATCTATACCGCACCGTCTCGACCCTGGTGTCGAAATTAAAGCAGACAAACCACGTTTTAAATTAGATTTTGTGCATTGATCTTCTTATTTCGTGTTATGGATGTAATTACGAAACCGTGAAGTACACATAAATATTAACTGCCAAGCAGTTTCAAACTCACTTGCGAACAGCATGTTCGTATGGCGATAGAGAATATCAAAAATGGTTGCCGAATGGTTTTGTGCACTTGGCACTTTGAGAACGTTTGGCAAGTCAAAGAACTGGATCCCGGATCATGTCCGGCACTTGTTTACCAGTGCTGGTAGTGTAGTATACCTAGCCGTTGCGTTTTCTTTTTTTTTGAAATTTATTAAAATATTCAGAAACGTTCGTGATTGCAAGGAGATTCGTACTCCCGAATGTTGATTTACTAGAAGAGCGCAAAGCTCTCCCTATAAATCACCATGACTACTCGCCATCTTGTAAACAATAAGAAACAGTTTTGATTTTTATGGATTTCAGATTTCCTAAATTGACAAATGTTTGTCAATTAGCAGTCACTTTTTTTGCACATCTATGTGCAACCTCTTATAGCAGGCAACCAGTGCAGATTAAATTGTTCAAAAAATTCTTGAAAAAATCAATCGATTTCAATTTGGATACACCTAATAAATTGTTTTTCGTTTTTGTAACAAAATACCCTATAGAATTAATTTGTTTTATATTAATTTTATTGCGCATTTTTAAATTGGGGTAAATTTTATAATTCGTGTAATTGGACTGGGTAAGCATATTGTAATTTTTAAATAATGATTTAAGAACAAAATTTTTTCCCACTAATACAGTTACCTATTACTTGAACGAAAGCAAGATAGGTTTTAATTTTTTCTTAATTCGATGATGGGCATTATCGTGTAAAATTAAATATCTAATTACTAATTAAAAAATTAAAATATTATTACCTAAATAATAAAGCCACTAAATAGTAGACAAAATAACGATTCGATGTAATAATAATTTAAACTGCATCGTAAAATTTAATATAAATAATCGATTAGGTAAATGTTGTACATATATTATAAAATGAGAAAAAAATCGTTCGAGTCATATTTAAATTTTACATACGCAAATTTTTCCAAGCCTACGCGCTAGTAAATAATTTAGTTCACGGACGCGTAATGTTTAAACTAAATACTATATAATTTAGTATGCCTTTACCACACGACTACACAAATGAAAGTAATAATCCGTTGTCGTCCGCGGCAGGTTAAATACTCGAGGGGAAATGCCGACCCGGCTTGATTAGCGTTGCACAACGGACTCATCTACGTTAGTTTATCAACAAATAGGACGGCGGTTATTTATTACGTTTGCGTTGGCACTCTAACGCAGATTTGAGCAAAAAAATTATAATTACACAATGCAATTTGTATATCAATTACTATTTAATTTAAAAATGACCGTATCGAAGAACTTCTCCGAATATTTACCTTAATTAATTTTTTATTAACTGTAAGACTTTAACGGCAGCCATCGAAAAATAAACCATTCGGTCCCTTTTACGTAATAAAACGGCAATCTTCGTTAAATTCCTAGATTTAATAAACGGGCAACAGTCGCAAAATATAATAATTCTGAGACAATTTAAACTTCCTTATTTTATTAATTGTAATTAATTTAAATTATTAACATTAATTATGCCATAATTGATCCTCATTATTTCGTTTTTGTAATGGAAAGGAAATTATTACATAGATTATCGTGCCCGATGTTACGTTGTTTTCCGTTAATATATTTCGCTTTTGGTTTATTTAATGTTATTCTTCACTTTCGAAAATCTTCAAAAATCGACGTCGCAACAACATTTGGGTTAATTAATTTTACTTGTGTATTTAATAAGCCGATGCTTTCATGCGCTAAACTAATTTTCGAATTGTAGGTGGTCTTATAATTAAAAGAACTAATAAAATCACCCCCGAGCCACGCGAAATAATTAAAATTTTAAATTACGTAGTTTATTTTACAATGACTAATAAGTACCTATTGCGCGAGTAACGTTGTTAACTGGCAGTAAAAGAGAATAGCCATAATTATTCTGTGTGTTGATTAATTACTATTAATTCAAATCGAAACAACGATTGACCGCTGGGTGTTACGTATTTATTATTTTTCGACGAGATTAACTTCGTTTTAAATGACATATTATTTCTGAAAACTTGCGGCCGGTTTAAGCAACCGAATCTTTAATTGCACCCTTTTGATTAAACATCTACTGCAACATACCCGTGTACTACGTTTCATCAAATTAATAAACTGTAGATAAGAAAACTTTTAAGCGTAAAAAACTAGATTGCTCATCGTTTGTTTAATCATTTTGTATGGGTAGGCCATGCTCACGTCAGTTCAAAGTTAGTCCATCGTAACCGACGATTTATCTACGCATATTACATAACAAAAAAGACTGTAAAAATGCAAGGTACGCCGCGATGATATCACTGTGTGAAACGTCATCGCCTGTGCAGATTGATTTCTCGCATCGGAATTAAATTCGAACGGCCTTTAAGTAATATTTTTAAATTGAACTTTAGTCGAGAGAACATAATGTTATTTATTGTACCTATTGTATTGTCACGATTGTCCAGAATATCTATCACAACCTCGACCTTAATAAAAATCCCTCGAGTTTCGAAATTTTGGCGTTTTTGGAATATCGCGAAAATGGGTGCTTTTGGTCGGTTTTTACGAATAAAGGGTTTTTTTTTACATTCTGTTTGTTCCATAATGCTCTTGAAGAGTTGCATTACAAAAGGTACTACGGAATTTTTGAATAATGGGTGTGGCTTTTTTACAATTATTCGTCATGTTTCTTCAATGTTATGTCACGCTTACTTTTCATCACCCTATGACCGTTGACCGTTGGTGGTGCAAAAAAGGAGTGCACAAAACTTGCCAGTTATTTTTAAAATAGGCACATTTAGTCTTTTAAGTCGTTTAACAATAGATACAACAATTTATTACCAAAATTGCCAAAAAGTCTTTTATTAATTTAACTCGATGTGAAACTGCAATACATTTCAACTTAAGAAACACGGATCGGCCCGTATATGCCAGTATGTAAGTATGCCATGCATACTTTACACACATCGACGGCGTTTTGACAAAACATCTTAAGTGACAAAAAACCAATTCCACAATAGTGCACATTTTGTGTTGTATCGTCATAACCATAATCAAATATTTCATACGGAAATACATATCAATTTTTCGGGTGGAAAAAATCGAAAATCGGATTTTGACCGATGATGTCTTTGCCCTAGATGAATAAGATGGTAGTCTGAACAACTCATTTTCGCAAAAAGTGTGGGTTACGTCGTTCTGCCAAAACGCCCTCGATATAATAGGAGTATTAATTTATATGTTTTTTTATTAAACGTCTTGTGTAGCATATAATAAGTACATACAATAAAGGTCGAGCCGTTCGGAAAACGCAACTAAAATTATGCGACTTTACCTAGGTAAAACGTTTTAAGTCGATAGGAAATCGATATTATAAAATGACGGTAGGTAATTAATAATAGGTGCCAATGTTTAGACACAGTTTTCGCAGCTCATTGCTGGTTGATATTTAATAACCGGGTGATTGATTAAACACTAATTACTATTCAATTTTGTATAATTATAATAAGTTGTTAAAATTTAGACATTACTCAATGCCGTTACGTACAGCAATTTGTTATTGATTTTATCTGTAGTTGAAGCTAATGAACACATTAGCCGGACATAAATTTTATTGCAAAAGTGTACCTACAAGACATCGTCCTTGTTGAACGTTAAAGTTTTATTCGGCCAATTACTTTCCAAATGTTTCGATAAATATAGGGATATTTTGTTGTGGTATATATTCGAAGGTGCCCATAAATGTTTTTGCTAAGACTATTTTGTTAATCGATTAAAGGTTAATTTTAATGACGAAATTAACGAAACAGCTTTTTAACAGTTTAATCTGTATTTAAGAAAATAGCTAATAAAATATTTATAGCTGTTCGAAAACCAACCAATTTAGACGATCATCTAGAAAAATAATTCGTCGCTTATTGAACATACAGTATAGGCACGTAGGTCTTCCTTCGGGTTATTTACATAATAATAAATTTGCAATTCACTTCTGCGAACGCCGATGACAAAGGAAGTGTTCAAAACAAGAACACGTAAAGGTTGGGGCGAGTTCAAATACGTTAAAGAATGTTCCCATGAACCTGTCGACAGAATCTATTCTATAATCCAATAGTACATCTCTGCCCTTGCATAATACAGGCACGACCTAGACAACTTACAACTCACATTTACCAATAATTTACGTCCCTAAACAATGTCGGCAACAAAAGGGTTTGCCGATGAAATAAATACATATTGCAATATGTAATGGGTACTTATATGTCGAAAAAATCCGAGTAAAGTCGTCATTAATATTTTAGTAAATAGTCTAATTATCACTAACATTAATCAACCGTAATTTAACAGCGCATCTTTATCGTTACGTAATTTAACACTTAGTTTCAGAGTACGCATTTACAGTAAATATCAGTTAAAGTGTTTGATTAAAAATGTTAACAAAATACCTACACGTAAGACGAACACCCCGGAAACGCACTAAAATTACGTTATCAAAACTACGCGCTAATCTCCACAATTATGGAATAAATTAAGTCATGGTTTAATCAAAAGTTAACCCAATTAGAGCCATCACGTTCACGAGCGCGGCATTTTCTGCTCTTATTGCTTGTATCAGATCGATATCAAATAGTGGGTGTTACGAAGTTGAATGCAACTAAACGCTTTGTTGAACTATTCGGATTTTATTTTAAACAGCATCGATTTCCGTCAGATTATGGAAGTTAAACAGGATTGGGCGCGGTCAGTACTTGGATGGGTAATTACTTCGGAATATCGCGTTTGTTGTCGCGATTAACGTACGTAAGTACGTTTTCCTCGGTAATAATGCGCGAATAGCTTAAAAAATGCAACCAATAAAAAAATAGAATTCCTTTACGCTGACGTAATACCTATACATAAGTTCAACGTTTGCAGGAATAAATTAGTCCGATTGGATGGGCAACAAAAGCCCAGTTAATTTCGTTGTAACGCGAAAATATTGTTTAAATTTATGAATAAATTAATTTACGAAAGGTTATCGATTAGTTACGCGCATCGAGGCTGGATGAGAGTTAGGTAAAATCGGTAATGTGCTGTGTCAGTAAAATTGTTGGTAATAAGCGCAGTTATGTCGTACCTTAATAACATTTTATATAGTTAAACATTAGTGAAAGCAGTGAGTAACGTGTCGATATCGGCAATGTAGCTATGTATATTTATTAAAAATTTCCAAATTATTCTATTACGATTTATCTGCGTAGGTACTTATTTAAAAAAACATAAAAACATATTAATACTTAAATAAGATTTAACGTGGGACGAATTGTAACAACCGTAATAGAGTTGCAAATTAATCGATCTATCAAATGATGCCATAACTAAGTAAAACTAGGAGGAATACCTTAGTAAATCAAAAAATTAATTCTAACATTATCACTAATAAAAATAAATCCAATATTAGATATTTAAAGCGTGCCAATAAGTATAGGCAAAAATAAATTTAAATTGTAAAAGTACTTGCCCTGTAACTGTAAGTAATAGTTAGAGTCGAACCGTGGAGGTGACGGTCGTCTTTAGTTGCTTTACGAGATGTAGATAGGCTACTTGTAGGAAAGATGTATGGCGAGAAATCGGCTAACGGAACGAGATGGTCTCTTCGTTGACGGATCACATGGGAGTGGTTCGGTTTCAGCATTATATTACCATAGAATATAGGAAGCTATCGTAAAGCTGTTGTTATGAAAGTACAAGGATACATCGATAAAATGCCATATTTTCCAGATTTACTTGTCCTCGCGCAAAATTTTAATATAGTTCGTCACAATTTTTGTTTAAAAAAAATTTACGCCACGTTTCGCGGCACCGATTTATCAGCACAATATTAAATCAAACTAACAATAAAACAACCAGTTCAATCCAATTAATTATAAATAAATTTTAACATCCACCATTGTCGTATTTTCAGTTATTAATACTTACATAATGTCTCGGCTTCCGATTAATTATTTATCAATCGATTAGGAATTATATCTACATATATTAATTGTGATTAAACGATTCAGGAACGTTCACTGTGCGCGAGCTTTGTCCTTCTAGTGTTACCTTTAAGAAGATCTTCGAGTGATTTATCGTTTCGTCGCAATGCAACGGAATCATTTAATTATAACATTAAGTCGATCAATATAAGGAATATGAGTATCGATCAGTTCCACTTTTACGGCAGTGAACCCATTACATGTCAATCGTGATGTATGACAATAAATAATTATACTATGCGGTGTATTTACAACATAATAAAGGACGATTTCAAAGACATCTACTTACGAAACGAAGACAAAGCGTCGATACTGTGTTTACTCCTTTACGTGCATTTAATTGTGCGATATACTTGATTGATAAAACCGGCCCATTTATTACGTAGACGTAATTTTGATACGCCATATAGTCGCAAATAGAAACCGTGACTAAGGAGCTCAAAATAAATTACGACTGACCTTTCGTTTCATTTTAAGAATATTGTTTCCGATTTCAAAATTTTACGGCGTAAATGATACTGTTATTTAAAAAAAACCTAGGAGCCGTCAATCAAAGTTGGTGAAGGCATCGTGCGAACAACGATGCGTTTATGAGCACACAATATGGGAATAAGGTCGTATTATCCAATAGAAGTTTATAAAAGTTACAGTTTCAGGATATCGGTGGGCAAAAGAAAGCAATATCGAACAATTAATTTAATTTTATTAGCACTTATTTGGTGTTATTCATTACCAAATATTTTATTATTAGTATATTATTGTTCAGATTCATTTTTTAACAAATATGTTCAATGAAGACGTCAGTTGCTAAATATACCGATGAAACCGAACTAAATGAACAGTACCTACAACCAATTTTGTATCTTTTTGTAACGAAAATAACAATATAGTAAGTTTTTGTTTTTTTCCAAAATATGTTAATTTTGACATGCGCGGTTTTGACTTCCTAGCGTCCCAATATTGTTGCGCACGAACGCCTCAAATATTTAAATCAAATTTTTGATATCAACGATAATTATATATAGAGCTGGCTTGCAAATACCTATGGTCTATCCAAACCTATATGCAATTCACGTCATCAAAAAAAAGTTACTAGATTGTTTATTTGTAATTTGGTTTAAAGTTTGGAAAATGACACATTCTATAGATGATTATTTACCTGCGCACATATTAGATGGAATAAAGAAATACTACAGTTTATTAGAACTGTAAAAATGCGAGGTACGAGGTGACAGCACTGTATGAAACGTCATCATCTAGTAACCTTTTATTGATGGCGTGGATTGCATATAGGTTTGGACGAAGTGTACTTCGAAATTAAACCACCCTGTAATATGTACAAGTGGCAGGTTGTCGGAACGCATTTTATTCTACCTGCGCTTCAAAAAAATTTTTTTGCGGGAAATCTTTTTACGCGCCAGATACGAAAACACAAGCTCCTTGGCCACAAATTATTATCAAGCAGTTTATCGTCTGAAACCATTGGATCGAATTAAAAAGCGTATCGGCATCGTAAAAGAAAATGAAAGCGCCTTTAAAATGACGCGCGACTTGACCCTTTATTCCCTTTAAGAATTAAGAATTTTGGGGACGTCTCGGCGCTTCTCAGAAAAATCATTTGATTTCGGAAAAATGTTCGGTTGTTTTATGTTTATTGTCCAATGTTAAATTAACGGATTGTTAATTACCTCACACTGATTGGTCTATAATTTATTAGAATTAATTTAATAGTAAGTGACTGGTTAGTTAAATCTTACAATTAAACCACGGGTCGTTTATAAAATCAGGCTTAGCATCCCTTAACTAAATATTCAATTTTTCAAATAAAGGAGACTTCGACAATTTATGTTGTTGAATGATAATATTTCAATTTAATTTCCACGTTCGACAACGTGGTACGTTCCATAGAAATTTTAAAATGCGGGCAATTAAAAGAACGTAAACTTTTACGTTTGTGAAATTGTTACGGAACGTAGATAGCCAGTTTAATAAATTGCTATTTTGATTTTTTAATCTTTTTTATATGTTTATAAATTTTTCGTAACTAATATCTGCTATTTTATTAAGTTTAATTAAAAATACGAAAGCAATAAATTGTACAGGTTTGAAAAGAACGCTCAGAAATGACAGTCGCACTGAAATAATAGTTCTCTTTGTTTACTTGCTATTTAAACATTTCGTGAAACCATTAATTATTTATATACGCGTGACCTTTTTATTGTGAAAATTAAATTTACGCCCTTAAGGATCTAAAATAACTTTTTAATTTCGATAGCTTACGGTTATACTAATATGTAGGGTAATTAAAATAGTTATCTGCAACTATTGATAACATTTCTAGTCGTTCTATAGAACGTTTCAACCTTAGTGTGCAGTATGCGAGGTCTTATATACCCACATACCTACCTCTCTTATTATCTTACACGTTAATGATTTTGAAATAATGCCATAATACCAAGTTTTTATTTTTAATTAACATTAGTTAACATAATCTGATTCTTCTTCTTCTTCTTCTTCTTCTTCTAGCCGTTCTCTATCCTCCGGATATAGGCCTCCTTCATGTCCCTCCAATTCTCACGGTTTTGTGCGACTTCATACCAGTTCAAGCCACCGACTCTTTTAATATCATCGCTCCATCTCATCTGGGGCCTGCCCACTCGTCGTCTTTCTCCCCATAATCTGATTATTATCTATTAACTTTTAAAATCTTGTTATTCTGTACTTATATTTATTCTATTTGATATTATAAATAATCACATTTTTTCAGATTTTTATTAGATATATGGCAACAATATTATGAATTTCGTAGTACGCGTAACTGCATATCAAGGTTGAAATGGCGTATAGGTTGCAACGAATATCCGGATTAGTATTGCCGTATTCTTAATATGGTCAACGTCAACGAAAACAAAAGAAACATTTCCTAATCGACATGCATATATGTATTGTACCTATAAAAAACGTGCCGAGTTTAAAATGTTATACTGTTCATTATCCTGTACCTTATTAATTTTTATATAGACGTCGATTTAAAATTTGGCGTGTCTGCCCGCAGGTCTGGTACGTGGAGTATGAGTTACAGGATAATGATCGTAAAATATGTTAAAGGTCACTTATAGATTTCGGATTATATCGCAATCGATATTTCCAACAAAAATTCGGATATTATTATTATTTTAAAAACAATTCCCCCCCACATTATTCGATGAACGTCCGAAGAGATTCGTCGTTTCGAATTTAGGTTTCATAAATCAATAAAATTGTTAAAATGAAACCGTGAAATTTACAACCTGTCAAAACTTTGTAAGTATGAACACACCATTCTAGGTTTCATGCTAATCAGCTCGACGGTTAATTATCTTAAATTGCACGCCCGAAAAATAAACGTTTGAGGTTTAATATACTTAATTGTAACGACGAATTTGTTGTTTATAATTTCGGGAATTCGTAATTAATAATAAAACATTAAGCTTTTCGTAATAAACGTTTTAATACGAGCGGGTAATTAAATTAAAGGTCGACTATGCACTTAATTTTATTTGGTAAACGACGAAGCGGCCGGTCCGGCAATTTTCATTGGTCCGATGACAAAATCAATTTTTGGAAGCACAAGTACGATACAAATCAAATTCCGTTCACTTTTATTCTGGTCAGAATAAAGTAAAATTTATTGCAGTATAAATGTTAAGGAATAAAATTAAGAACAAATTATAATATTTGAACGTACCTATAGTCGTGATTGATTTGTTGACCAATTTGCGTTTAATAAACGAGCAATATAAATTTACTTAATTACTGATATCGTAATCAGTATTAAATTACATCGAATAGGTATGCCAAAAGTTATCGAAAGTTGCAATTAAAATAATGTGAGCGTTGCTTATTTTATTGTTTTGTCTTCTTCGCGAAAAATCGAAGTGTGGAACTTTTTGATTAAAATATTCGCGAGCAATTATCTATCTATCTATGTATGTGTTAGTGTGTATTGCGAAAAGCTCACTCACGCCAATGTGTCATAATTTTTGAAAATTTCTTTGACGACTATAACGATAACAATTTTTTAATTATTATATAATCGGATTAAATACTTCAACGAATTGACTTTCGTTTCTTCGTTCGTACCTATTAGACAAAAAGAATAATTGGCGTTAACGCGTCGAAATCGTTGAAAGTCCTATTATAAATCGGTTCGGAATGGATATCCATCTATATATTTAACGTAATTTACCTTTTAACGTAGGTTATTGATACGTTAGACCTTTGAAACTATTTATCTATACTAAGCAGGTTTGATGATAGTTATCTCAAACAATGTTTATGTAACTTATAAGCAGTTTACAAAGGCTTGTCGGCTACCTACTTAACGAAGTGACACGTATAGGTACTTGACACAACTACTACTTAACCTGGAATATGCCGATTGTTATTAATTTATAATCGAGCATTTACAATTACATTAAAAATTTCATTATAATATTGATTTCCTGATTTCCGGAAAGTATGCGGAATACTTCCTTATGGAAAAGTGAGTAGTCGATCGACAACAAGTGATTATTTAAAAAGAAACTTAAGGTTGACGTCTACTGCTCTTAAAAACATACGTTCCGTACTAAATGTATATTCGTTTGAGAAGCAACAGTTTTAAATAAAATTTTACCAACATACAATTAAAACTATACTATCTGACATATTCTAGTTTATTTTTGAAATCTAGGTCTCAAATTGATACAAAAAAATCGTAAAATTCACTTTTAATTCGTCACAGTATATGCAGCCATTCTTATATAACAGCAATACGTATAACGTTGTAAAATAGGATATGTCATACTGATAATACATGAATGAATGAACTTGGAACAAAATATGAAATAATTTTTAGGATCGTTTTCAATTTTAACATTCGGTACGTTTGTTCCATAAGGTCAATGTTTGTTCCAATATACTTTATAAATACACGGAGAGATAATCGATAAAGAAAATTCCTATCTTTCTTCGTCGTATTAATTCTTTTTATTTGTAATCCTTTTAGAGATACGAACACACAACACTCGCGCACTCACACGCAAAAAGGGCTTATAAACCGAACGAGCACTCCTCGCACACACGAACAATACGACGCCGTAACACCGAAACAAGCACTACCGCTCTGTACCAGTAATAGTAATAGTAATAGGAATTAATTTGTCGCAACATCAAACACGGCATGTGTTACCTAACATCCTATTACAGTTAGGACGAATGAAAACTTTTTAATTCATCTCTTTTCTTAAAAAAAACGATATCAAATTATTTTGATTAAACCGAATTAGTTCTAGGTAATTTTGTGAACTAAACTGGTCGTAAGTTGTTGTTGATATCTATTAGGGTATTGTGTGATATTTGCCCGATGGACTTCTAGCTCTCAATAATTGAATTTTGAGGTAATATTTAAACCAACATTATTAGGTACAACATATTAGGTCTCGTAAGATTGTCGAAGATTGTTGAATTTTTTATTGTCATATAACAACGGGCATCCAAAAGTCTTTCGGTCTTGGTGGCGTGCCTTACGGTGCCATCCAAGATATGCTTTTATCTTTCCAGTTTCCACAGCCAACCTAGACCGAAAGACTTTTTCGGACACCCGTTACAATTACTGCAACTACGCAAGAGGTCATTGTAACAGTTTAATTTTCCTTACTGCGGCATTCAAATTTCTTTTACTTACCCATAGGTGTACTTTTTGCTCGTTTACAAAGCTGCAACAGATAATTTATAGGTAAATAAGGAAGTTTTTTAATTAACGTTTTTTTTTTGTTTTTTATTTTAGATGGCTATGAACATTTTTATAGATTTTCAATTAAAAATGTGAATTATAATTTTTAAGTACCTACTCGATTAAATATTTTTGAAGGAAATCAACCTTTTATTGAAAGTTCTTATTTTTTATTTCTTAACGAAATGCATCATTGACCGTGAGATCGATCAAGATATATTTTCAATTAGATAGGTTAAACATTAGATTTCGATAGTTACAATAGTTTTTGAGAATATTTTGACAAACGTAACTATACTTACTAACAAACATTATATAACTAAGTAAATGTGTCCATCAAATTTGAATATTAA
This sequence comes from Rhagophthalmus giganteus, assembly GCA_036326145.1. Classification (NCBI taxonomy): domain Eukaryota; kingdom Metazoa; phylum Arthropoda; class Insecta; order Coleoptera; family Rhagophthalmidae; genus Rhagophthalmus; species Rhagophthalmus giganteus. Next base: position 588,330 of record JARFJA010000062.1, read on the forward strand.
TTATTAACAATATGAACGATTTAAAATAAAAAATTATTATAATTATTTTCAGTAAAAGCTTATAATTTTTTAGAGCACAGAAGGTTAACAGTCACTAATAACAATTCCTCGGGGAATTCATAATACTAAAGTTTAAAATTAATCATACGTACGACAAATATGTAATTCTAGATGCGCGGCAATAAAAAGTATAACCTCGATTTTTAAGCTAGTATAATAAAATAATTATCGTTTCGTGACCGATTTGTAATCGAACATGTATTAGTTAGTATATATGTAGGTATCTAAAGTATTTAAAGTTTTGATCTACCTACTTGATGTTTATCTTGATTAAAATTTTTAATTGTTTTATTGTCGATTAAGTTAGTAGCGCATTTAATAATATTTATTTAACCGACAAAAAAAATTCAACGTATCTATAGGTGTAGAAAATAACGACAATAATAAACGGTTTCATTTTTAAAACCGTTTAATGATAAGTTTGTTAAAATAAATCACTATATAACGAGCCGTTACCGGATGATGTTGCGTTGCGTGTTGGCGAAAATTAGATTTACTACTCATTTTGAACAAATTATGTTGTTTATTTGGAGTCTGTTACGATCGCAAACACACGATTTTCAACACTTTATGCTGGCGGGTTTCGGAATTAGGTAGTATATCGAGTGCCTCGTCGTTAAATCGTGGTATATTCGATTATTCGTTATCTGAAAAAACTGTTTGTTTTTTACATTTTAATCGGATAGGTACCAATGCAGTTGTTTTTTTATTACCGAGGTACCTACACACAATTCAGTTTAATTTATTTTCTCAGGCACGGTATACTTGTTCCATAAAAAAAACTATAAATTTTTGCCCTTAAACTAAGAAAAAAAAGTAAAATATAAAAATGATTCTTTTAATATTTTATTACCATTTTACATTAGTGCATTTATTTTGATAATTATTATGGGGTGCTTGTTCATTTTAATCGGTGTCGTCGATGCTCGAATTTTTTGCACGATGGCCAAATACTAGTTTTATGATAATTCCGCTAGTCTCAAGGCTACTGTTATTTAAAGATAATCCTAATCAGAATTTTATGGACCCAAATATTAGACTAGAATAGAGGACTACCTAAATGCAATTTCGAAGATTAAAGTACGTAATTCGGGGATTAAATAAACTTATATTAGTATACGTATAGTATTCCGTTCGAGTCGATAAGTTAGGTCCAACTTATCGCAACTTCGTATCTATACCGTCTCGAACAGGATGTCGAGGGCGCCAACTGTACCTGCTTTTTTTTTAAGAAGTCACGGTAGTACTACAACCCATTATTTTTAAATGTAAACAAATTAAAAATTTCCAAGTTTTTAATAAATTAATTTTTATTCATTAAAATTTGTATTTTATACATCTTTAATATTGTAAAATAAAGTACATGATTGATTTTTTGCTTCCACAGATCACAATATCGGTTGATAAGGCGCCAAATTTTATAAAAGTTTACTTTCCTATAACAGAAAGGGAGAGTAACTAGAAAAAAAATAAGTAAAATTGCACCCTTATTATTGATACGAAAAACTGTCTAAATAAATACGTGGAAATTGAATATTGTTTGAAAATGTTTATAATTTGTTTCGAATATTTTATTGTTAGATGTGAGGTATTAAATTTTTTAAGTGTAAGTATACCAGGGGTAAGTGAAGGGGTGATGATTTAGGATTTTCTTCGCATACAAATGTAAGTCAGGTGGTTGTTTACGGTTAGTAGCTAAAGATGTTCTGGTGAGGTTAATTTTGTCACGTTCAATTGTGTGCAATTGTTTTTCACGAAGTCAACAATAAAGGTAAGTGCATATTGTTGCCTTCTTATTAGTTTAGACCTTTAATTGATTCGATTTTTTAAGTTTAAGTTTTAAGTTTCCGTTATTTGTCGTCATATACTTAATACTTATTGTTAGTAGTTAAATATGCGTGTTTATAACGATTAGTCAACGTGTCGTTTATTTATATATTGACTTACAATTAGTACACGTTGTCCGACAGCGATCCTATTATTTTTTTTGTAATTTATTCCTTCCGTATTAAGAAAATAGCTACAGTACTTTTTCATATAAAATGAAATTTTTATATTAACTATTCTGCTTTTTTGGCTTATCGTGGTTATTTTTATTAAAACTGTGCTATCTCTCCCTCACTTACTTTACCTAAACATATTCGCTATAATAAAATCTATCGAAATCAAAATGAAAAACGTTGGGCTTATCAGTAAAATTGTTGATAATGACCTAACTATGTTGATGACCTAAAAATGTTTCGTGAGGTGATCCAAGATGATAATGGGTCACCAAAGTTTCCAACAATTCGAAAGGTCCTTAAAGCTGCTCTTGTTTTGTCACGTGGAAATTCAGAAACTTCTCAGTATCGGGAAACTTGCTGCTTAAAGAAGGTTCATACATGTGTCAGGAGACCTTGAATCTATGTTGACAGTAAGATCATATCTAAAAGTATATCTTTACAAACCAGAACATATCTTCATCACAAAACAACTTTGAGTTGGCTAGATGTGCTGGGATTCGTTACCAATCGTTTTTGTACGAAGAGAAAAAACGAAAGAAGAGCTGCCAAAAAAGAACGAGAAAGCCGAATTAATTACTGTGGAGCTAAAACGACAAGTCATAGATTAAAAAAAAAAGAAAAAGATGAAGACTTAAAAGCTGCTAAAAAACTTTTTGATGGAGCTCGAGCGAGATTGAAACAGGCAATTGAAAAGAATAGTTTTGAGGAAGTAAGAGCAACTAATGCTTTGTTGGAAGGAGCGTCTGCAATTCAGAAGCAGGCACAACTGAAGCGGAAATTAATTGACAAGGAATTTCAGTTAATTAATTTAAAAAAAAGACTTCGTTAATCCCCGAATTCCTTGTCAAAAAACCTAAGAAATGGGTAATGCAGCGTACATAAATTTTAATGCAAGGAATTGTAACGTTCCTGCATGGTCCTCGATGCGGATCGTGCTGCTTAATTTCGTAATTGACCTGACTGCATTGCAGACCATATACTTTTTTTTCAATAAAAAATTTTCCTTGTTTTCGTAATTAGGTACTGCAGGTGATGCATATTGTGTTGTACAATTTTCATGTGAATAAAAATAGATAAACTAATAAATAAAGGAGAAAAACAAAGTGGTGGGAGGATATTCTTTATTTATTTATTATTCTAAATAACCAAAATGATCGTTATTTCGGCACTTTTTTGTAAATTGTACTAAAAACATTTTTTTGGGAAGTTAAACTCATTACCGTGCCTGTAAAAATTGATAAAAATATAAAAACCTGTTTTGCGCCTTTTCATCGTAGATCTTAAAAAAGCGATAATGGACGGCCAAATACCGAGTATCGTGCAATACCCATTAAATATATTAAATAGTCATGAAATTATGGTTAATTTTACAAAACGTTCCTTTTCATTAGAATTGGGAAACGCTAGCTTTTTAAAAATACATATTCTCGACAGTAGGTGCCTACAAATAATAGTATTTTATTTTATTTAACATTCGTTAATGTAATAAGTTATGAAAGAAGAAAGTGCACTAGAGTCGAGCAATTTATTTATAAGTAGATAATCGTACTTAAAACAAAGGAGAATCTGATTTTTTCAAGGATACCGTTAATTTTCATCGTATCAGGAAGCTTTTCCAATAAAGTGAAGTAAGATCGACGTTCGAAATTAATTTGCAATTAAAGGGTAAATTGAGCAATTCGGTTCGTGTAATATAATACTAATTAAAGCTATCAATTTAAATATATGAATGAACGTATATAGGGAATCGACGATGATGATGATGTGTGTGTGAAAGGACAGTATGGCACGCTAGCGGTACCTAATACTATTTGCATCACTTTTATTTTCATAAAGAAGATGATCTCGTTTCGCTTACTGTTCTGATTAATGAAAAGAGTGGGGTGGAATCTTCTGCTCCGATTTTATAGTATATAAAGAGGATCATCTTCAGCATCCAGTACAGTCTTTATTTCTTAGATCGGTTTGTGAATTTATATAAGCGTCATGAAGTTGGTGAGTGCACTTTATACATTTTTAATTTCTCAATTAACATTATAGAACGATTGCGGCTCATACTTGGACGATGAGTACAAGCAAAATCGATTAAACGTGGCCTTTAATGAAACCAAATTAAGATATTAAGAGTAAAGCGTTTATTAACATTGTGTGCCAAGGTATTCTTTAATTGCCCCGTTTCGTTATTGTTTAAATTTTACCGTAGGACCCTAAATCGGTTCAGCAAGCTATCTATCTGGTTAAAGTTTTCTAGCGCCCGTTTTATGCCCAAACATTTTTGCAACTAAAGTTCAATACCTTCCATCGTCGTCGGGATAGATTACGTAATATTAAAGATTTTTAATGGGGGTACCGCAATTCCCTTCGGATCATCTTAAATTTACGTGACGTTGTTATTGATAAATCGTTTATGAAAACTTTACATAACCACCTTTCAAACGCATCAACTAATTAAAACAATAATTATTATCTTTCGTTTGTGTTTTATACTTAAGCGATCTAAACGTTCACGTAATTAATTCGATTATCGCCATAAATTTTACCATAGCGAAAATTTAACGAACTAAATTCGAACTGTCGTTTTTTTTATAAATTAGGATAAGAAACAAGGGTATTGCATGTGACGACGATACAGAGTTAATTATATTTATATAATGCGTTACATAAGAGCACTATTAAGTACACTATGAGATTACAAAGTACTATTTCGTACTAAGATCGTTACCTTTATTGGCATTTCCTCCTTTCGTTTTCGTCCTTTTGTTTTATTACCTATAAATTTCTCTAGGAGTAAAAAGTGCATCGCGTAAAACTTTATTAAACGATATTATTATTACTTAAAAATCCGAGATTACTTACGCCCGTTATAACTAAAACAAAACTGAACTTCCCAGTTACGTTCATTGAAGAAACAAATTCGAGTCAAGGTTTCAAGTTCATTATCAAGGTTCATGTACCTTTTTATTATCAATTGTGTGTGCATTACGTACCTATTTTATTTAAAAATTACCATCTCGATTTCAAGAAAAGTTTACATTTAAGAATAAGTAGACATTCAATTTTATTTTACAAATAAAACGCGATTAAATAACCACGATGCCCAAGATGCCAAACTTTAGAAACGGTAATAATTTCGTGTTTAAGTAAAAAAAAACTAGAAAATGCCCGTCTTCCTACTACTGTTAATAACAGTACAATCGTGATTCCAATAAACATTTGAATACCGGTATCGCTAACCTTAAGTATAAATTTATTCATTGTTTAATTTCAGTTGGTGCTAGCCGTGGTAGTGAGCGCATGTTTAGCGGCACGTCTTGATAACACCTATTTACCTCCTGCTGGTGCAGGAGGCGCTGGTGGTGGTCCTGGCCTGGCGACGCCTTTTGGATCAAGACCAGGAGGCGGAGGCGCCCCTGGTTTCGGAGGGTCTCCAGGTTTCGGTAAGAAAATAGATTTTATAGAATACCGAGACGTGATTTACAGTTAAACGTGATAGGTTATTTTAAACGTTTAGTAGTAGTATTTATAGGTTTCATTCTTAACTTTCATCTTTAACATAAATATGTGAGAATGTAATTAAGGTGCAGTGCACCGATATTACAACAGTAACTCGCGTTTTTAATCAAAATGCTGACGCCAATGCGTTATATGCGTTTTCCTTTACATTAAAGGTGGTAGACCGGGAGGTGCCGGTGGACCTGGTGGTCACGGTGGTCCAGGAGGTGCTCAAAAGCCGGTGTACGGTCCTCCAAGCGGCCCAGGTAAGGGTACTCCCGGTGCAGGAGGCGGATCTGGAGGTTTCGGACCAGGAGGTTTCGGACCAGGAGCTCATGGTGGAGCGGGCGGTGGACCTGGCGGCTTTGGACCAGGAGCTCATGGTGGAGCGGGCGGCGGACCTGGCGGCTTTGGACCAGGAGCTCACGGTGGAGCGGGCGGCGGACCAGGAGCTCACGGTGGAGCAGGCGGCGGACCCGGTGGCTTTGGACCAGGAGCTCATGGCGGGGCGGGCGGTGGCGGAGGATTTGGTCGCGGCGGTGGTGCTGGAGGAGTTGATGCGGGAGCTCCAATTCTCCGATTCGATAATAACCCAAATGCCGGCGATGGAAGCTATCAATATAAGTACGTACTGCACGAAAGAAACATACATAACCGCTATATTGAATAATACACTTTTAGTTACGAAACTGGTAACGGAATCAAAGCTGAAGAAGAGGGCCACGCTAGACCCGAAGGTCCTCAAGATGAAGGCGGTGAGGCTGTTAGGGGATCTTTTTCGTACACTGCACCCGATGGTCAACAAATTGAAATCTCTTACACGGCCGACGAAAACGGATTTATCCCGCAAGGAGCTCATCTTCCTACTCCACCTCCAATTCCAGAAGAAATTTTGAGATCTTTAGAACAAAACGCGGCGGAAGAAGCCAGGGGTGGCGGACAAGGCGGTAGCGGTGGATATCCGAGCGGCGGCGGCGGAGGATCCGGTAGATTCCCGAGCGGAAGCGGCGGCGGATTCCCAAGCGGCGGCGCAGGAGGATATCCTAGCGGCGGTGGTGGAGGAGCAGGAGGATTTCCAAGCGGAGGTGGCGGTGGCGCCGGAGGATATCCAAGTGGAGGCGCGGGAGGCTACCCTAGCGGAGGCGGCGGCGGTGCAGGAAGTGGCGGATTCCCAGCAGGACCTTCCGGCGGCGCTGGAGGTTTCCCCGGTGGTTCAGGAGGAATTCCAGGATCGCGACCGGGCGGTAGTAAGCCCGGATTTAATCCGCAAACAGGATACAGTTACTAAAAATTTGTAAGTACATTTACAATACCTAACTTTAATCGTATTATTACGAAGTAACATTTATTTGCAGATACGACTAGTATTTATTTACAAGAACCACTGCCATTAGAGTCATTTTAAACGTGAACTTATGTACAACATACGTAAATAAGTTAAGGGATGTTATTTGTAAGGCGCGTGCGTATATGCCTAAACCTGTCTGCCACGAATAACATACGAAACAAGTGATCGGATTATTTATTAAAATATAGTACAAAATTAAAATGTAATTGTAGGGAAAAAATTGTAAACGTATAGTAATAGAACGTATGACGACTTTGCAATGATCTAGGATTTTGAATATCTAACGTTTCTTGTGATTCTTAAATGGTGCTTTGTTGGGCCCTTGATATGGCAATTAATTTGCAGGACGCCACTGTAATCTACTACGCTCCGGTAAAATTAATTTCCATATTAAAATAATTAGATTTATGTAACTGCCTATATCTAATTATAAAACTAGGAATGAATGTATTTATACGAATTTTAAAATATCAAAATGTATATTGTAATTAAAAAAAATAAATATGCAGACTTATACAAAGGATTTTTTTGTTTCTAGTACACATTTTTGTTTCGAGGAGAAGTAAGGGTTTTATGCCTTATTTGGGCCGTAAGCTCCCAGGGTGCTTTAACTCTTGATTATATTCGGTTCAAACGGTTTACGGTGTTAAGTTTACGGTGCAAACGGACGTTAATTATTAGGAGTAATATTTATTTAAACATTTTTTTAGGTTATCTGTGCCCTCTGTTGAACGTGAGTGAAAACTGTTTAATATATAATTCTATTTTGTTTAAATTATATTGGTGTAGTGTGTTGCATATATCGTACTAACAGTCCTAATATTTTATAAATACGTGTGTAGCGTAAATAATTATCTATTTACTTCAATTAATTTACAATTAGTTAAAAAAAACGAATAAGTACAATAATTTTATATAGGTACGTGGTACAAAAATATTTGAAAATACTCGACGCATTTTCATCTACAGTGAGTTCCAATGCCAGGGTTTGTACTGTTTGGATGTCTCCTAATCAACAGTTGCTCCTAAAAACGAATCATCTCTAATGCCATATATTTATTAAGATGTACGGGCGATTGGTAGATGATTCTGCGTAAATATCTACAATATTTTAATTTATTAAGACAAAAAAAACAGCGAATTTCGAATAACGGTGGTTTGGTTAAAATAACAGTGACTCGTTTCTTTTAAAATGAAGTAGCAAACGCGACGCTAAAAGTTGTTACACTGTCTCTTTAAGATGTACCGATAAAATGAAAATCGATCGTGAAACGAAATCGAAAGATACGTTCGGACAATAGTAGATAACAACAATCAGTTTACCGAAATGACAGGAAAATTTTCCAAATTTTTTTTATAACTTTTTAGTGTAGTTTAATACGAACAAAGAAACGACAGCGACAAACGGTAAATTTGAAAATAAGAATTTTAAGTGTCTGGAGTTTTTCTTCGCGATCAATCATTTATTGTTGGAGAAAATTCGATTCGTTTTTATTTTACAGCCGACTTTTGTTTTTTTTTTCGGATTAACTCAACTTTTAACTCGCCAAATCATCGCCAATTAAAATTTTGATCAATTATAAACCGAGGACCCTATGATCGGAATCGATTTTTCGAATAACTATCGCTTTCGTAAAATTTATTTTATTCGTCTTTAACCTTTTATATTCAAGATAAAGGATTTTACGTAAGACTATTTATAACAGATATTTCATAAATATATTATAAAATTAAACTTTCTATTGTAGATCTGAATTACGATAATCGCTACGTTTATCGAAACGGCCGAATAATAAACAACGAGTTGAAAGAAACGTATATGACGTTTAGTTTAGTTCCTGTTTATATTTATAGTCCAGGTTCTTAAGAAAAAATTAGTGTAAAAATAATGCTGACTTCTGCACTTACAGATACCATACTGACCACAACAAACGTCAGAGCCATTTTCTAATTCAAAATAACCCCCTTTTAATCCTCGGGGCGCGTTATAATACAGTGTGTTCTAGAAAATAATGAGAAATTGTTCTGCAACGTATGGAACACGTCAAAATAAAACTTTAAGTTACGACGCTCCCCAAAGTTGAAAGGAAAAAATCAATTTGTTCAAATAACACTTATATTTTTTTTATTAAAATTTAATCACAATTGGTTTACATTCCCAATAAATGGAGTGTTTCAAAACAACGTCACAGATGTTTTGATATCACTTCAGGACGAGTAATGGTAACCTTGACCTTCCAAATCGCGTTTTTCTTCAGGAGATTAATTTAAAAAAAAATTAACTTCATTGCCGGATTCCCCCAACATTTTAAAATAAAAAAGGTACTCTTGCCCACTCTCGCGAACGAAGATTGCCGAAAGATTTCTCATTATTTCCTAGACATCCTGTATTATAACGTGCTTCGAGTATTAAAGGCAGATTATTTTGAATTGCGGGGGTGACTTCGAGAGGGTTCTGACGGTTAGTATGGCGTATAGAGTATAAGTGCAGGGTTTATGCACTCAGAACCTGGACTACTAACAGATGCGATACTTACAGTACGTACCTACTAACGTCTAAAGTTAAATGGCATTATATTTGTTATTGCGGCATGTAGGCGAAGATTAACTACGACCTTTAACCTAAGAATTTCAGATGATTCGCTTATTTAGGAATAAAACATAATCGACGTCTTACGTAAGTTTTAGAAATATAAAAAAAATATTACATAGGTACCTACACATAAATAATTGAGCTTTCACTTCAATTAAAAATGAAGAAAGAAGTTAGGATAAAAGTAGGATAAAATATTTGACGAATAAAACTAAAATTAGATTAATAGGTAGGTAGATAGATATTTATTTTTGTTTCTATTCAAATGCGATTTAATATTCGTGCATTCGTTGAAGTGCAAATTCCGCAAATGCGTACCTACGTTTTTTAAATTGTTAAAAAATATACGTAAGTACATACCTATTTGAGTTTTTTTGTTACGAATTTTGTACATTTAGCACTAAATTAAACTAATTGTAAGATTGATTCGCCTGTTTACGGTCCCTTACTATTGTTGCACAGTTTATTTGTTGTGGTCGCGAATAACTAAGGGGCCGTAAGCAGCCGAAGCGACCCTAGTTAAAAATTAAGTCAATTTTTCGAATTACGAAGATCGTAAAAATGAAATGGAAACACGTATTTTTCTATATTTTTTTAAATTACGAATCTAATTTATACTAAGAACGATAAATCACGTAATGCATTGTTGATTTATTAATGGTAAACAGTAATCAATAGCTAACGAATTTCTAAAAAACCGAACCAGTTTTTAAGATTGCTTAATGCATCTATTCTGAGACTATTATGATGTTATGCACCTACATATCAAAGAAAAAAAACTATCTTAAATAATTTAGATTAACGTCGTAGCTCTTGGCATAGGAGGGCACGTTTCTGGTTCAAGTTATTCCGGTCAAGTTCAAGGAAAGTGTTAAAAGTGAAATGCTGGCTTTATAGAATTTCTATACCGATATTTACTTACGTACTAGTGCGATAATATACCAAAAAATGATGAATTATTTTAAATTGGTTTTTCGAGAAGTTACTTTAATATTTTTCGGTTGGAAACGTGCAAATTATGAGAAATATGCTTAAAAACATTAGCTTAAAAACATTATACCGAGAAAAAAAATTAAGATGTCAAGCTGAACGGTTTCTTTTTTTTTTGGAAAGGATAATCAAACTGACAGAGTATCAATTTACAAATTTATGTTTTAATTTTTACACGTAAATCCGATGGCATTTCGAAATCTTTCGTAAAACATTACTGGGCCAGAGGTCACGAACGGCTTGCCATTAACTGTCGCTCGTTTTTATATTCAAATTAATTTTTATTGTTTAAGTCAATTAGATTCAAGTATCGCAGATAGATATTAATGTGTATAAAAATATTAAACCTTATTTATAAATGTCAGGTAATTTTATGTCTAAATGATGCATTAACTTCGAGATTACTTTGTAGATAGTCGTCATATAATTTCTACTAATGCGCGACGCGGCGTACGTATTTCTAAAAATTAATTAAAATTGATATTGTACATAACTTGTTTTTAAGTTAATATTTATTATTTTAAATATAAATTGATAGATACTATTCATCTTTAAAATATTACTCAATTAAACTACCTACGCAAAATCATGTTCGATCAGCATTTTGTTTAAAATTATTTTTATTTTATTCTACAAGGCCCACCAACGGTTCAACTACTACAAAATAACAAAGTATAATAATAGTAAAAAAAATTAACGATAACACTTCATAAAATGGTTCCGCAATGCCTTATTGAAATTAAACAGGGGTAAATAAAAAATATCTGCATCACATATATTATGTAAACTATTACTAAACCAATCTAATCTAACGACTGTTAAATTCAAAATTTGTGGAGCACTATCTGTGCCAAAGAGTTGACTGGACCTTTAGAAAAAAAAGAGGAAAATAATGGTAATATCGTTCTAATAAACTCCTCTAGTAAACAGTCCTCCAATGATAGCATATTGAGATGTAATAAATTTAGTTAAATATAGTTTGGGCACATTGTCCAGTTCAATTTATAATATAATATTTTTATAAAACTAATTTGAAGTCTTTCGATACGATTAGAAGAAATTTGATAACGGGGGTGCCAAATTAAGGAACAATAATCGAGAGGATTCTCGGCGTAATATAAATGCAAGCATTTTATACGCTTCACCTAATATACCGGGTGTTCCGGTCCGCCCGAAACGCCCAATTATTTCGCAAACGCGACATTTTAGAGAAGAAATGTTTGTAACTAAAGTTGTAAGGTTTTAAATTATGCATCGGATAAGTGGTATTGGTATGACCTTGAACATCGTTGTCGGAGACACGTACGCAATATTTTAAATCCAGCCCCTTATTTTTAAAGCACTAATATAACAAAGTATTTTTTCATTAAGTACTTTTCGAGTTACGAGGTCAGAAATTTTGATACCGCCGCGCTGACATTAATATTACTCAGGGTAGCTGATAATATTACTAATAATAATATTACTCAATAATAACTCAGTAATATTACTCATGACTGGAAGTTGCACGGTCGGATTTTCACCTCTGTTGTTTATTTATTAAACATATTACATAGGTGGTACGAGGTAAGGTGCCCACATACCCCCACGAAAAACTCAGGGTCAAAGAGAAATATGACCTATGAAAACAATGTCGAACCTTTTTCGACCTTTTCAAACCGAACCTAGTACGATTCTTCTTCGACCTTATTATTCTGTGAGGGAAAGGACACTTGTTTTAACCCCGAAGTTGACCGTTTGAATAACATCCCCTATTTTGTCGACACTTGTGCGTTGCGTCGACGTCGACATTCATTGCTGTTGCAATTTTTTTAACCTAAGTATAATATTTTGAAGTAACGAATTATAATATTGTGTCCAATATATTTTTAGCTAAACGGTACGGAATTTACCTTATTACGCAAAACGGCATTCATCTTCAAGGGAACATCTTTAATTCATATCTATATTAATTAAAAATATTATAATCTGCAGCATAAATATCTTCGAAGCTGAAACGTTCAACATAAAAAATGGTTTATTCAAATTCATCGGGATTCGTGTACCTATTACTTAGAAACAAGTCGGTTCAAAACAAAACGGATAAGTATATAAATCTTGAATTGCGCGTGTTTTAATTGATTTTCAATAAATGTTTAATAATAATTGTTAATATTCGTAAATTAATGCGTGACCGATTGCATCAGTAGCGCGTAAGATGACAATTTATACCTTCGATCAACTTTGACTTTTAAGGTGGAACAAGTCGATAACTCACGAGACAAAATTTTCTTCCAAAAAATATCCTGATAAAGGATTTACATAAACATTAATCGGTTCCGTGTTTACGTTACGAACTAATTGTATTGATACGTAATTTCGATAAATTAGCAATGATTCATTCACTATTCGAAATGCAAGATGTCAAATTCGAATAGGTGACAATGAAAATAAGACGTCGCCGCCGCGGAGGGGGTAGAAAACAATAACATTTCGTATTCTTGTTGGTTATGGAAGTGGGGAATAATCGACGGAATTCTTCGATATAAATATAGCCTTAGCTTATTCCATCATAGTTATCATTTTATCAGTTTTAGTGGTCGGATTATTTAATATTCCACAAAAGACACAATGCCGAAGACGCTCGTAAGTAAAGAACATTAACAATTTATTTATAATAATATACTTATAAATAGTTATCGGTAACGAAAGGTAGTACATATAAGCAACTAGACGATAATATAAGTCATCGGGATAGGTGAAAGTGCAATTAGTTTTCAGTGAAATGCAGAAGCGTATCTGAAGCTCGTTTTCTTAAATTTTTTTTATGGCAGCTTTAAACGCAATTAATCGCCTAATGATTAGATTCATAAGTGTAACAAAACACTGGGCAGCTAAATTGTAGTATAGACTGCTTCGTAAATGTATTAAAATTAACACGTTAAGCGACAGTTTCGATCATCATTTGGGGCTACAATTGGGCCTTCTTTCAAAATCAATTTTAATTTTAATCTTTGTTTTAACGAGCACTGCTTATCGGACAACTTCTTTGCCCTAGTACGCTCTAAAGTAATTAACGTCGACGGCCTCGAACCATAAACGCCCATTTTGCACCCTTAATAGGTATACATATACGTTATTCGCGATAAGTTCTAATGCACGTTAGGCATAAAAAGTTACGAGATTTTGTTGATTGCGTGGATTGGAACTTACCGTGAATAACGATTATGTTATTCTACAACAGTCAATTGAGTGTGCGTCTTTAAAATTTTTCACTTTATTACTTCCTAATTATGATTACAGGTAATCCTCGTATAACGCGGTACCTACACAACGCGATTTATAAATTGTAGCTACCCTTGTGTGGACGCGGTCATGATTTCGACATATAACCCGATCTACAAATTTCTGTATCACTTCTTTTCGCACACGCGATCTAAAAATCTGTGCATAGGTACACATGTTCGTTAAATTTGTGTTTGCTCGTATAGCATGAATTTATATAAGGGAAAACGCGCAAGTACGTATTTTCTTGGGCAGTGCCAAGACATCGATGACGATTTAAATATCCATTTCTTTAATTTCGAAATTTATGCACTGTGTGCAATAAAATTTGATGCTGGGTATCTCTATTTGTTAAATAATTTATATCCTTATCTACATTATGACGGAACGTATGCGAAAATGACGTCATAACAACGGGTTTCTATAAAAATCATTTCCCTTACGTTTTATAAGCGAACCTCACATAACGCGTGATATTTCTGGAACCTAACTCCGCGTTATACGAGGGTTATCCGTATTATTAATCGCATTGGTCATCTAATTTTATAAAGCTCTAATAATTCGACGAAAAGTAGGAAACCGATAACTTATCGTTAGATAGCGTTAGACTCGGAAAACCCATCGAATTTTCATTTTAAACGTCTAAAATGACGGTCATCTTTATAGTACCTAATTTATTATTATTCTCGATATCGTTGCAATTGCTTGTGTACAGCTCGGGTTCTACAATTCACTTCAAATGTCACAAATTATCTCTTAGATACGTCCTACATGCATTGTTAACAAATAAATGTCAGAAGAATATATATATATATATAGAGAATTCGAGTTTGATTAATTGTTTTGGTGGCGCATCGACTTGGTGACGCAATAAATTGTTATGTAAATAATAGTTCGTAAAATACATAAGATATACGATGGGTATTTATTATCGATATCTAGTAATCGACAGTATCAAACATTATAGAGTTCCTTGACATTAACGGAAAACGTCGATTTTGAAATTTTAGGCAATAAAATGTTCGCGTTGATTATTTATTAATATTTCAGATTATTGGAATTTCGTTAATAGTTTTAGCCTTCGCGCTTCCTCCAGGACAATCGAACGAACACGTCCCGATCGTAAAGCAGGAACAGGAAGTTAATTTTGACGGTTCATATAAATGGAGGTAGGCATAACGGTTATATAGTTTGTTTATTTAAGGGCCTATATTTTCATCTCCTGATAAATTTATCTGACAGATATTTACCAACAATGTCGATATGATAAATATCTGTCAGATAAATTTATCGGGAGATGAAAATATCGACCCTAAAACTAATGGATGAGAATAAACAAAGCAGCGACTTGACCGAGTGGAGGTAGACGTATAAGCAATTCGGGATCATCATTCATCATGTTGAGATATTTTCGAAATTCTCGCGTGCGTGCAATTTAAAATCTTCAGTGCGTCATCGTCACTGGACCTTAACATTTACAATTTCTTGGGCGCATAAATCAACTCGGTTAACTTTAGTAGATTCCCGATTCAGTTTCCGCAAATAATTTACTTATTTCTTTGTCGAAATTGTACGTTAAGTGGCACCACATAGGGTTGATTCGACTATTTTCGGCCTCTAACAGATATTTTATGTAATAATAATACAACCATTAAAAATATTCAAAATGAAGAACATACCCGTATGCCATCATGGCATACATCATCTTGGTATGTTTTTTAATTGTTTTAATCGTAAACAGGCGAATTAATCCAATTATTTTCGATAATGGGAAACATGTGGTTTAGAACTGTGATGTGGATTAATAAATAAATTAAATTAATTTGTCCTTAAGTATATGTTTACATAATTTATTAGTTAATCTTTAAAACGGTCGCTTATCGGCGCTATAGTAACTGCCAGTTACTACGCTACTATTTATTTACAGTTACGAAACAGGAAATGGAATAACAGCAGAAGAACAAGGTTTTCTTAAAAATGCCGGTCAACCAGAACAAGAAGCTCAAGTGGCTCAAGGCCGATATAGTTACAAGTCCCCCGAGGGACAACCCATCGAAACGATCTACATAGCCGACGAGAACGGCTTCCAACCTCAGGGGTCCCACATACCGACTCCACCTCCAATTCCCGACGCCATTTTACGAGCCCTAAAATACATCAAAGATCATCCGCAACCGGAACAAAAATTATAACAATTTTAACGGAGGTTTTTTTATTATTTTTGTTTCAACGACTGTAAATATATGCAAATTATTTTAATACACACTTATTTACGTATATTTTAATTTATTTCAAAATGTACAGGTTCCGGAGAAATCCCAGAATGGCCTTGTAACTTTTTAACGGGTAAACAAAATTGAAAATTACACACATTTTAACGGTAAATTCCCTTTTTTTCTGTAAGCCGCTGGGGGGGGGGTTACTTATGAACTACAAATAGCAACATTACAACATTGCGAGAGGTTCAATATCGAACTTATATTTTGTTTAAAACATTGTTATTTGGTTTTAACAGGACGGTGCTCGCGTACATTTTGGACTTCTGCAAAACGTCGCCTGATTTTCTTTTTTTTTGGGAGTTCTCAAAGCATCTCAAAACAACGTTACTAGAGAAATTTTAAAGTACAACATGCTGAAATTAACAAAACCCGGCAATTTGAACACCTATTGTAAAATAGCGAGGGACGAATGTCATCTAATCTTAACGGACCATCGTAGCGACCTCCAGTTTGCGTCAAAGTGTTTACTTTTTTATTGTCTTAGCGTTTGAGCTGCCTCACTTCTAACGGCCACCAAAAGGCGAACTAATTCGGAGTTACCTTCAAATTTTGCCAGACACTGTATAAAATCGATATTAATTTGAAAATCGTGTTCGTAACTTTTTACTTTACAAAAGATCCCATCGAAAAAGCATAAATAATATTGTCCAATAATACTTTTCGCCGATTTTCTCAAAAACCATAAACCAGATGGCTAACATCAAAATACTAGAATCTTCATGGTATCCTTCCGAACAAATTCGTTTTTGAAAATAAAAAGAAAAACGACACTTTTTGAGAATATGCCTTAAAAATTGCTACTGTCAGGTCGCTTGTGCGTCACTTGTGTATTTCCCAAAATGATCGGTTCTTCCGGCCTGAGAAACAGAGAACCGACCAAATAAAACTACGAAATATTTTTTATGCGCTCATTTTTGTTAAGTTCAACATTGTCGTACAAGAAAAATTTCAAGGCCCCGCGATTATCGAATACATAAAAATTTTGCCACTTAGGTTAGATACCTATTAAAATAAACTACATGATGTTTCTATCAGCATTCGGGATATAAATCAAAGCAGTTTTATTTACAATTAAGCAGACAGTTACGGCATTTCCGAAAATGTCATCAGTTTATATGTCAAATTGCGAAATTTCTTGCGCAGTATATTCCGTTTAACTTTGTTGATGGATCGACTTCGATAAATTTAAATTAAGTACCTACGGACTTATAAATAAATTCGGTAAACAATGTTCATTTTTAGATGGGCCCTTAATTATGTATTATCCTTAATTATCTTCAACAATAATACCTGAAGTCCTCTCCGTTTTTTAATTAATAAAATTGTAAACATTCGGTCGTTGAAATACGTACGTACGTGTAACGTGTCTCGTTACAATAATAGATAATATATTAATATATTGTCGTTTTATCTGTTACCACTTTCACCTCAACTTTGTGAGAAACGAAGAGGTCAAATGTGTGTACATAACATGCGAATTTCAATGTAACATTATTTTTTGTGTTACAACCTACTATACATTTTTCCCCAAACGATGACTATTTGGGGATATAAAATATAAAAGCTATTAACTTCGATTTTTCACTATACGTTCATTGTAGTGCCGTCTGATTAGTTGACTGACGAGGTTGGACAATGAAAAAATGTGTCATAATCTTCTTTGTAAGTTAAAAATCGTACATACATATTATGTTAAGCTACTAAAATATTAGTAAATTGTTAATCAAGATATTGTCACTTCAATTATTTTTCATGTCTAAAGTGAAAGTACCTCTAATTAATATTCGTTAACAAAAAATGAAAAATCCAGACTCTGTAAGAGTTACTATAAAATTAAATCAGACTGGCTTAACGATCGACCCCCCCGGCTGTGTGTTCCGTCCATAAGATCTATAGAGTTCCGCGCAAAAACTTAAAAGCATCGTAAGATAAGTGAAATTATTTAAATTTGAGCTGTTCGAGGGTGCGTTTAATGCGTGTAGTGTGTTGCTTGTTTATTATGTTCTTCATATTTGGAGTTTCTCATTAAAAAAAAATAAAGCGACTAAATTAGGAATTTATTCTCCCGAAGAGATTTCCTCCTGATATTTCTGAATTTAATTTTTCAAAGGACGTCATTTTCTAATAAACTAAAATGAACTTTCCGGTTTTCAGAGATAACGGGCTAATGTTGAATTCGACATTTGACAAAACGTCGAAGAAGGCGGCTTACGACAGGCGATCTTGCGTTTTTTCGCACAATTTTGGTGTAAATTGAAACTTTTACTTTTGGTCCAGTACTACGAAAATTATAATCTTTTCGAACTAAAACGAGGCGAAAATTTCGCCAAAATTTGAAAAAAGTCCGTGATTTTTACAAAATTTTGACCGTATCTGAAACGTTTAGTTTACACACAGAACAGCTAAAAAAATCGCTTTTATGTATAACAAGGCAAGAAATGACCAAAAACGTGGGTTTATATCGATTCAAAATTTTCACGAGATCTCGAAAAGAAGACATACTGTAGTCCATGCTTTCGGCAAAATTTTGCCTCAACTTGAAGTGTTTAATACAGGTCCGAAACTACTAGAAAATTCGTATTTCACGTATACACGCGTTTCTGTCGGTATGCGTTTCGGTTGTATAAGATTTTCAAATACATTGTATTAGAAATGTTAATATTTACAAACACTACAACTAATTATTTTCTGACACTAGTTATTAATTCATCAACATGTATGATTTCAGATTATAACCGTCATAAGCATAAGTGTAATCAGCATGGTACAATCGAAGGAAAATGTAACAATTCCAATTGTGAGACAAACGAACAACATACAACTGAATGGAAAATATAGTTATGCTTATGAAACGGCGAATGCAATTTATGTGGAAGAAGATGGATTTCTGAAGGATCCGGACGTACAGGTTGCGCAAGGCCAATACCAATACCAATCACCCGAAGGGCACATCATAAGGGTAAGTTATACAGCGGACGAAGCTGGATTTCAACCACAAGGAAACCATCTTCCAACTGCACCTCCAGTACCTGAATTGATATTAAAAGCTCTTTTATATTTGACTTCTTCGTCTTCCCAAAACGGGCAATAAAATAATTATAAAGAACACGAAACGTAGTATATCAACAATTATTTATTTCTTGTAGTTGTGTAATGTATCATGTTTATCGATGCTATATGTTTTCGTTTAATTAAAATACTAATGTGCAATATTATCAAATATTTATTTATAAATAAGCATAATGTTTTCAATTAAATCGTTATTTGTCATTATTATCTATGTAACATTTTGTCAACTATTGTCGGCTATGACTGATTGAGAAATCTCCCTTAATGCACATATCAGTTGCAAATGGAGATATATTCTCCATTTATTGTAATAAAAGATCAAAAATTTAATCAAGTTTTATTTTTTAATAAATACATCAATTCATTGTAATAAATGGAACAAATAAAAATTATTTAAAAACTATTAATTTAATAATATTCCCCACCAGAACGCTAAACAGAAATTATGAGCATATTTACAGTAACATACTTCGTAAATTTATGGGCAACCATCTCGCATTCAGTTTTTTTTATTATACATGTACGAAACTGCTTGCATTGGCAATTCTGGACATCCTTTGTGCGAAATATTCTTCGCTTACCAACCCAGATCGAATTAAGAGATAAGAAACTTAAGAATTTTCCATGACGGTCTTTATACATGATAAAATTGTTTGTAAAATCGTTTATGGACACCCTTTGTAGAAAACATTTTTCTCTTATAACCCATCAAAGCGGCCTGGCGACACGTCATCAATAAAAGGTTACTAAATGATGACGTTTCACACCGTGCTGTCACCTCGAACCTCGTGTTTTGACAGTTCTAATAAATTGTAGTCTTTCTTTATACCGTCTAATATGTGCGCAAGTAAATCATCTATAGAATATATTGATGCCGATTGGATAAGGTATACCAACGCAGAACGAATTAAGAGATAGGAAACTTATAATTAAGGATTTCCATGACGATATTTATGCGATAATTACGATGGTCGCATTTTATATAAGAATTTAAGAAAAGCTTTAAAACTTATCTAACGGCCCGAGTATGTGCCTATAATAATATTTAACGTTATTAGGGAATTTCACAGAACGAAAATAAGTTCATGCAAGAAAATAGAGTAATTTTCTTTTTTAAATAAAGCGAGTTATGATTTCTTTAATGGGACCTTTTAGCGAATTTTCGTAGAAAAATAAAGCTATTGCAGCTTGTCTGATGACGACACCCAGACGCGACCTTTTGGCTTTTCTCCGGTCTCGACCCCTAGATCACCAAAATATAGGTCGTTCATTTTGAGTCCATCAATTTCTTGTGGACACGATTTCGGTCGCAATTTCGATCGTAGGAGACCGAAATTTGGACAGCAAAGTAAACAAAGGACGAGTTCGTTAAACGACCAAATCGACCGACCCGTTTCAAAATGGCGGCCATTCAAAAATAAAAAAATTTCGAATCTGCGTTATTAATCGTCGGATCGATAATGTGAAATATGTTCTGGAATTGGCATGGAAGTTTCCATCGGTCATGTCTCTTTATAATTTTAGATAGAATGCTCTGTTTCCGAGATAATCGAAAAAAGTGATATATTTTTTAAATTCTTATAAATTTCTCTCGTAAATATTATTTTTTTAAAAAATGTATTTCTTTTGATTAAAATAATTTTAAAAAAGGAGTTTTTTGACGTACGACATGAAAATTCGATAGCGAGGCTTGCGCGCGGTCGGATATTTAAACTGTTTATTTCAGTATTAATTTCCCACTAATTTTAATTCCCAAGTCGCAGGTAATAAGCGAAATATAAATTTGCGAATTTTATTGCACAAAAATGGCACAAAAATTGATATTTACATTCAGCATTCTTAATCTTTCTGATAACAGAAAAATGTAGTTAAACGAATTTAAGGTCTAGATTTCTTCGATTCTGGTTCGGGATGTGCCGCGTTGTATTCCAGAGAACGAAGAATGTAGTCTGGGATTGGTTCGGCTGGTGGAGGTGTCGGTAAATGTGCACCTTGAGGTTGGAAACCGTTTTCGTCGGCAACTATAGGTGATGGAAACTGGGCTACCGTCGAGGGCGGTGTATTGGAAACCTCCATGTACTTCGAGAGCTTCTTGTTCGGGATGTCCGGCGTTCTTCAGGTGTCCGTCTTCGTGGACTGAGATCCCGTTTCCAGATTCAAAGGAATGATGGAAGGATCCATCAACGCCTACTTCGGAGTCTTGTTTGACAATGGGGATGGGTTCGTTTCCAGATGCAGCGAATGCGACTGCCACTAAGGCGCTCAAAGCAATCTGAAATTGAACAAGTTAATATTTATAATTAGTCGTTCTTATTTGTGAGTAAGGAATTTTTGGAATATTTCTTCATTTCTCAATTTGCACCATCTTTAATGTAGGTAAGTACCTCTACCTTAAAGAATAGTGAAAATGTGAAAACTATTTATTTAATGTTTATATTTGGCAATAAATAAACACGACTTAATTATCACTTTAAACAGTACTTGTTCGTTAACTCGCGATGCCCGTAAAGAAAAGCAACCTTCACATTAACAAAATTACAAATGGGCAAATTAATTTTAAAAACTTGTTACACGCTTTTGTTCAATTAAATTTAAATTTTACTTTTTGACATTTACTAATAAAACATTGTTTAATGACCAACGTCACAAATAAAATTGGGTAAGTATTAATTTTGTTAAGGTCGTCAAGGTACATCCCATTTCTAAATACCTCGTAAAGTGAAAGAGGCTTTGATTCACCACCAAAAATTCTTAAGACGAGTGGGCAGAATAATTAAAATGAAATTTAGATTACGGTTTCATTTAAGTGTTACAATTAAAGCTTCGAATACTTCAAATTTTAACAATAGTACTTACTAAAAATTTCATGATGTATGTAGATGTGTTATCACCGAATGCTATACTGCATGTGACTACGATACCCCTTTCCCAGTTATTTATACCTACTAGCCAAAGATCCTCTCGGTAAACTGTTCAAGTAGTCTTTTGCAATATATCACCCAAATGGTATTAAAATCAGATTTAAATATTTAATTTTCATATTTTACTTGTCCTCAAGGTTGTACCTGAAATTAGTTGTAATATAACTTCTTATACTATAAATGTCAAACAATTTATATTCAGCATATTAAATTAACTAGAAGTTCGACAACAACTGTTGCTGTAAGACAAGGATGAGCCATAATTAGCTACGCATGTAGATTACAGTTATATAATTCCATTAACTTATAATAGAACTAATTTATACACTATTTATAGGTAAATTTTTCCAAATAATTTTCTCAGAGAAAAAAGACTTAATATTTTACTTCAAAAAACGTATAGTATATACGTTATAAAAAATATTAGCTATAGTCCACGGTATTGGTAAAATTATGTCCCTCCCTGAAGTACTCAGTACAAATTCGCGACTACTACGAGGCAAATGTCGTTTTTTATGTATAATAAAACACAAAATACGCGCGATTCTATCAATTTAATTTTTTTTTAAATCTCGAAAAAAGACGAACTACGGTTCATGATTTAGGCAAAACTTTCGCCCAATGAGGTGTTCGGTACAGGTCCGGAACTACTAGAAAAGTCGTTTGTCGAATATAAAAAAAGGAGAAATGACAAGCTGCGCGCATTTAAATCGATTTAAAATTTTCAAGAAAACTCGAAAAAAAGACGTGTTATAGTCCGTGATTTTGGCAAAATTTTGACACAACCTTAAGTTTTTAAAACATGCCGGAAACTACTTAAAAAGTCGTTTTTCAAGAATAACAATGCAAGAAATGACAATCTAAGCGCGTTTCCGTCGATTCAAAATTTTTGCGAAATCTCGAAAAAATCCCTTATTATAACACGGCTTCTTTTTTCTGGCAAAATTTTGACCGCAAGCTTTTGAGCCGTAACGTTCAGAACAATCCGAAAACGATTAGAAAACTCGTATTTCAAGTATTACGCAGCCATAAATAACGAGCTACTGGCGTTTAAATAGATTATAACTTTTTATAGTCTCGATAAAATGACGCCACCTGATACGCATAGAACAGATCCGGAATTAGTTGAAAAGTAGTTTTTCGAGATTAACATTGCAAGAAATGGTAATTTAAGCGTCTAATTCCATCGATTCAAAATTTTTGCGAAATCTCGAAAAACGATTAGAAAACTCGTATTTCTGGTATACCGAAGCTGTAAAAGACGAACTGCCGGCGTTTAAATAGATTATAAATTTTGCTTAATCTGAATAAAATGACATTACCTGATACGCTTAGAACAGTCCGGAATTACTTGAAAACTAGTTTTTCTAATATAACAAATAAAGAAATGACAAACTACACCTTTTTAAATCGTTTTAAAATTTTCGAGAAATCTCGAAAAAAAGACGTGTTTCGACTAATCCGTGGTTTTGGCAAAATTTTGACACAACCTTAAGTTTTTAAAACATGCCGGAAACTATTTAAAAGGTCGTTTTTCAAATATAACCAATCAAGAAATGACAAACTACACGTTTTTAAATCGATTTAAAATTTTCAAGAAATCTCTAAAAAAAGACGTACCATAATCCATGGTTTTGGCCATATTTTGACCCAACCTGAAATGTTTAGAAGTCTGGTATTATTTGAAAACTTGTTTTTTAAATTCAATAAGACGAGTTTGTCAAGTATAACAATGCAAGAAATGACGAAATACACGCATTTAATTGGATTTAATATTTTCGCATAGTCTCGAAGAAAAATCTATTTATAATTCATGGTTTTGGCAAAATTTTGACCCTACCTGAAATTATTAGAACAGGTCCGGAACTATTAGAAAATTAATTTTTCTAGTTTAACAAAGCAAGAAATAACGAAATCTCGAAAGAAACGCGTACTATACGTAATATCAGAAACCTAATCCAAGGACTACCATTATCTTATTTTAATAAGTAATTCAAATACCTAAATAAATGTAGAATGCGTCCACTCGACATGTGGGTGTCTAACTAGTTTCTTTATAGCCGTTCCCCTTTTCTACATTTTGATATATTCGTTGAATATTATATAAGATAATTTTATTCTTATATTAGAGATTAAATGATAGTTACTCCTCGTTTTGTAATTTGACAAAATGATCCTTTTTATTAATAAACAATGTGAAAACTTTAGCTTTTAGTCGTAAATGTTTAGGAAATTTTTGGGGTTAATAAATGCGAATGTGTAAATTGTTATTTTTATTTTATCTGCCATAATTGCAAGTGTCCTTAGAAACTAAAATGCGACCACAACACAAATTATTGTACACCAATTAAAATAAAATATATTGCTCTTGGGTGTTTCTGAGCGCCTATTTATTAAATTTATTGGTCTTTTTTACCGCGAGAACAATCTCGGATTCGGATTTTGTTGTAAATCGGGATGATAGAGCTGTACCGACAGTCTTGTTGTATGTATTTTCAGATTATAATCGAGTTACGCATCCCCGATGATGATGTACCAACAGGTTTTCATCTCCGGACGCAGCACCTTGTTTTGGAAAATGTGTAATCTTCTAATCAACTTGGTATCCAAAACTACTCCTAAAATATTTGGTCTTAACTGAAACGGACGTTAGGAGTTAAATAATTAACAATAGAAATCAATAAATAAGAAACACATAATTCTCACGTCACAATCAACCGTTGCTGATTATTTTATGACGTATTTGCATCGTTCGATGAATCATTTAAAAACGTCGCATCAATAAGCGTTAGAAATCCATCGTCCTTCGAATACTTACTATACCTATCCATGTTGCGTGTTGAATTAAATCTCTCTTAAGACAAAATAGGTCGCCTTTTTGTGAACATTCGGTAACTCACATGTACATGGGTACTTTTTAAGGCTCATAGCGTAGATTTTTAGTAATGAAGGTTTTTTCAAAAACTATTCAAAACAACTGATCCTAAAATCGAAAGAAAAAAAAACCAAAACCTTGGACTATAATACAATACAATTAGGAATGCGAAAATTACGTAATTGCGCCGAGCGCGTAAAATAAAAGTTCCTAAAAATAAATTTTAGAAAAACAGGTTCCTTCCTTCATTACCATCTTCCGAGATTAAATACAAATGTTAATATCCGTTTAATTTTTTCATTTGCATAGCAAAGGACATCTGATCCATAAATATGTTGATGACATTTGGACAAGTTCTTGCATAATAAAGTCCGAATAATACAGTATTAGTAAGAATAAACAATGCGTAGATATTAATTTCATATTGATATCTATAGGTACATGTAAATAGCATTTTATTTTACTGTTCTCGTATTTAAATGGAATAGCTCTAACAATAAGTAAAACACGTTGAGAATCTTCCCGTGAACGCACCATACATGTATAGATAACATAGATAACATTGAAACAAAGTTTAAAAAAAATCTAACAATACAATGTTAATTATACACAGCAAACTATATATTTTACATTGGTATTCAAACAATTTATAGGTACAGTCGATATCCTGGCAAAACCCAACATTCAGCTGAAGAACAGGGAAGCAGACGGTTATTGAACAATAGGTGTTTGCAGATTATTGTTTAACTTTTTCGTATTTCGGCAATTTATTAATACTCTTAACATTTTTAGCTTCGTAAGCACAACAAACATTATGGGCCGTACTACTGCCGATCTTTAATCCTTGGGGGTTGGGTTTTGCCAGGACGTCGACTATACCAAACGTCATATCTGTATAATATACAGGGCGATACAGGGTGCTGCAAACGCATCCGACGCACTTCGAGAAAATTCTAAAGAGTAGGCACGACAATCGTATTTATCGAAACCGTTTTCTTTTACCGAGTGCAGCGACGTGCCGTCGAAATTTGGCCCTGTATATTTGAGAAATATTACGCTTCTCTACAATCCTCCACGTTACAAATCTAACTACTTTACAATTTTTAAAACAGAGTTTCTAATAAATTAGTAGTGCATGTTATATTTCCCTAAATATTTACTTAAATATGTAACATTCACGTGTACTAACTACTAACACAGTTTTTCCGATTTTCCAGAAAACGACGCAAATAGTTATTTGATAAGGAATTTAAAGTGGATTATAAAACGTATCCAACTTTAACGATTAGAAAATTAATGCAATTTCGTTGTATTATAAATACACCGTGTCCAAGATAAGAATGCACAGCATGAGGATCTTGAAAACGGTAGAAGATACAGGGTGGCTTAAATTAGAAAAAAGTTGCGCTATTTAGAGAATGTTCACATGCTGGTCGCAAAAGTTCATTATTGTTTATCGTTTTCAAAATTCTCAAAAAAATGTGATTTTTTGGATTTTCGTTTCTTTTCATTTTTTTATTTATTTTAAATGATATTAAAAAACTACCGGCACTTTCTCATTGCCACTTTTTAAGCTCTACAAAATGGCGTGTTCAAATTTTTAATCCGACGTTTCGTATCCGAGAACCCATCATCAACTTTATTTTTTTATATGGCCACAAACAAAGAGACACCCTGTATTCCGTAGCATTATTCATTACAAATTCAACGATGTACCACACATTATGGTTTTGAAACCAAAAAAGGGGAAAAACGTGGGTTATAAGGTTTTTTATTTTTTAAATTAGTAGGCGCTGGTACAATAACAGAAACAAAATGTCAAAAAATTATAATAATTGCTCAAATAGGTTGCCATTATTTTCTAGACACAAGTATGCTTTGTCTACAGAAGAATTCAAAACATGGTCTAACATTTCTGGTGTGATTGTATTAACTGCCCCAGCGCATAATTCAAGAACTGTGCGGGAATATTTGTCCCAGAGGTTTCCTGAAAAATGCATTGGAACTCACAGTGAAGTAGCCTGGCCAGCCCGATCACCTGACTTAACTCCGTTGGATTTTTTCCTGTGGGGTTATTTAAAAAACCAAGTGTATGACGCCACTTTTGAAACTGAAGACCAGTTATTGGCATTGGTTTTAGCAGCAGTTAATACAATCACACCAGAAATGTTAGACCATGTTTTGAGTTCTTCTGTAGACAGAGCATACTTGTGTCTAGAAAATAATGGCAACCTATTTGAGCAATTATTATAATTTTTGACATTTTGTTTCTGTTATTGTACCAGCGCCTACTAATTTAAAAATAAAAACCTTATAACTCACGTTTTTCCCCTTTTTTGGCTTCAAAACCATAATGTGTGGTACATCGTTGAATTTGTAATGAATAATGCTACCGAATACAGGGTGTCTCTTTGTTTGTGGCCATATAAAAAAATAAAGTTGATGATGGGTTCTCGGATACGAAACGTCGGATTAAAAATTTGAACACGCCATTTTGTAGAGCTTAAAAAGTGGCAACGAGAAAGTGCCGGTAGTTTTTTAATATCATTTAAAATAAATAAAAAAATGAAAAGAAACGAAAATCCAAAAAATCACATTTTTTTGAGAATTTTGAAAACGATAAACAATAATGAACTTTTGCGACCAGCATGTGAACATTTTCTAAATAGCGCAACTTTTTTCTAATTTAAGCCACCCTGTATCTTCTACCGTTTTCAAGATCCCCATGCTGTGCATTCTTATCTTGGACACGGTGTATATGTATATGAACATTTTTATTATTATAAGACGCGACTTTCGCCCTTAAATTTTTCAAATAACTTCGTGAATCGTTCTGTACATGAACTAGTGGTAGACGTCGAACAAATACAATACAAAACGATTCCGCTGGGCCTCGTCGTTGGACAGTTAGGTTGCAACAAATTTAGCACTTTTAGATATTCGCTTAAAGCGCAAATGAAATTAGTGGCGATTGAACTTTAAAGGACGTCGCGCAACTGCATTAAGAACATTAACATGGTGCTAATGGTACCGATATGCTGGAAATAAGACGACTTAATAAATATTTCGCATGAAACGTTACACAATGGCTTAGAAAAAACAACAAGTGCTACTTTAAAAACGTCAAATAAACGCCCAACGGACCAAAACGTGCTAATTAAAAAATAACAAAACTTAGGATTGGACGACCACACTCGATTTTGTAGCAGCGAATTGAATAACGATGCTACTGACGATGACAGTTTAGCTATCGAAACATATTTTTTTAGTGCGCTTTGTTGTTTTATTTAACGTGCCCCTCTAATCTAAAACATACGCGCGCGGAAAGCGCGCAAGCACAAACGGCAACTATACTATTTAAAAAGTTACTTACTGATATGATGACTGCCATGTCGAATTGATAGAATCCGCTCGCACTAAATTCTATTTTTTCATGTAACATTTGCAGCAGCAACAACTTTCGCTGAAAAAATTAGATCATCAAACTAGACTTTTTTCAAACCGTATAATTCCGGAATTCGGAACGCAAATTTGAAATATCGAAACTATACCTCTTAACGCCATATTTACCTTTTTAGCAAGTTCGGCGTGAAAGTAAGGTAGCGTCAACTCGCAAACAGTTCTTGCGGTCTTCTTGGCCTACGAAAAAACGACATTTTTGATGTAATGCCGACCCAACTGCTTTTTAGATGTGTAATACTTACCTCGTTTTTTGTTCTTTCGCAAACATCGAGAACGACAAATGCTGTTAAAACATAAAAACGCATCCTGCTACGATTTGATGTGGATTTATATCAATTGCGTGATTGATTATCACTACGGACGCGATAAGCTCCAAAAAAGTCAGAGAAACGTTCCAAAATATAGACAACGAAAATACTTCGGTGATATGATTTATTAAGCGATAAGCGAGATTATGAACATCTTCAACGATCGACAGCACGTTCTTCATGCGATTGTAGTCGACGTTTTGCATATTTTCCACGTCCAACAAATACTTATTTAATTTCTTCAATCTGTCGTACATTAATCTTACAAAACCGACGTAAAAATAAATTGGAGTGTATCTTATAATAAATACCGGACCCAAATTTGTCAATTGTAGAACATAGTTTCTGAATTTGTAAGAGAACAAATTTTCTGTCTGCGCAACTTTTATAAATTCCCATATAGGTGATACAATCGTAAACATATATAAAACGTACGATATTGTTAATATTATAAGTAGTATTTGCATCGTTTTATAGGAAATAGTAACCCCTACGCCTTCTAGTCGTTTATCCATTTTATCGATTACGTCGAGGCTCTTTACGAAATGTCCCTGTTTTACAATAAATACAAGCATAGTTCCAACAGCGATCAGTTGCAAAATGAAATACAAAGTCCCGTCGACGCCTTGATCAAACGAAACATTGTATTTTAATATTGTCGATAGGATGCGAAGCGTAGCACTTGTTAAAATGAACAAAGCCATACCTAGAACAATAAATAAAAAATTACGCAAAATCTGTAATTCCTTAAACAAGACCGAATAGTCATTTTTATTATTTAATTATCTACCACTGCTTTGGAAAGATACCGTGGCGAAATATTTAAAACGTCCCCCTAAAGTTTCCATCGCACCATCGAAAACTTTAAAAAGAAAAACATTTGTTTTTCTTTCAACCTGAAATTACACTAACACTTACACACTTATTTATTAGTGAATTTAATTTTCGAGGAATCAACAAAATCGCGACCGGGAAGATACATACAAATATACGGTTACAATAAGTAAAACAAACGAGAGACCTGTTCGAATAAGTACGTATCGGTTCATATTAACATATGAACCGATGTCATATCTTACAATCAAAGTAGTTCAACAAATATCTATTTTATAATCTAATAAAATTTTGGTCTCTATACAGTATATTGATACAGTTTTCAACAAAGTGCATTGTTTTTGAGAAAATCAGAAAAGTTTTAATTAAACATTAGGCACCGACGTACCTCCGTTTAATAATACATGTTGAATTCCAAATTTCAAAGTGGTGTACTTAATTTTGTTATCCTCGATCTTTCTAGTATAAGGTGCAACACCAAAAACTTTCATGGGATAGTAAAGAAAATCGACAACATCGTAAATGCTAGAGATTTTTTTAAACATTTTTAAGGAGATATACGGAATTAGTTGTATGTACTACGTAATTTGTAGGAATCACACGCTTGATTGTTTTATAATGATCCGTTTCAGAGATTAATATATAATTTTATATCGAGGATTTCAAAATCTATAAGTAAATAATTTATTATATAGGTAATCAATGTAAGTGTGCCATTAGAGCTTTCGACAAATTTATTTTTTAACACCATTAGGCAAACAAAATTACTTCGTTTCCCGCTTTCTAACAAGGTCGACTAAAAACAATTTAATATTTTCCTTGTATTTGTTGTATTTGAAAAATTTCAAATACACACTCGAAGTGTCTATTAAGTTGCCTATATAACTTGACTTGTATATGTATATACATATGTATATATATATATATATATATATACATATGTATATATATATATATATATATATATATACATATGTATATACATATAACATATATCAAGTCAAGTTATATAGGCATACTTAATAGACACTTAGTGTGTATTTGAAATTTTTATATATGAAATATATTATTATATTATTATATATTATTATTATATATATTATATTATTATATATTATTTGAAATATATATATATATATATCTGCATATGCATATATTTTCTAATTGCTACTTTTTTAATGATAATAAAATAAATGTATCTTCCTGTATAACGAATAAAGTAGCGTAATACCTGTTCTACTGCTATTAACAAGCATTTTATGACAAATTAACTGAATTAACAATTTATTATTTTACCAAAAAACCGTAATGTTTCGAGCTAAAAATAAACATTTAAATTATAACTTTATAAACAGTTACTGATGTAAATTGTTAGTTTACTAGTTAATACTTATATAAAAAACAATAAAACATGTTATAATATAGATAGGCAACACTTTATACACCTAAAAAAAACTTTTTTATTTTTTTATCTGCAGGTTGGCGACAATTGTCGCCACCATAAAAATTTCATCTAACCTAAGATACTAGAATTAATGTGCGACAAATAAACAAATAATGTGATCGTATTATAATTTGATAACAAATTGTACAAACCAACTCGCCGGTGCAAAAATAGGTAGGATGTTGCGCCGTTTAAACTTCGTGTTGACTTTTCGTCGTCTAACGCACACGGAAGGTGCTGCAATTCAGAAATCCTGGGAGCCTTCGCAAGAAGTGCAAACGATCGACACTCGCGTTCTTCGTGATGATGATGGCGTCGTCGACATTAAAACCGAACGTAAATCCGTTTTGGAAGAATGCAACGAAGATATATCGCACATTACTACGTATTTGAAACCGACGTTTAATTTTGCAGCGTATGTGAACAAATCTGAAACGTTACAACAGTTAGTAAAACTAGGCGTTTCTTTACATAAACTAGAAAAGAAGCGCGATGTTCCTCAATTCATTCTTAATTTGGATTTCGAAAAGGACATGAAAAAACATATAATATTCTTAAGCGATTTAGGGATATCGAACGATGAAATCGGACAATACTTGACAAAGAATCCGTTCATTTTTCGCGAGGACTTACATAATTTGTTGGTCAGAGTGAATTATTTAAAGTCGAAAAAATTTACAGACGAAATGATAACCAGTATTGTCAGTAGAAATCCTAGGTTGGTTACTATTTAGGTAATATTTATGATTTGTTTTTAACGATAATAATTATTAATACTTTAGCACACAAGCAATAGACAATAGATTAGGATTTTTCCAAAATGAATTTGAACTTAGTGGGAAAGAAGTACGTTCGATAACGATGAAACAACCTAAACTAATCACCTACAATGTGAATCATGTTAAGTTAAACATGTTTGTATTTAAAGAGGAAATGGGATTTACTCCTTACGAAACAAAATTTGCATTATTAAGGAGACCCAATTTATTTATGAAATGTAAGTTTATGAAAGTCGTTAATCATTTGAATTAATTACTTGTTCTTGCATTGCAGTGCAACATGGGCTGTTAAGAACATTCGAATTTATACACAAAACAATGAAAATCCCAATTGAAAGGATCGCCGAAGTGCCAGAAGTTCTGATGTGCCGCGAATTCAGAATAAAACAACGCCACTTATTCCTAGAACAACTGGATAAGGCACAATACAATCCTAGAGAACCAAATTATGTATCACTACTGACTCTAGTGTCGGGATCCGATGAACGATTTTGTAACGAAGTTGCCAAATCTTCTATACAAGCCTACAATACCTTTCTTAAGTCTTTGTAAATATGTTTAGCTATCAAACAATTTATTATCACAATTGGGTGTAAATACTTAAATCACGACAAACTAAAGTGAGCACACATCGTAACCAAAATAATCCATTCACTTTAAAAAAAATATGTTTAAATTAAATCGTACCTATTTAAGTAAAATTCTAGATACAACTGATAAAAAATACGTCAGTGCACTTTTCCCAGCTCGACCTTTTGCATCAACTTTACAGAGTTATATATCAGCGAATCGATCAGTCCTGCAACGGTGTACACGCCACCGATTATTGCACATACGTTTGTGGCAAAGTGACCAAAAGATCTTGAATGTTCTGCACGTTTTAACATTAACGGAGATAGTTCATATTGAAAAAAGGCTCCTGGCATGCCCGTCTCTCCACTTGCAACAGACACAACTTTCTGATGTTTGGTGACAGAATACTGGTTGGTAAAAATTATCGAACCGTCCAGTTTCATGTACATTGTAGGTACTATTTTTATGTGATATTGGAACATTGTTGCACCTAAAAGTAATATTTTAAATCTCTTTATACATTCAGTTTGTGTAAAATACTAATTATACAATAAAGTTTTTCATTTGTTATTGTAATTTAATGCATATTTTAATTCCTAATCAAGATAGCAATTATTTAAATAAAAATTATGTTAACGAGGAAATCTAAGTTTTTTTTATCAAAAGTATAAAACACATACCTTAAACGCACATCACATCAAGGTTATATTCGTATTTTTTGCAACACCTTGTATAACAAAACGTGCATCCAATCAGTTAAATAATGGCGTTTTATTGATACGTCACTTAAGTTTCTCAAAATAATTCAACGTTTTAAAATTAATAAGTGTTTAAACAAAAGCTTGCTCCCCTCACCGTTGAAAATCACAAGTAAGAAAGTATATATTTAATGTAAATTAAACTAGCGCAATACTAAGAGAGGTTATGTTCGTAGGTCACCAGCACAATGCCAGTCCCCGGCGGTATGTATCAACAACAAGGGCCCTCTTGTTTCGACAAAATGAAAATGGGCTTCATGTTGGGCTGTTGTGTTGGTATAGCTAGCGGAGCTCTGCTTGGCGGCTTTTCCGCTTTACGGTACATGATATTTGGCAAGTAAGGAATCTATTTAAAAGCATAAACATGAATTTTAGAGGCGGTTTGAGGGGCCGCGAATTGGTCAACACGGTGGGAAAGATGATGGTGCAAGGGGCTGGCTCGTTCGGAACGTTTTTGGCAATCGGTTCCGGTTTGCGTTGCTGATATTCTTCGGCAATCCTAACGTTTGTGACTATGTAACTTAACCGGTAGATTATACATAATTTAAGTTAAATAAGATTGATTGTTAATATAAAATCGAAAAGACTTCCATCATCATTTATATACAAACTATGAATGTACCTAAATTCTAACTAGTAAATAAATTTCTTAGCTTACCTTCTGTTGCAATTGCTATTGTATTTTTCAATGGATTATGAGATTCGCTATCGATATCTGTACCAAAAGTTAGGTGCCTTATTTTATGCGTGGTGTTAAAAGAACTGGACAGAAATGGTTGGACATCGTGAACGTGCACATGATTGACCGTAAAGCTCCGGCCAGGTGCAACATGAAAACTGCCGCTCACTCTATTAACTACAAGCGAGCCATAGATCTGACAACCCTGTGAAAATGCCATGCTTAACTTTTCATTAAAATGTTCATCTTTACATTGGGATATATTTTCTGGATTGTCTGGAAAAGCCCAACGCCTTTCCCTATAAGCTTCTCTTACATCCTCGCATGTATTACAACACCTGCAGTTAACCATTTTTGAACAAAATAAAAGCGTTTAAATTTATTTACCGTTTGGGATCAAAAGCAGCACCGTAACAACTTCCACATTCTGTTTTATTTGCGCCCTTAAGAAAAGATTTTATTAGAAAATTAGTTCAAAATTAGATTCAACGTTTACCTCGCTGTCTGATTTATTTGGTATAGTGATGTCTTCTTTCTTTGGTTCTTTGATAGGTTTGCCTTCTAAATCTAATCTTTGCTTATAAATATTGTGATCGATTTGTAAGTGTTGATCCCCTGACGAATCCATAGCATCCAACGATAAAACTTAAAACGAAGTTTTAAACAACTCGATTTACCTTTTATAAGTACCGACACTTACAGTCACAAGACACACGTGGTACGATTATATCTAAATTAATTTGTATATTAGGATTACGTGAAGTATCTACAAACAATTCTTCGGTGATGTTTGGAGTTAAATAGTCGAACAATTCCAGCCAGAACAATATAGTCATAATACTGAAGCATATTATGGTAACTGAAATAAGTTATTTAAAATTACAAATTTTAGGTTAAGGGACGCAAACTAACTTGCCGCTCCTTGAAACGTTTTTACACTGAAATCTTCTGTTGTTTTTGGATAAGCGTCGAATCGGCGTAAACTGAGGAGTAGCTTTTTCATTATAATGTCCAACTTAAAATTAAATTGTTGGTGACGTTGATTTTGTTTATTTAATGACAGAAACCGTGGTATTGTCAAATAGGTAACAGGTACCACCAACCTAATTTGACGTTTTTCAAAATTATGTAAACAGGAATTTCTTGAAATAAAACAAATTTAACAATAAACTTGAATAAAACTCGATTGATACGTGACCGATTTCGCCCACGTTACTTAAAATTGATACGATACTGATATGATTACTTAAAAAAAAACTTATGACATCACAATATAGTATCGAAAGAAATATTTACGTCTCGTGAAATGCATAGATTTTAGCGATTTCGAGTATAAATAGTTTGTTTATCAATATGTACGGTTGTAATAACGATAATTAACCAATTTTGAAATTTAAAAAGAAGCGGTAGACTTACGGCATTTTGCATGCAGAGCTGTATTGCGGGTTGCAGGTTATTGGAAATTTCGAAAATGAAAGTTTTCACGAATATTTGTCATTTCGTGTAATCATATAAAACGCCAGAAAAAGGGATGCAGGAGTGAATTCACGAGCCCTTTAGGTCCTTAATAATTCAGTTGTAAAATTGTCCTTTTTTGGCGATTTAAAAATGGTTTTTAATATCGCCGCTCGAATTTTTTCCACATTTTTTCTCCAAATTCCTGTAATGCTAATTGTTAATTAATATAAACTTTTGGAGTTACTTATAGTTTAGCTTAATGTTCTCGTGACATTATTGCAACTCGTTCTTTTTTCCGAGTAAGGGGTGCATAATGTAGATTTTAGTCCCCTGTTAATCAGGGCTATCTCTAATCGTCTTTTTTAGTTGCTCCTCTATTTAAAAGAACCTACGGAAGCAGTATAGGTACACTGCAACAGAAAGTAAAAAAATTAAAATTAAAAAAAATCAAAAATAAAAATTATACCTTATTTACTTCAGTTTACCAAAAATAAATAAGGTAAATGAAACTCGTTCAGTAAAAGTCAATATGACTAAGGGAAGAGTATAGTCAGCCCTTATTTATTAATTAAAAATATAAAGTGATAGACAGATTTATATTACACGTCATCAGAATCCATTCCATACAAATCTAGAAATATATGTTTATGCTCAATTTTGCATAATAAGTATAAAGAGTACCTACTGGCGAATTACCTACAGGATAACAAGGCACGCAAAATAGTTTAGAAATTTTTTCCATACAAATACTTTCAGGGCTAAAATGTTTAAAAATTCGAAATTTATTAAATTACAACGTAAAATTTAATTTCTGCCATATAATCAACATATTAACAACAGTCAGCGAACGTTCTCCTGCCAGCAAGAGCAACATAGGGATATACCCGATAATTAGAGCTATACCGTCACTACAACTTTCTACTTTACATGCTTTTCTTTTAGTATAAATGTCGGCCGAATGGCGACGTAGACACTGCTTAATTCGTACTAAAAGGTCCTTCTACATCGGCGTGGAAAGACATTTGTTCGCGCCTCGACTTACACTAAATATTTATTATAAAATAGCTAACTTTTCTTTACATCACGTCTTGGGTAAAGTGTAATACTAATATCTGTCATATTTATTTACGACATTTGGCGTATTCAAAATCGTTCCTAACAGTATAATAACAGTTCAAGTAATTTAAATGATTTGTTTCGAATAGAGAGCTATAAAACAAGATAACGATACCAGAGAGACTCGGCGACGTCGACGGCTAAAAAGCTTCGAATAAGTTATCGTACGACAGAGTGACATTCTTCATATGAATCCATATGCGATTCATCTCCTTAGTACGAGAAGTCGTAACCGATTCCTTGTAAAATCTAAAGCAATTTTTATGTTTAGTATAACTAATTTACATTAATCGTCGATCGTCTGCTCGTTTAACTTTTCGTTGCTACGGGACGACCACGAAAATTTTAAAATTTCAAAAAAAAAAACGACACGGCAAAAAGCTTAAACGAACGAACTTTAAAAAAATCCAACAGCAAGTATTCCCAAACGTAGCATATTTAACAATTAATCTCGCTATATAACATCATAAGGTATGAGAAAATCTTACAGAGACAATATTAACATGGTCGGTGTAAAAATATTCTTAACAATTATTAGATGCCCAGGTCAGTTCGTCTCCAATTAGTTAAGGTTTGCGTCGATTGACGCGCAGCCTGTACTATGTCAGAAGCTTGAAGAACATGATAGGCCAAAGAGATGTTGATGAACAGCACGATGATCACCAGCTGTTGGCGCGAGAACCAGTCCTGAAACACACGCACACATTATATAACTCGGCTGCTTATATTTACAGGATTTGTGTCGGCTGCAGTAACTTATGTCCGTGCTCGCTTTAGATCTTATAAACCTTAAATATGAGGCAACGTCGGGTAATAGAAACGATGCGGAGCAATAACGCCAGAAACTTAGGTGGGTAATTAATTTTCGGCAACAATTCGTCGACGAATTTAAAGCAAAGGATTGGCTGCAACAAATAAAAGTATAGTAGGTGATCAAGCGCATCAAAGACTAAATCGCCTCGATAATCCGAATACTTGAACGAAAAACGGAGAGATTCGATCCGGATTATCGAAGTGTTATTGGAATAAGTTACGACAGTCTTAAGAATTCGTCGATGATATCTAAATGAATGTAAGCCAATCTCTAAAACTGATATAAATAGAAATTGCGTCTAAATACATCTAATCATTATCGGTACTAATGATTAAAAAATGTCCGTTCGAGAAAATAAGATATATTGCAAAATGTTTCATTTTCTACCCATTTGTCCACTTACATTTAACGCCATCGTTACTCGACGCAACGACTTATACATTAGATATCTTTTGACCGAAATGGAAACCGTAACATTTTTTGTCTTTATAAACGGAAACCAGAAAGACTCGTTTTTCCATATAGACCGACATTTATATCTATAGCGTCCATCTCGCAAGGGCGTAACAAATATTTAAAAAATATCTACTACCTACTCTCTACCTCTATCTACTTCTACTATAATAGTCGGTTTGTGAATAAAGATCTATACAACCTCAAAAGATGACTGGGCGAGCAGCCGCAGTGATGAAAATGACGATGAACGCAAGCAAGCTAAAAGTGAGAAGTTTCGTTATGGTTAAAAGATCATGGAACGGTCGTCAAAATTATGACAAAAGTTGAAAAATTTCAGGCATTCGATAAACTCATAAAGCCAAAGTGAAGAGAAGCATTCTTTTCAATTTCTAAATGTGTATGGTTATAACAAGAAATGTTTCGATCCTCCACATTTTTCCCTATATGGTCATCGAACATTTTTTACCGCAGCCTGCGTGCAAACGAATATTCAATGTACGTATTATAGTTATCGAATTAGTCGTGAACTCGGCATTAAATAAATTTTAAAAAAAATTACGTGACCGTAGGTTTAAGAAAATCAAAAATTTAAGTTGTAAAGAGCCGATAAAAGTGTAAGTAATTTGGTAAAATAATTTAATAATAAAAACCGGATCGATTCGCCGTTTTAAAATAATTTAAACTAGCCGACGGTTTAAAAAAATTTATCAATTTGTTTATTCATACGTATAAACATAATGTAACGTAAAATGACATAATAGCATTGATTGCTATACAATAGAAGTGAATTATGAACATAAATCATTCAAATTCTACACTTTTCTTAATAATTACAGTGGAACCTCGATTACTCGAACTTTCGATAGCTCGAAGTTTTCTTCTCTTCCCTTCAGATTCGAGTTATCGAGATTCGACTGTATGTATATATTGCAAAAATAAATTTATATTACAGTTAGAAAATTTTAGGACGTCTTGTACTTATGCGTAACGTTTGTTTTATAAAAGGCTATTAAAGGCACAGATCAAAACTAATTAGAGATAGTGAATAAGGCGCGTTTACTTATCTTACAATGACAACGACGTTTTTTTCTAGGTATTTTCCCAATTAAAGGCAAGCATCACACTTGAAAATTTAACAGTTCTAATCGGTTTTGTTGTCGGTAGAGTCGTGCGTCTATTAACCCCTTGGGTACATTTGACGTCTGAGACACGTCATTCACTTTTTTCCCCTAGGAGCGGATGACGTGTTTAAGACGTCAAACCAAAAATTAAACTCTTGGGTACATGTAATGTATGAATACGTGTAAAGGGTTATAAGAAAATGTTTTTTTATCTAATAGATATGGCCTTTTATAATGCTCATGTTTTATATTCTAAAATCAACTGCACAACCAAGGCAGGCATTACTTCCTTTCGTTTAGCTATTGCCGAAGAATTGCTGGAGCAATTGTCATTGCCAAATTATAAACGTCGTGGACGTCCGTCAAGTAGCGATACACCATTTCGTTTGGCAGCGAAAAATTGGGCACACTTTCCTGAGAACATTCCGTTAACTAAGTCCAAGCAACACCCTGGAAAAAGGTGCCGTGTTTGTTATAAGCATAATATTAGGAAAGAGACTACGTGGCAGTGCAAACAATGCAAAGTAGCACTGCATTTACCTACTTGCTTTGAAAAATATCACACTCTGCATAATTATTAGTAATTGGTTTTTTGTTATAGCTTGAATTTTTTCATTTAGTTTTATTTTGTTGTTATTAATTTATTTTTGTTTTGCAATTCTAATTACTTGAAGACATCTTAATACTACATATGTCACCAATATTTTAGAAATAAATAAATTCTTACGTAAAATGTATTGCTTTTACATACTACTCCAAGCAACCAAAAATTATATCCGTTCCATATGCAAATATTTTCTCAAATAAATCCGTACCCAAGGGGTTAAACACGCACAATTCAAAAGGTGAAAATTTCAACTGGCTCAAACGGACATTTCAAAGGCAACGCTCGTTGAAAAATCGGTCAAGTTGCCTTTCTCTCGACGACTACTATACGAGCAATAAAACTTATTAGACACATATAGTAGCCATTTGTACGCAACTCAACTTTGATCGATAATATCAATTTTGCATAAATACATAAATTCGCGCCTTCGCGACCTACAGTCGTAACAAAAAAATATTACTAGTAGGTATACTAAATTTCGTAACCAGGTTATTTTGTCGGTCTTCACGTAGGGCCCACCCTCCTAAAGATTTGCACTTGCTCCGCGTCATAAATTACCAAATAAATTTTCAATTATTATAACTTCCACGTTACATAGACGTGGACCGAAAGAAAAATCGTCGACGGTTTTCCGTGGGGAAAGATTTTTCATTCAAATTCGCCGCTTCCGCCTTTTCCTCGAGAAAATCCGTCGTCGACGAGATGAAAACACTTATTTTTTTCAATAACGCAGAACCCGAGTTCGATTTATTTCTAAATTGACTTCTGCTCGATTCTCGTCGTCCCATCTCCGAACGCTTTTCTGCCTTGTTTTGGCGGCGTTAGCTCCTTCGCACCGAGCGAATTTCTAAACAAATAGCATTCGGTCGAGCATCTCTAGAAGAAACGCGTAATCGAGTTATAGTCCAAGAGCTGGTGAACATTTTCACATCCGAGTTTGTACCTCTTGAAATTTTGTAGGAAGGTAGTTTTTTTAAGTCTGGCTAGGGAATGGACCACCATTTTAAGCAACTCCGGGCCCGAACTACCCCACAATCGTTTAAAAATGCAAAAAAAAAGGGGTGAAACATTGTCGTTTGTACCTCTTGAAATTTTGCAGGAAGGTAATTTTTTTAAGTCTGGCTAAGGAATTGACAGTTTGGCTAAGCAACCCCGCGGCCGAACTACCCCACAATTGTTTAAAAATGCAAAAAGGAATGTGAAATTGTAAGGAGAATTGTATTTTTTCATTTAGTTTTATTTTGTTGTTATTAATTTATTTTTGTTTTGCAATTCTAATTACTTGAAGACATCTTAATACTACATATGTCACCAATATTTTAGAAATAAATAAATTGCTTACGTAAATTTTTAAAGTAAGAAAATAAGTTTCTAATTTTGTTTCCATAAGATAAATTATAGTTTTGTAAATAAAGAAATTAAGAATTAAGATAAAAGATTAAAAATTAATATACAGATTTATTAAACTTTGATCGATAATATCAATTTTGCAAAAATACTACTAGTCAAGACATGCGCAGCGAATGCCTGATGTCGGCACGCAAATTGTAAATTTTGGTTTCAAGCTTAAGAAAATGAGAGCTATTTGAAGTTTTCGTAGTTCGACGGGATTGAACATGCGCCTCAGCTGTCACAACAAATTCAGGTGCAGTGCAGCTCCGTATAATCAGCGTCTTCGCCATTTTTTGGTTGTTTTTTGGCTTACATCTAAACGTAACTTTTAAATTTAAAAATATTTTCTCTAATATGACCATTTTCAAAACCAACTTTAGTTCAAAAGAAAACAAAAAAACCTACCCAATAAAACAAAATTCAAAGGTGAAAGGTGAGAATGAAAGTTTTAATGAATGATAATTGGCTCTCAACTTTAATTAAAACAAAGATGAACAATAATTTGCTTTCATGGTAAAATGAAATGGCTTCTAAAACTAAACAAATGAAAGAGAAATTGTCAAATGTTTAGTAGTATTCTAGGAAGCCGAAAGGGCAATGATGTTGAAAAGCAAAAATTCGCAATTTAGGATGGAAAGATGTAATTTTCGAGTTGTAAAAAGTTTGGCTGATCAAACTATACGGAGAAAATAAACCAAAAAAAAAAAAACGAGTTGAGAAATCGTCTAAGATTTACCTAAGATTTCTGTGAAATTTGGCATTTCCACATTAATACTGGAGGCAGGTTAAAGGTAACTTTTTAAAGTCTGAACACATACCCCTTGGAAATAAACCCTTAAATGGATTGCCTTTATTGTTGAATACTACCCTTTTTTATCAACCCACAAGGTTATCAAATTTTCTTTATAGAATTTATCAACCTGAAGGGTTTTAATTTTAATGCTTTTATGAGTCTTATAACTAATCTGACTGATTTCAAAAAAAACATGCTATTTGAGTCAACGAATAACCAAATGACTGGACTGCAAGATGTCAAAAAAAATCGCTTACAAGGATATCAATGATCTGAGAATCAAAAACTTAAACTACGATGATATTTAATTTACCATGTATCTGCTTTTACATACTACTCCAAGCAACCAAAAATTATATCCGTTCCATATGCAAATATTTTCTCAAATAAATCCGTACCCAAGGGGTTAAACACTGCATCAATTCAAAAGGTGAAAATTTCAACTAGGCTCAAACGGACATTTCAAAGGCAACGCTCGTTGATAAATCGGTCAAGTTGCCTTTCTCTCGACGACTACTATACGAGCAATAAAACTTATTAGACACATATAGTAGCCATTTGTACGCAACTCAACTTTGATCGATAATATCAATTTTGCATAAATAGCATAGAATTCGCGCCTTCGCGACCTACAAGTCGTAATCAAAGAAATATTACTAGTAGAGTATACTAAATTTCGTAACCAGGTTATTCTGTCGGACTTCACGTAGGACCCACCCTCCTAAAGATTTGCACTTGCTCCGCGTCATAAATTACCAAATAAATTTTCAATTATTATAACTTCCACGTTACATAGACGTGGACCGAAAGAAAAATCGTCGACGGTTTTCCGTGGGGAGAGATTTTTCATTCAAATTCGCCGCTTCCGCCTTTTCCTCGAGAAAATCCGTCGTCGACGAGATGAAAAACACTTATTTTTTTTCAATAACGCAGAACCCGAGTTCGATTTATTTCTAAATTGACTTCTGCTCGATTCTCGTCGTCCTATCTCCGAACGCTTTTCTGCCTTGTTTTGGCGGCGTCAGCTCCTTCGCACCGAGCGAATAGCATTAGGTCGAGCATCTCTAGAAGAAACGCGTAATCGAGTTATAGTCCAAGAGCTGGTGAACATTTTCACATTCGAGTTTGTACCTCTTGAAATTTTGTAGGAAGGTAGTTTTTTTAAGTCTGGCTAGGAATGGACCACCATTTTAAGCAACTCCGGGCCCGAACTACCCACAATCGTTTAAAAATGCAAAAAAGGTGAAACATTGTCGTTTGTACCTCTTGAAATTTTGCAGGAAGGTAATTTTTAAGTCTGGCTAAGGAATTGACAGTTTGGCTAAGCAACCCGCGCCGAACTACCCCACAATTGTTTAAAAATGCAAAAAGGAATGTGAAATTGTAAGAAGAATTGTAGTGGGATTTCTATCTCATGAAGTTTTATAGAAAAGTAGTCTTTTTTTTAAGTCTTCTTGAGGAATGAACCACCTGACTAGGTAAATACGTCCGCGAACTACCCCTAATCGTTTAAAATTAAAATATATTCGAAGTTTTCATTTGTACCTCTTGAAATTTTGTAAGAAGGTAGCTCTTGTACGTCTGGCTAAGAAATGCACAGTCTGGTTAAGCAACTCCGGTCCCGAACTACCCCTTAGACATTTAAAGTTGTAAAAATGGGTGTGAAATTCTAATTTCTATCTCTTGAAATTTCGTAGAAAGGTAGATTTTTTTAAGTCTGGAAGAGAAATAAACCACCTGATTAGGTAACTACGTCCGCGAACTACCCCTAATCGTTTAAAATTAAAATATATTCGAAGTTTTTATTGGTACCTCTTGAAATTTATATGATCTCATACCTATTGAAATATGAAAAAATAATTGCCAAACGTCCAGCCCGGTTTTAACCTAGTTACAGACAGTGTTAAAGTTGCATTTTGAAATAATGCATCTTTTAACTTTAAACGATTAGGGGTAGTTCGCGGACGGAGTTACCTAATCAGGTGGTTTATTTCTCTTCCAGACTTAAAAAAATCTACCTTTCTACGAACTTTCAAGAGATAGAAATTAGAATTCCACACCCATTTTTTGCAACTTTAAACGACTAAGGGGTAGTTCGGGACCGGAGTTGCTTAACCAGACTGTGCATTCCTTAGCCAGACTTGCAAAAGCTATCTTTCCACAAAATTTCAAGAGGTGCAAATGAAAACTTCGAATATATTTTAATTTTAAACGATTAGGGGTAGTTCGCGGACGTATTTACCTAATCAGGTGGTTTATTTCTCTTCGAGACAAACAAAAACTTACCTTTCTACAAAATTTCAAGAGATAGAAATTAGAATTTCACACCCCTTTTTACAACTTTAAACGATTAGGGGTAGTTCGCGGACGGAGTTACCTAATCAGGTGGTTTATTTCTCTTCCAGACTTAAAAAAATCTACCTTTCTACGAAATTTCAAGAGATAGAAATTAGAATTTCACACCCATTTTTTGCAACTTTAAACGACTAAGGGGTAGTTCGGGACCGGAGTTGCTTAACCAGACTGTGCATTCCTTAGCCAGACTTGCAAAAGCTATCTTTCCACAAAA
Source organism: Rhagophthalmus giganteus (assembly GCA_036326145.1). Lineage (NCBI taxonomy): Eukaryota > Metazoa > Arthropoda > Insecta > Coleoptera > Rhagophthalmidae > Rhagophthalmus > Rhagophthalmus giganteus. The sequence goes on from JARFJA010000062.1 coordinate 632,387, forward strand.
TTTCAAGAGGTGCAAATGAAAACTTCGAATATATTTTAATTTTAAACGATTAGGGGTAGTTCGCGGACGTATTTACCTAATCAGGTGGTTTATTTCTCTTCGAGACAAACAAAAACTTACCTTTCTACAAAATTTCAAGAGATAGAAATTAGAATTTCACACCCCTTTTTACAACTTTAAACGATTAGGGGTAGTTCGCGGACGGAGTTACCTAATCAGGTGGTTTATTTCTCTTCCAGACTTAAAAAAATCTACCTTTCTACGAAATTTCAAGAGATAGAAATTAGAATTTCACACCCATTTTTTGCAACTTTAAACGACTAAGGGGTAGTTCGGGACCGGAGTTGCTTAACCAGACTGTGCATTCCTTAGCCAGACTTGCAAAAGCTACCTTCCCACAAAATTTCAAGAGGCACAAATGAAAACTTCGAATATATTTTAATTTTAAACGATTAGGGGTAGTTCGCGGACGTATTTACCTAGTCAGGTGGTTCATTCCTCAAGAAGACTTAAAAAAAAGACTACTTTTCTATAAAACTTCATGAGATAGAAATCCCACTACAATTCTCCTTACAATTTCACATTCCTTTTTTGCATTTTTAAACAATTGTGGGGTAGTTCGGGCGCGGGGTTGCTTAGCCAAACTGTCAATTCCTTAGCCAGACTTAAAAAAATTACCTTCCTGCAAAATTTCAAGAGGTACAAACGACAATGTTTCACCCCTTTTTTTTGCATTTTTAAACGATTGTGGGGTAGTTCGGGCCCGGAGTTGCTTAAAATGGTGGTCCATTCCCTAGCCAGACTTAAAAAAACTACCTTCCTACAAAATTTCAAGAGGTACAAACTCGGATGTGAAAATGTTCACCAGCTCTTGGACTATTAGGCTAATCTACATTTTAAGGGCGCAGGTATAGCCTAACGCGCAATTTAGTACGATATGTAATGACGTAAATATTGCAAGGCACAATTTCGTTTTTAAATTGAATGCGCAAATTGCAAGCTCTCAAATTCTATGAATATGTAAACATGTAGCTGTTGATATGGAACATTCATAGAAAAAGATCCATGCGTAGCCCAGCGTGCAGTACGCGGCGTGCAGTAATATATCGTAAAAAGCTTTTGCATTTAGCATGTGATTTCGAGAACGTTAGACTGAACCTAGGTAATTAACAAAACAAAACTATATAATAGGTGAGCACTTTCAGACATGAACAGCCAATTTACAAAAACAAACATCTATGTTAATATATATCTAATAAGACTAACATACCTATCGGTTCTCTGTAAGGCGGTAGCAAGGAAAACAAACACGAAAAAGTCGTTTTAGAGTTCCGTGTTAATAAAACACAATACGAATCGTTAGTAGTAAGTATAAAGTTATTTTATCTATAAATTAAAAAAAAAAATGGGACCTAGGTAAAGTCAAACATAAGAAAGGTGCAAGGCGTTTATATAGAATATTATATAAGTAAGTATTTATGTTGTCGCGAATAGCGTCAACCTCACTTTAAAAACAAAAGTGGCGCATCGAGTCAACATGAACTATTTTTAGTGGATAAACTCTACGACATATCATTCTGATCGAAATTTATCGGGTTTTTTTTGGTATTAACTCGATCACGCCGTTCCTTCTCGAAACCCACGAAGAACTAACCGTGAGTTAGCGTGTTTTTAAAAGTAGGCACAAAAAAATTGCAAAACGAAAAAACTGCGACGTACCTTAACTTGCGGACTAACTAAATACAATAATGGATTGGCACGAAGTCGTTCTTTCTCGTCGGCCATTCGTCGTACTTCTTCTCGACGCGCCGACCCCAACGCCGAAACCTCTTCCCGAGACATCGAGTCGTTCGCCTTCGGATAAACCTGCACGTCCGGAAGAGACTTCTTTCTTTGGAGTGTAGTCTGCTCGACCAGATTCTGACGACATATCGAAAGAAAATTTATGCAACGCTTTTCAACCTACCGAAACGCATTCGTCGATGCGACTACCTCCACGGGCGGAGTGTCTATCCAACTTTCGGAGGCTCGACGTGCCATGAGAGCGGGGGAATACATGAGGTCCTCTTCGTCGTCCTCATTTTGGTACCACAACATGATCGAACGGTACAAATCACAGCGCCGGCCGGACCGCACTACGAGAATACAATATAACTTGACAAAATATTATATTTATCCGGCCGACTCTGCGAGCGAGGACGCATTTAGACACCGACCGCCGTCCCCCCTGTCCTTCCTCGCCCAAAATTTTAGGCAATCCGCTCGTGGAAATTAGCCGTTACAGTTCGAAACGTCATGCGAACCGATAGAGCATTCTTGGAGCGCGGCCACTAACCTTGGCAACGGGAGCAGCTCCCGGATTTATATACAGGCTCTCCGTACGTTTAGGCTGGTTCAGGGAGGGAACGATGTCTTGACCTAAGCCCCGTTTTCTTATGATTATGTCTTCGAACGGCGGCGATTGCGACGGAGGGACCATTTGGGGGATTGCGGAATTGCCAGGATTCGGCACGTTGTTGGGTTTAAGCGAGTTGCTGGTTAAAACGGACCCGTTTTTAATCGGCATCGGAGTCGGCGTGGTTCCCCTAACCACCGAAGAAGCCCTCGACGTCTTTTCCGGAGTGTCGGAAGATCCGGCGTTCATGTCTACGGATGGCTGCCTGGAACCGCTCGCGCTCAGCTTTCCGGTCGCCTTGGAATACCTATCCACGCTGGAATCCCTACTGGGCGGTCGTTTGTAATGGTCGAAATAATCTATGGAGGTTTGTTGCGGTACCCAGCCGATATTCGGCGGTCGTTCCCCGGACACCCTTCTGGACATTCGTCGTATGGCGGATGCCGGAGGAGCTTCGTCTCTGGGCAACGAATTTCTAATTACCCTAGATTCTTTGTCGTTTACTTGTTTGGCCGTGTTGTCGACGGAATTGACGTTGACCGACGGTCCGTACGAATCCGAAGATACGTTAGACTGTTTTGTCTGTTGATAATACGGATTATGGGTAGGTTTGTAGGATTGATTGTACGTCTCGGTTTGATTATGGTAAATGTTGGAATTGTGCGTGGCGGTTGTCGTTTTGTTAGGTTGTAAGGACGTCGGCGGATTCGTTAATTGATTTAGTTGGATTTTAGTTTCCGGCATTTGATTAGGAATTTTATTCGGTATTTGATTACTAATTGGGATTTGGTTGGGAATCGCGTTAGATAAGGACGAATCTTTATCGTTATAAGTTGGCGTTATGTATTTATCACGATACTTGGCCCTAAGTCTTTCTAATCCGGGCTGTTTGAAGTCCGGGGCGTACTGTTTGGCCACCGCCTGAGCCACTTCGGAGTCGTCCTGGCGTGGGCGGCCGCGATGTCCGCCTGTTCCGCTTTACCCCTGGCAGTCGCCGTTCTCGATATCGCGATGTCCGCCTTTTGCAACGCAATTTTCGAAGCTCTCTGAGCGGCGTTAACGGCCGCGTCTATTCGTTCGCGAAACTTCGCCGAGCGCATTAAAAACAAATGTTTCTTTTTGTTGCTGGTAATGAGGACGTTATTCTTATACTTTCCCTCTTCCTTTTCGCCGTTACTGAACGTGGTCACTCCGTATCCGTATTTCTTGTTTGCGTACCACTCGCCCTCGTACTTGAGACCGTCGGATCGTTCGCTAATACCGAAGCCGCTGCGTTTGTCGTTCTTCCACTCGCCCATGTACGTTTCGGTGACGTTGGCGTCCATGTGCTCGTCCTAAAATACAAGAATCACATAGAGCCTCGACATCGTTCAGAATAACTTTATTACCTCGACCACGAAACTCGCGTTGGAATCGGTATGAAAGGAAGCGTTCGTCATCGCCGATTGAGCCGAATCCGTGCTCACCCAGGAAGCGGTGGAGCCCGTCGATCTGATACTACCCGTTCCCTTTTCTAAATCGCCGGTACTTCGTTGTTTTTTCAATTTCAGACCCTAATACATTTTTTTTACGTTAGCGCAATATCGAATTTAAAAAGAAAAAAAACTTACCATCAATAGGCTTTTCTTGATAGATTTTTCCCCGAGCGACCTTCGCCTGGCCGGTTCGTCCGAGTTCATTTTGAGAACGAATCCTCCCCGCGAATCGTCTACCCTGCGATCTCGCTTCTCGGACGCTTCTGCATTTCCGCCCTCGTTACTTCGTAACGACGTCAGAGACGCCCGGAGCGCTTTATTTCGGTATTTCGACGCTTTTCCGAAAGGTGCACTGTTTCTGACGCCGTATCCGTGTCTCATGCCCCGCAGCCACTGACCCTGATACGTGCCTGCAATTATTATTTTTTTTCATTTTATTCATTTCGGTGTGGTTTATTAAATTTTGCGACGCAAGCCGAGAATTTTCCATGTTTTTTCACATATCGATAAATAAATGGTGAAATTTTTACAAAACTTTTGTGGGTCGGCAATTGAAGGCTATTACATTTAATAAGGATAAGGAAGGGAACCTTACGTCAAATAGGGAAAACATAATACAGATTGCAGAAGAATTCTACAAACAATTATATACAAACAACCATCCCTACCCAAATTTAAACACACACAACCTAGAGAAAATACAAAACCAAGGATCAGAAGATATTCCTAATATCACAAAATCAGAAATCTATTACGCCTTAAGGAAAATGAAAAACAATAGAGCACCTGGTGAAGATGGCATTGTAACTGAAGCGATAAAACTCGGAGGACCAGTGCTAATAGAAAAAATAGAAAAACTACTCAACTTAGCCTTAATTAACCAGGATGATACCTCTCAGGATGGAACAATGCGATAACAACATCCTCGGCGTAGTCAAATACAAACAAGAGATATAACGCAAGACTTGAACAATAACAGACCTAATAGACTTGAACTTAGTCAAACCATCTATAAGCTATACACTCGCATTATATAACATCTAGGATGGAAGCCAAAACTTTGATTTCTATCAGCCACGAGAACGCTGGCTGAGAATTAATCGCCACAGGATACGGAACCAAACGACCATCTTCAATGCATAAAATGCTATCGAAAACATTATTGAGTAACAATAGCACCTAACTCTAGTACTAATATTCGTAGACTTCCAAAACGTTGACACAGTAGAACAAGATGTCTACGGCAATCTCGTAGAAGCTTTGACAAGGAGTAGGTTAGATTATCGATATACCAATGTCATCTATAACAGTCTACAAACATGCAACAACCAGCCATAAACCACGATGCCACGCAAAAATTAACATCACGCGGGAGTGCAGACAAGGCAGACACTCACTCGTCCACGCCAATTATCTCATCGCACGTTCTTCGGAACACGCCTTTAAAACTCTTAAACTGGTGAGAACAAAGGCATAGATATAGACGGGAAAAATTAAACAACTTGCATTCGCAGATGACATAGTGTTGATTACAAACAATCTAGGCGAAGCTAAAGGAAACGCTACAGAGAACATGCAAAACGCATACACGGATGGCTGGGACTAAATAGAAACTATACCATAGACATAAGACTGATCACAAATCTAGTCCTCTAAATGGAAATCATACACATCAGATGGACAGGAAAATTAGAGCTAGTTGAAAGGTACTAGTATATTTGGGGCATGAGGTTAACAATCAGCATGGGATAATGCTCAAAACCTGATCGAAACCCCTGAGACGAATTAACTTTAGGCTGGACGGACATACGGACTCAAAACTTCAGATACATCTTTAAAGATAGCAATCACTATGAGTTTAAAGAGGAAAACTTTCAATACATGTGTTTTGCCTGTGCTTACCTACGGGGCAGAGACTCTAACCCTCACTCAAAACTGAGTATTGCACAACGAAAGATGGAAAGATCGATGTTGGGAATAACACTGAAAGATAAAATAAAAAATGAAGAGATACGTAGAAGAACGGGAGTAGAGGACGTAATAGAAAAGATAGCCAAATCGAAATGGCGATGGGCTGGCCATGTGGCGAGACAGACAGATGGAAGATGGACAAAAAGGATTATTGAGTGGAGGCCGAGGGCTGACAAGCGAAGTCAAGGGAGACCACCCACTCGGTGGACGGACGATTTGAAAAGAATTTCAACAAACTGGGTTGCAACTGAACAAGATAGAGGATTTTGGAAGGATCTGGAGGAGGCCTATGTCCGACAGCGGACAATACTGGCTTGATGATGATGATGATGATGACATTTAATAAGAAAAACTCACGCACACGATAGAAATGTTCCATAAGCTTTTTAATTAAACAAATGAAATTGTTGTAATGTACCGTTTAAATTGAACCTGGGGCTGCGGCACCGATTGTGTGGGTGTGCGGATTGCGCCGCTAAAAATTCCGTTTTAATTTCCTTTTTAAAAACCTTTTAATAACGAGTACTAGAGATATCCCGCTCACACGAGAAAATCTTGCTGTGTACGCTGACGATACAGTGATTATATCACAAAGCTGGAATCTAAACCAATCAATCTCTCAGCCTCGATCAGCAGTCGATGAAGTAAACAACTGGCTAATCAAATGGAACATAACCCTTAACACAAGCAAAATGTGAAGCCAAAATATTCACCCTCAGGAAAATTAAAGATCCCGACAGCTTAGTAATAAACGGCACACACATCGAATGGAATCCCAACACTGAAGCGGTGAAATACTTGGGCGTTTACCTAAGACACACGCTTATCGTGGAAATTTCATTTTAATAAGAAGATTAACTTATGCTACGCTAGACTAACAAAACTGTACCCATTATTAAATAGGAAATCATACTTTTATATAAATCCCTAATTCGGCCGTTAGCAACATACGCTTGTACTATATGGAGCAATGCCTCTAAGTCCAACATCAACAGAATACAAGTGCTACAGAACAAAATACTAAGAATATCAGTTGATGCCCCTTGGTATATACGAAACATCCAACTCCATTATGAGCTAAAAATTCCAACCATAGAAGAATATTTGAGGAAAACCACCAAAAAGTTCCAACTTACTATCACCAACTGCGAAGGCGCTGCGCACTACAAACTAGGACGCAAGAATCTGCATAAAAGATTAAAGCACAAACTCCCACAGGATCTGTATGTATAATAACGGATAACACAAAAACTGATTAACCCGCCAACACCCAAGACCCATTGTTAATCCTTTAGGACTACCTGATACGATAATTGTGTATCTACGTTATGTATCCTGAATGACATGTGTACCTTACTTTATCAATGCTATGAATAACAATGTACAATTGTTGAACTGGCAATAAACTTAATAATAAAAAAAAATAAAATAACGAGTAAATGTAATCGGACTATATACAGTGAAATAATTAAAAATCAGCGGAATATAGTTTATTAATCTTTAATTGTTAGCTAAAACGGTCGATTTCTTTTTAACCAGTTAACTGTGTCGATCATTTTGCAAAGTGCGCCCCAGTGTGTGTCGCGATAATCAAGCGATGACGGATATAGTCGTCAAACACAGAGTAAGCGGCGCTGTTGAAATATTGGGTCAAAAAGACGACTTTATTTTAGAAAATGAATGAATTTATTAGTAATATTTACACAATGGATCAACGTAAAGCTATATTTACACATAATTAACGAAAAAAAAGAGGTTAGACAGCGCGGACATCATCGCAGATGGAGAATCTAATATACTTTGTTTTTTTGGTTATGACACGTCAAGATGAAAATCGGGATAATCAAAGATCCAGTGTTACTGCAGTGCTTACGAGTTAGCTCTCAGGAAGTTAGAAATCCAACTCAAATTATCTATAATTTTCATTTGTTTATTTCATTTCGTCCTGACCCCTAAACATTCTAAACATATTAAAATTTACGAATATAATTTAGTTTTCGCCAGAATTACAATTTAAATATCAAATTGCAACAAAATTTTACGCATGACGGATATAGCCGTCATAACACAAAATTCTGCCATTCTTCCATGACGGATATAGTCGTCAAACACACTTAACTGGTTAAATGAGATTACGCAAACACGGTGCCTTTATTTAGGGTAGACGATAATAAAAAAGCACGCGGAAGTGGAGGACTAAAGATAAAAATATTTGTTAATAAGTTTACAAGTTCTACATTCCGATAATATGCATTTAAAAATAAAGAAAGGAGGATGTTTCTTTCATTTTATGAATGTTTTTTCAAATGCGATTAAATTTTTATAAAGAGGAGTCTAACGGTATATTATTTACGAATTTTCGGAACGGCCAACACGTCCAAAATTGGGTTCGAAGTTCAACAAGTATCCACATGCAACTTGGATTAGCAACAACAACCATTCACGGGAATGTGTAGAACACGATCATCTCTCGGATAGTCTTGGATTGTTTCTGAGGGATGGCAAGCCGAAAGACGTCCATTAGACGTGGATTCTATGGATGTCCTGCTTGGTCATCGAGGAAGTTCGCCGAATATCAATTTTAGGTCCAAAGGATGGACATAGGATATCCTGTACTATCTGGGTTATGTTGTGTGTTATGCGTTGGAGCATTGTTGCTTCGATGTCGTTGTAAAGTAAAGACAGCACATCGCCGAGAACGAATCGCGACGAAAGGGTGTCATAAGCTGATTACCAAACTCTCCGAATTCGCGTAACAATTATTTTTCGAAAATTCGTAAATCATACTATACCATTGGATTCGCGTTTGAAAATAATCGTTAAAACGAATATCCTCCTTTTCAACACACACATTCGCATAAAGAAATAAGTAGTACAAGGATCTAAAATAGAAAATAAACGGTAGTGCAAATAAAAGCGTTGTAAATATTCGAAAATTCAGAGTGGCGATGGCGTTACACGAAGTTGAACTAAGGTCTCATAAGTTAGCGAGCTAATTCCATATTCATTCGGAATAAATGTACCTAATTAAAATACATTATCTATTCCCAAGGCGTTTTAATATTTACTCTAACTTTATAATCCAACTCCATGTCCTTTGCGTGTATCTCGGCGATTAGCATAGATGCATTTACGGAGATTAATTAATTAATGCCGCAATCGGGCCGAAATCCTAACTTCGGGGTAATGATTTTAATTAAATTTCAAAATTAGTTTTGTTATTGTTCTGATTTGAAAATTACGTAAACTGCCGCACGAATGACCTTATACTTATCTACAATTTTAATGGCGCAACAATTAAGTTAACAATTAAGAAATTTCCCAAATTTCGCAATACCAAAAATGTTATCGTTTAAGTTGCTAAGGAAATCGGGGGCTGTTTTTATTAATTCTTTCGCCCCAAATTCATTCCCGTTGTTAACAATTTTTGGCTGAAGCTTGTGCCAAGTCGAGTTGAAGAAGAATAAAAATAACGACCTCGTTGAAAAACTTTTACGCCGAAAACGTGGTCAACGATTCTGAAAAAGAACGAAAGAAACGTTTTTCTTCAACAACACGACAACGACGAAAAGGACAAGGCGCGAGCCGGAACACAGTTGGAGACAACATTAAGAGATTTCAAAGTTAATTCGGATTTCTTTAGTCGTTAACAGTCAAACATATGTCCATTAATTTTCTTCAAATTTCTTCGACACGAAATCGCTTTTGAATTGAATTTCTTTAAAACGACAGCCTCGCTCTGCCCGAAAATATCCTTTTAGAGTAAATAGTACAGAGAGACGAACTAATTTGCAGCTATATAACATTTCAAATCGACATATACTTAGTCATCGTATAATCAATATTGTATTCAATTTAATAAAATAGATACAATTTACGAGGAAAATTAATTGTCCCCATTAAAACGATTAATTGAAAACATAAAATTAAATACAAAGTATCTAATCTATTATACAGGGTGTCCCCGTTTTTTGTAGCAGGACTTTCACAACTTGTAGTAAAATTCATTTTGAAAACAAAAGTTCATATAAACATATATGTATGGAGTCCTCGTTTTCGATTTACAGGGTGTCGAAATTTAAAAAAAAATTGGATGTTTTATTTGTAAAACAAAATTCCCTTTTTTGATTTTGTTGAAACTTGGCAGTTTTGTTTGTAATAATAATATACATTTTTTCACATCATTGAATTTGCCCCACTTCTTCCAGTGCCGCCACAACAGGGGACCAGCTTGATAAAAATAGAAAAAAAATATGGTACGCCCCTGCTTTTTTGTAAGTTTGAAATTTTTTTCAGATTCAGCAATCAAAAATAAAACTTTTTCTATTACGCAACTTTTTTCCTATCTCGCTTCGTTTAGAGAGAAATAAAACTTATTTTTTTACAGAATTTATTGTTTGATAATAATTTGTATGTCAAAAATCAACCACACGGTATGAAAGGAAACTTATTCAATAAACAGAGACATAAAATCAAAGGAGCTGTTCAAAATGCCTGCCATTTTGTTCAACACATAAATTACAACGACGTATTAAAGACTGCCGAAAAGTTTTCCAAATGATCTGGAGTTATTCTAAGAGCGGCATTTCGGATTCGTCGTTCAAGTTCCTCTTGTGAATTGAAAGGCGTAGAGTAAACTGCTTCCTTAATAAATCCCCAAACAAAAAAATCCAAGGGTGTTAGATCAGGCGATCGAGGAGGCCACCCTACTGGTCCTCCACGACCCACCCATCTTTGCGGATATGCTGCATTCGGCCAGTTCCGCACCACCAAAGCATAATGGGCAGGGCATCCATCTAACTGAAAAAACGAGTCTATTCTTTGTTGGATTGGAACATCCTCCATCATGTTATGATACTCTGCATTTAAAAATTCCAAAAATAATTGACCGTTTAATCTATTGGGCAGGATGTAGGGTCCCAACAAAAAATTCATACCGTGTGGTTGATTTTTGACATACAAATTATTATCAAACAATAAATTCTGTAAAAAAATAAGTTTTATTTCTCTCTAAACGAAGCGAGATAGGAAAAAAGTTGCGTAATAGAAAAAGTTTTATTTTTGATTGCTGAATCTGAAAAACATTTCAAACTTACAAAAAAGCAGGGGCGTACCATATTTTTTTCTATTTTTATCAAGCTGGTCCCCTGTTGTGGCGGCACTGGAAGAAGTAGGGCAAATTCAATGATGTGAAAAAATGTGTATTATTATTATTACAAACAAAACTGCCAAGTTTCAACAAAATCAAAAAAGGGAATTTTGTTTTACAAATAAAACATCCAATTTTTGTTTAAATTTCGACACCCTGTAAATCGAAAACGAGGCCTCCATACATATATGTTTATATGAACTTTTGTTTTCAAAATGAATTTTACTACAAGTTGTGAAAGTCCTGCTACAAAAAACGGGGACACCCTGTATATTGTAATAAACGGAAGCTCTGGGCCCTTCGTCGCGACAAAATTTAACTTTCCATTAATATCGTGTGGCAAATTAATTTCAAGGTGGATTAAAATGTTGTTTGCCGCAGACACACTTATAAACGAATTACTTAATCGCTAAACCTTCGTTTTCTTCGCTGTCGGTTGAAAGATTTGTCGATTTTTTAAAGAATTTCCTTTGTGGCGCAGTGCCAAATTTTACTTTTATGCCTTCCTCGTTCTCGGGCGCGATTGTGGGCGTTTTTCCTAAGTTACACTTTACATTTTTGTTTTAGCGATCTATAGTGGATATGGACAATTTAAAATCCAAAACGTCGAGAACGTGCCTCGAGTCGCGCAGGAAAAATTGCCTCGTTACCAATTCGTTGCCTTTTCCATCGTTTGGGTTTTGTAATTTACAATATTATAAGCGCACTAACCTCGACTAGAATTTCTAAATTACAAGTTGGATCTTGTTACAATGAAATATTGGACGTCGGAGCCAAAATAGAAATTGAAAAGACTATGTAATATTGAATTATTTTTGTACGCGACCTCGCATTCGCGATTCGTCCGACAGCTGTTTCTATTATTTCAAATGGCGTTCCTTTTTTTTCGGAATTGTTTAAAGGAAACCGCGGTAATATTAAAAGCGGAAGTTTAACCTCGTCGTCACTTAGCGTACCTACTTGAGCGGAACAAAATTAGGCGCTTCGAATTTTTGATTAGTTCATTTCGATGCCTCGAAAAGTATCGATTGGGGAATTTTCACGATGTTGTCGCATTGCGTAGGAAAAACAGCATTTTCGTTTAGAATGACAATGAACTTACGTTTAGAGGATGTCCCGTTATAGAAAAGTACTGTTTGGTAGATAACGCCACGATAGGCGGAATGTTTTTGTAACCGATTTTGAAATGTTTGCACATCCGACGCGATGGATGTATTTTTTGGCAATGGAATTGAGAAAATTTATTTGAAATATAACAGTAGATAAGTAACGAAACTCGGTTTCGCTTTTGATCGACAACCTACATTTCGACACTTATTAATAAAACAAATTAATTTGGTATTGCATTTCGAGATGCGATCGACAAATTTTAAAAAAATATTAAGAGCGAATCAGATACATCGGCGTTATACGTTTGGCAGTATGGCGTTTTCGATGGATTGAAAACAAGCAGAGCTGACTCACTGCCAGAGCGAAGTTAACGTAAATTTCTTTTTGTAATCCTTGGACAATTTTGTACGGTTAGTCATCGGATGTCGCGCGTTTACTTATTAATTATATTATAGGTGAAAAGAGGAATGGACGCAAAATGTCGAAAACATTCCAATTATATGTAGGTAAGCGATTCGAGCATAAATAGTATTTTGGGCTAAAAACACAAACCTTGACTTCGTAACATCAGATCGAATCGATGTGTTTACGTAAGGCGTGCGACTTTGCCGCGCCTCTCGGAAAATCCTGGAATTACTTTATTTTTTCTTCTGGCATACAAATTTTCTAACGAAAGTAGTTGGAGTTGGAAGGAGTTGAGCATGACGATATTAGCGACTATACAACGTATAATCGCAGACAAAAGTCACGTGTTGTGCCAGGATTATCCTGGGAACGATGTTAACGGAGGTGACGGAGAACAGTGGATGGAAAAAGGAATTTTGGGAGACTTCGGCCACCGCTCTTCGTCGTCGTCGTCATTTACTACTTTTCGTCTTGTTATGTACGTCATTAGTACAGATATAGTACAGATACATCATATGGAATCGTGTCACATAATATAAGTTTGTAATTTATTTATATGTGGACCACTCCACCCCACGTGTTTGTGGTGAAGTGAATCACAGGTTAAAAATGCATTGTGTTGGTCTTAGAACGAGACGGTGGAACTCGTATGAAGATGGGCCGATCGAAATAAGTAAATATACCGTAAAACCTCCAATTGACCGCCATGGCGCTCTATTTTTCAACTCCTCTACCAGGGTGGCGGTCTATTAGAGGTGGTGTTCAAATAGAGGGTGACGGTCTATTTTTCAAAAAAGTCCAAAATTTCGAGTGGACAAACTTTATTTGTCTAATGCAAATGCGAATCATACCATATTTATAAAATATAACAAGTAGGTCAACGTGATGAATTAAACAAACTAGAAATCAACTGACATGTCGCTGTCATCTCTGTCTTCATCATTACCGACGTCTTCCTCCTCATCAACTTCAAGTTGTTGAATGAGTTCAGCCATATTAGCTTTCGCTCGTGCTTGCTGGAGAAGATTGCGTCCAGTCGGAATTGGGCCATCTGATTTGAAGCAATGGATCTTGTCGTCCTCAGAACCATCCAGGGCGTTCGTCAGTCCGCATCCCTTGAACGACTTGATGATCACATCCTTCGGCAATTGGTTTCCAAGTGTCGACTATCCACTGAAGGTAGACCTCCATCGATGGTGCTCGAATGTTGCCGGACTTAGTATAACCCTTCTCACCATGTAACATCCAATCTTCATAGAACTGTCGAATTTTGGCCTTAAAGGGGGCGTTCCAGTAAACGTCGGGAGCCTGAATGAACTTGGTGCAACCTCCTGGAACCACAACTGTGTCGATCTGGAGCTTGTTTAGTTGCTTTTTGATCGTTTCACTGATGTGACATCGGTAGGAGTCCTAGGCGAGAAGACGTTTACCGAACAATGAATAGCCGAAGATCTTTTGCAGATACTCGGAAGTCAGGTCGTCATTGAAGAAGGAGCGGCCGGCCCAGCAGAGTTGAAGCTTGTTCTTGAATTTGTCGACAATCTCCTTAATCGGCCGCTTGTTATTGAGCAGGACGTATGGCCGGCACTTGAATCCATCAAATCGAGCGGTCAGCATGACAGTGATGTGCAACTTTTCATGGCCGGTAGTTTTAACAGGGACCTCTTTGACTCCCTTCTTTTCAATGGTTAAGCTGCTCGAGTAGTTTAAGTAAACGGCGGTCTCGTCAGCGGCGAAGATGTGCTGATAGGTGGAGGTGCGACGGCTCTGCTCAACAAACAAAATATACTTGATGATCTTTTCAATGTACTCCTCCGGCTCCTTCTGACAAGTCGTCGTTGGACGGCGTGAGACCAAGTTGTGACGAGCTAAAAACTTTTCTAGCCACCCATTGCTTGCCTTGAAGTCTTCACCGGTCGCGAAAGTGAGCGCCTGTTTCTGGATCATTGTGCGACTGACGCGGAGCTTCTTCTGGCGTTGCTGACTAATCCAGTTGATAAGCTTCTCATCGAACTCCTTGTCTTTTAAAGGGCGTCCGGCACCTCCAAGTCGCTTGCTTGAAACGCTCAAGCTTAATGAATCCTTCAACTGAGCCTCGAGCTGTACTTTCTGCTTAGTCCAGTCCTTGACACATGAACGAGGTACCTTCTTGTCTTTTGCAGCCTTTGATTTATTGTGCTTTTCAGCATATGCAACAACCTCCAGCTTAAAATTCAAGGCATAATTCTTTCGCTTTCACGGAGTCGGATCTTCAGATTCGGAACCGCTCGACATGGTTTTTTCGCAACACAAAAACTCACGAAAACTTTAGACACAACCGACTATTCTACCGTACAGAATACGCGTTGGTGAACCGTCACTTTTTGACAGCCAGACAAAACTAACACGTTAGCAGTCAGCACTGCTTTTACATCGCACAATACAGCATAGTACGGTCTATTAGAGGCGGCGTTCAATTAGAGGGTGGCGCTCTATTCGCCAACCTCTCCGCCGTAGTGGCGGTCTATTAGAGGTGGCGGTCAATTACAGGTGGCGGTCAATTAGAGGTTTTACGGTATGTTTACGGTAGAACTTGGCGATTGCCAATATACTAAATAAATGGAGAAATGATAGGTATCTCACAAAACGCGATGCACTTTATTCTTAACAACCATATTTTGCGATATTGTCGACTTCCCTTGCTCAACCACGGTACAAATACAATAAATCAACTATAAAGGAACGATTACACTACTAAATAAATTGAAAGTTTTTTTTTGGTTCCTAATTACAAATAGATGATCTTGATTCATATTGTTATACCGAATCCGAGTTTTTCTCTAGCACGTATAGTTTCAGAGAAAAAACTTGAGTTTGTTTCGAAATAAAACGGTGAAGTAATTAGATGCATTTAATGTTACAAAAAATACGTAAAACCCTTTAAAATGTTCTATTTCACAGTTTTCTTTTGTGCAATGGTCTATCGTGGTCTTCTCTAACCAGTAACCAACAGTAATCACTAACATGTTCACATCCCATCTTCCCCGATACCGTTTTTCCAACGTTGAAAGGTCTTGATGGAAACGCTTCCCATGCTCATTATTTACGGCTCCAAAATTGTCTGGAAAAAAATCCAAATGGGAATGTAAATAATGCATCTTTAGCGACATATTACATCCAATTTTATGGTAAGCCGTCAACATTTCGTCGACGAGGGTTTTGAAATCGTCCGCTTAGTTGTTGCCTAGAAAGCCGTTCACGACTGATTTGAAACAATTGAAAAACAAACGTAGAACCGCATCGAAGCTGCTGTCATTCATTAATTGTCGAATTCGGGGATCCACAAATATGTCCTCCTTTATCTTAGCTTGGTTGATTTTTGAAATTTTTTTTTATGTACTGAAAATTTCTTCCACCACGATCCTTATACATTTTATAAAATTCTTTATCAGCCTTAACTTTATATGCAAAGGGGTCAAAATAGATGTTGTTTCTATCCACGAGGCTTTCGTGTAAAATATTTTTTCTATTAAATATTCTCAAAACTTTTTATCGCTAATCCGTAATTACCCGATGTCATTATAATTGCACTCTCCAGTGGAACTTCAAATTCGTATATTTCAAAAACTCCTCGTGATAGAAAAAAATGTAAAAGCAGATTTGCATTTAGGGTGAAAAGTTACGTGAGGACTACCTAGTTTTGTTTAAGAACCAAATAATCTGTTTAGCAGTGTTATACAAACAATTACGCTTTTTGCCAATTTGAGGTTTGTATTTCGATTGGTCCACTTCACCACAGTAATCTTCGATGTAGACAATTAATTTCCGAATAACAAGAACCATTGAAATTGTATTGATGATAACGAAGTTATACGATTATCCTTTAACTATACTAAATCCACAACCGACTTTTGTAGGTACGTGTAAGTACCAAGTGATAAAATTACGACACTTTTAAACTAACTCAAAGTAAGGTTCAATTCCTACAGTTTTATCGAATAGAGTCCCTATAATATCGACAGGGGTCTGTTACACATTTCTGTGTACTTCTCTCGATCCAAATTGGACACCGTGGTTGCAAAATGCAAAAAAAAACTTTACGCACAAAGAACCTCAATTTTACTCTTAATTTGGTTGCCGCACAAGCTGGTAAAAGATTTTTTAAAACAATCAGCGCTATTTTTGATTTAAGAGTCAGTAATTAAAATTAAATAACTTCCATTGTATCTACCAAAAAAATTATAATTACAATTATCTTCACGCCGCGGGCCATAAACACTTGTTTTATACCCTCGATACCCTATTGTGTATGTTTATATTATATTTAGTAACATTTTTAATTTCTAAAACTCATTTCGGGACGAATACTATTTAAACAATAAGCATCGTGCTTTCCACATAAAATTCAAGAGCACGTTTTGAATTGACGTCACCCTGTCGAAATCAATATCCGATAGTCATTCAAATCTGGATCTATGAATGAAAACATGAATCTGAACAACGTATAAACCGAATGCCAGGAAAATGAATCACGTAAATTCCATTAATACATCGATGTAATTCATTAAATCCGTGTCATAAAATGCAAGATGGGGATCTTAAAACGTATAAAGATACAAAGGTGGCTTAATTAGAAATAAGTTCGCTATTAATATGTTCATATTGTGGTCCGTAAAAAGTCTCAAATTGATTTGGATATTACTCGTTTTCAAAATTCAGACAAAAACTGTGCATTTTTGGATTGTATCGTTTCTTTTCATAATTTTATTTCAATGATATTAAAACTCGGATTTCTATGCACATTATTAAGCTTACTTAAAATGTGTTAAATTTGAATGCGGCACGTTTCGTATCGAATGACCATCATAACTTAACGATTTATTATATGTGGGACAAACAAAGGACACCTGTATTACGTGAGCATCAATTTTAAAATTCAATATGTCAAAATATCAAAATTAAGTTTACCAAAAGGAAAAAGTGAGTTAAAGGTTTTATTTATTAATTTAGCGTTACAATAACTAACATGTCAAAAATTAATAATTGCTCAAATGGTTGATATTTAGACAATATGTCTGTCTACAAAAATTCAAAACATGTTACATTTCTGTTCGATGATACGTGCAAAACCAATAATAACGTTCTTCAGTTTCAAAATGGCTATCTGTTTTAAATAACCCCATGGAAAATTCCACGGTTAAGTCAGGTCATCGGGCTGGCCAGGCTACTTCACTGTGTGTTCCAATTTTGACATTTTGTTTCATTATTATTGCAGCGCCTACTAATTTAACAAATTAAAACCTTTAAAAAAAACATTTTTCAATTTTTGTCTTCAAAACCATAATGTTGATACATCGTAAAATTTGTAAATAAAATGCGACCGAATACGGTTGTATCTTTGTTTGCCATATAAACAGTAAAGTTGACGAAGAGTTCTCGGATACGAAACTGCGAATTTAAAATTTGAACACGCCATTTTGTAGAGCTTTACCAGTAACAATGAAGTGCTAGATTAGTTCACGAAACAATTTACAATTTTATTTTCTCATTCAAATTAGAATAACCAAAACGACGTTTACAAAATAACCTTCGATAAACCTTCACCTTGCAGATAATACCTAACTAACAATACACAGCTGTCAAGTGTGTCCCACTAGTTCTGGGATCCTTTGATAGACCAACCTTTAAGATAAAAAAATTAAGATAAAAGTTTGTTGGTTGTAAGAGTTGCACAAGGATAAATATTATGCTAAAAATATTCGCGTTGCAAAATTGGATCTAAGCGTAACTCAAAAGAATCACAAAAAGGGGTTCTTTCTTATTTCGACGCAATAACCGCGAACTATTCTCATATTCGTGTAGTGGCACGTAGAAAACGCACAAGTTTAGAGAATAAACTGCCTTTTCCATATACTAGACACAAAACGGTTGCGCGTATTCGAGATGAAATCGTGTCTTTTCTAAATACGCCAATTCGATTATTGGAAACGCGGGAAATATTATGAAAAAATGAAATTGTACTTGATTATCTTTTGTTATTGGCACTGGCGGGCAGTTTTTCGCAACGACATGGCCATCAGAACAAGCCCGAGTACGATCAATGTGGGTCGACTCCACGCGTAGGGGAGTAAACCGTCGACACGTCCGAATGTTAATTGCGATCATTATTGCAAAATATAATAAAACTACAATAGATTATCCCGAAACGACAATGAGTTAATCGAAGTCGATTTCGCGAATTTATTATTTCGAGCCGTTCACGTCTTATTTTGCTCTCGTTTCCGCCAAGAACTTGGGGGAGACGAAATTACTTCAAATTACAGTTTTCCCTTTCGAAAGCACGCACGTTACGACAAACTTATTAGTTAGATACCTAGCTGCTACTTGCCAATTATTGTTTCTAGTTTTAATTAAATAATTGAATTTCCGTTTTAACTGACGATCACGGTAAAAGAAAAAAACATGCAACGTTTTCGCACCTATAGTTTCAGTTTAAAGTTTTCTCCAATTTATTGCGTCGTGGGCGATTTTAACTTTTCTTTAAAAAAAAAAAACAATTTATTGTCAATTGTTATGTCATTTATTTAATGGTCAATGTAATATGTAAAAACTTTAAAATAAACATTCGAGATATTCGTTTTCGTATCTTATCGTTCCACTGTACAGTTATTTACGAAACTAGTGCCTACCGATTAACCTATCTCGCGAATGAGATTAAAATTAAAACGCATCAAAACTTCTACCTATAACAGTATTGAATGCTAGATTAGTTCACGAGAACAATTTACAATTTTATTTTCTCATTCAAATTAGAATAACCAACACGACGTTTACAAAATAACCTTCGATAAACCTTCACCTTGCAGATAATACCTAACTAACAATACACAGCTGTACACAGTGTGTCCCACTAGTTCTGGGATCCTTTGATAGAGCCCAAACTAAGCATAATAGAAAAAAATATTAAGATAAAAGTTTGTTGGTTGTAAGAGTTGCACAAGGATAAACTATTTTCGTCTACACAGGGTGGTCCAATATTGCGGTGGAACACCCAATTTTAGTATTTTAAATAGAACGCCCTATTTTTATTTGCATATTCTACTTAAGCATGTAAATTTAAGTCAAAAAGTGGTGATATCACCATTTTTGAGATTTTGTTAAATGCAACCCCGTACTAAAAAAATCATATCTTCTTAATGAATTAATTTACGAAAAGAAAACTTTAGACGTAAATTACAAATACACTGATGTATCGAACACGTTGCTTATTCATTATCTAACTCATACAGGGTAATCGCAAAAAATTATTCGACTTTCAAAATTAAAACGACAATAACTTATTTATTACATTTTTTTTACATGGGCTGATATAGAATTACGTCCTTTTTCGAGGGAAAATCACATTTTCTATACCTAAACATAACCGTTTCCAAGATATTTTAGTTTTCCGGTATTTTATAAGAAACGTTATTTACCAAAACCGAAAACAAATTACTAAACACAACTTCAATCTACAACGCTTAAACAAGAACAAAAATAATTTATTTACAACTAATTCGTTAAATGTTCAAAATGACGTCCTTTCTGTCGCAAGCACAAAAACTAAAATTATCTTGGAAACGGTTATGTTTAGGTACCCTAACGCACCTATATCCCTTTTTTGACTTAAATTTACGTGCTTAACCTTTTCACGACGACTAACGTACATGTACGATTTCTGAAAGCGACATCAACAGCCGACTGACGTACTTGTGTTATTTGTCATATTTGGCCCAGCCTGGGGACGTACACAATATTTAAAGAAAAGCCTTCTTTTGTGGCCTATTAACGTACACATACGTTTTTAATTTTGCTCGCTCTACTGTTTTCTGAAGTACTGGTACGTCATGTTACTAATGTGCGGTAGCCGAGAGCCGCCTGCCGTACTAGTACGTCACTTGGAATTTGCGCGCATGTGTAAGACTTACGTGCTTGCGCAGACACTCCAGCTGTTTACTAGTACGTGTTGCTTTGTTGACTGTGATTGTTATATGTATTATAATGGATAGAAAGCGTAAACTGAGACAACGAGAACTGGAAGAGTTGGCTAATCAATCTGATAATGACAGTTATGCAGAACTATCAGATTACATTGACAGTGGTTCCGAATATACGGAAAGTGGAGGAAGTGATATTGCCGACAATATTGTTGACGGTAGGAAATATTTTTTGTAGTAATGCATGTGTTTTCAATTCTCTTTTGTAGTTGATGAGTTATCAGTTACTGATGAAATTGTAGTCAATGATCAGGACGATGTTCGTTTCCAGTGGGCACACAATGCCAATTTTACACCATTTGATTACAATTTTAATGCCACCAATTCTGGTATTCGGTCTATTTTCAAATTACCAGAAGATGCGTGTGAAGCAGAGTACTTTCAGCTATTTTTTGATGACGCTCTAAGTTCACAAATTGTAACTGAAACTAATAGATACGTAAATGAGAATAAAAATAGCAGTAAGTCTCTAAAAATGTTTGCTAAGTATCAAAATGTTGATACATCAGAGGTGTACTAGTGGAGAAAAAACTATAAGAGATTATTGGTCTACAAAATCCAGTATCGCAACTCCTTTTTTTGGTACAATTTTTGCCAGGGACAGATTTGAGGCAATATTGTATGGGTTGCATTTTGTGAATAATGCTACCTTACAAGACGTAGACTCGTTACAAAAAATTAGACCAATCTTTGACTCACTGATGGAAAAATTCCGTGATATATTCCAACCATTTCAAAAGTTATGTGTCGACGAAAGCTTGCTTCTTTGGAAAGGACGACTAAAATTCAAACAATTTATACCTTCTAAGAGAAATAGGTTTGGAATAAAGCTCTTTGTTCTATGCGATGCAGAAACGGGATACATTTTGAAAATAATTGTCTATACAGGTGCTACGACAAATATTATTGGAGATCGAAGTTGTGGTATATCAGGAGCTGTTGTTCAAACATTATTACATAATTTTCTAAATCAAGGACACATCCTGTATATAGACAACTGGTACCCAAGTCCTTTGTTAGTCCAATATCTCCACGAGAACAACACTGGAACTTGTGGAACAGTTCGTAATAACCGAAAACATTTGCCCAAATTTAGACAAAAGATGAAAAAAGACGAAGTAGATGTATTTTGTACCCCAACTCAGCTTGCTGTAAAGTGGCATGATAGACGTGATGTACATATGATCACAACAGTATCTACAGCTTCAATGACAGACACTGAGAAAAAAAGTCGTGAAACTGGAATGCCACTTCAAAAACCGGAATGCATTATTGATTACAACAACAACATGGGTGCTGTAGATAAGTCTGATATGCAAGTGAGTTTTGTTCAGATAACTAGAAAAACGATAAAATGGTACAAGAAGCTATTTTTTCATCTGATAGATCTCACTTTATACAACGCATTTGTTGTATACCAAACAAACACCGGAAAAAAACCATCAATCTACGAATTTCGAAGAAAAGTTGTTGAACAACTCATCGAGAAGCACAAGACGTGGACAGCAGCACGGACAAAGAAGAATGCTGACAATCCTTTGAGACTTGTTCAAAGACATTTTCCAGAACTAATTCCACAAACAGCAAAAAAAGGTCGATCGCAAAGAAGATGCCATGATGCTCTAATACAAGTTTAGGGCCCGAGAAAACGCAAAGATACTACCATTTGCTGCAAAGAGTGTGATGTAGCCCTTTGTGTAGTTCCCTGCTTCAAGAATTACCATACGTTGAAAAAGTTTTAATTTTTTGTTTACATTACTGAAATATTATTTTATTTTTTTAGAATGTTAAATTTAATTTTTTTAATAAATTTTGATATTTTTCTATTTCAATAATTTTTTATCCTTATTGTTGAAGTACGTAACAGTAAATAATAACCAGGATAATGAAAAAGTAAAAAAATGTATTTTTGAAGATTTCTCCCGACGCCGGCTGGTACGAGCGCCAAGCGATACCTAAGCCCGTCGCGAACAGGTTAAGTAGAATATGCAGAACAAAGTAAGGCGTTCTATTTGAATTAATAAAGTTGGGTGCTCTACCGCAATATTGGATCGCCCTGTAGGGGCTAAAATAATTTTACCTTGTGCGACTCTTACAACCTGCAAACTTTTATCTAAAATAATTTTTTCCGTTGTGCTTAGTTTAACCTCTATCAAGGGAACCCAGAACTCGTGGATACACTGTATACTGAAGGGGTGCTTTAGACGGCGGACGCGAGTTTTGAAAATATCTGTACTAGACAAATGACGTTAGTTCACGTCGCCCGCAAACGACCATCTATAAAATGACACGTTTTTAATACGCCATTAGCTGTAAATAACATTTTATGTCAAGTTACTTAGGATGATATAACATCTAAAATGAAATTTTATTACGATGGCGATTGGTTCAATATAAAGATCGTATTTCGTTCAAGGAGAACGTCCTAAATGAAAATTGTTATACGCATGGCTTGACCGATTAATCATTATTTCCCGTATTCGATTAATAAACGCTTATTCCGCATCGTGCAAAAACAAAAACAATACAACCCCGCAATGTTTCTAGGTAATAAACGTCCAATAAACTTGAAGAAAACAAGCGCTTCGCCGTCCTTGTCCACTATTTAACGAGGGGAAAAACAGCAATCCGTAAACCCTTGTAAAATCAACTCGGGAGTTGCAACTCGACCTAGAAAAGCGCTCGCACAGAACTTTTTGATGAAAACTCGAGAGTTTTTAAAAGGCTATATTTTCAGAGGTTTTACATTTTTAAATTTGCACTTGTATACATAATAATGCAAGTCGCACGAAGAAGGTAACGAGAAAGAGAGACGTTGTTTTTTTTTAAGTGACCACTACCAACGGTTTTATTTAACTTGGCCGTACGGGATTGGGGTTGTTTAGTATTTAATTATTAAGAACGCGTCCATTTCATTTTGAATACCTACGTAACGATCCCTAATATTGAGGTCGGTTTTTATTAAGAGATTTTCGCAAACCGCGTTTTGCGTTTTTATCAGTTTTTGTTGTAGACGAAGAACGTTCAAAATAGACATGTAAAATTGGCAGTATTAGATTTATCAAACAATAAGAACGCGAAAATAGCTTAAAATAAATTTGACGATGAGTTATATTATGTAACTAGCGTTCCCTAGTGTTTTTTATAATTCATTCGAATCGTTAAAATCGACAAAAATCACTCACCATCGTCGGCATACGTTTCAGATCCGTATCCATCTTGGAGTCCATTGGCCCACGTGCCTTCATACTTGGCAGTGGAAGTGTTAGACTGTCGAACCCCATAGCGCCCTTTAAAACCTTGCGTCCATTCTCCTCTGTATATCCAACGACCTCGAGTTTCGACTCCTAGCCCATGTCTTTTTCCGTTCTGCCACTGTCCCTCGAATGCACTCCCACTATAAAAATACTTCGATTTAATTAACTATTGGGCAGCGAATCTAATATATCAATTATATCGATGATATCTCGGGTTTTTCCGGGTTCGTCTAAAATTTGCTACGTTTCGCCGATTAAGAAGTACAACTTCTGAAGAAATTGACAGTATAATCGACGAAACGTCAAGTTTTAATTACATATAATTTTAGATGAACGGGGCAAAACACGAGAGATACCATCGAAATGGACAACGGCCGTAAAAGCTCACATTCAACTAATATCAATTATTATCGACCAAACAATATAATCGCGCCCTTATTAATGGTCGAATGAAACGAGAAGAGAAAAACATGAAAACCTGCTTGTGCAAAAAAAATAAATAAATGAACCCACAAATATGTTCTGAAATCATTTACTTATCAGTATGTTAGCGATGACACTAAACAAGAAATTGATGCTATAGAACGAAACCACCACCACCATCGTACTTATAAAGATTTTTCAGACGACCACTATGAAAAAATAGTAGTATTTACAAATTCTAAACATTTAAAATCACTCAAAAGATTACAATGCAATTAAAATTTAGCAAATTTTACTAAATACGAACCTGTTCAGGTAAAACTGATTTAACTATTAAACATTTTTTTATTTGGCGATTTTAGAAGTTTAGAATTTGTAAAAACTACTTTGCAGCAAAAAGTTGGCGAAATTTGACTACTATTTTAAAGATTTCGAGGGTAGTAGTGGAGTTTGATAAAAACAAATGTGCAAATAGTAACCGAATTTTTTTTAAATATGTACTTTTTAGTAAATGTATTTTAAAATTATGTATTTTTATGCAGTAAAATTATTTGAATAATCACCATTTACTGCCTTTATACTGCCAAAATTATAAATTTATTCTATTTTTAATTTAAAAACATTCGTGTGCTCTTAAGCATTAAAAATTTCCCTATTACAAACCATAAACCAGATAAAAGTTTAATCGCATTCCTATGCGACCGATAGCAACTAATAAAACACGTGCGCCACCTACTTTCATGACTTATCCGAGTGCGAACAAAGATCAGAATGTTTTTAAAATAAAAGTAAAATTTTCTAATATCCACGTATAAACTCGAATGCAATTTATATATGGAATTCCGACTAAACCGTTTCAGATCTTTCGCGTTACTGGTACAGAGCGGTAGTGCTTGTTTCAGTAGTTCGAATTTTAAATTACGGCGTCGTGTTCGAGGACCGCTCGTTCGGTTTATAACGGCTTTTTGCGTTTGAGTGCGCGAGTGTTGTGTGATGTGTTGTGTTCTCTAAAAGGATTACAAACAAAAAGGATTAATACGACGAGGAAAGGTAGGATCTTTCTTTGTCGACTAACTCTCCATGTATTTATAAAGTGTAAATACATGGACCTTTAAGCAATAACCCAAATTCTCAGAAAATCGAGCTTGGTTAGGCTCTTGGATAGGGACTAGGTTAGGGTTCCCCTCAAACATTCGACGGTTCAATTTCGTGAACGAAATTTTATCTTACGCGCGTTTTTGCAATTACAGTGCTTGGTAAAATACAGTGAAATATGAAGCGTACGTAATAATGCAAGTTGGAAGTCAACAAAGAATAAGAAATTCAAAGAAAAATTTTGAAGTTTCTAATTTTTTCCCATAGTATGTTACAGACAAGTGGCAGTCCCAGCGGCAGCAGTATTAGTTTGCATTTTACGTAAGTATTAAAAAAAATTCAAGATTTTAATTTTTTTTAATTCTTTTTAATTTCTCTTATTTTGAAAGATTTTACCTTTTCAATGCATTCGTTTACGGATAAAAAAACGGAATTCAAATTTTGATTGTCGTAACAATTTAGACTGTCGACGAGTCAAAATTTTAATACTAAAATTTGCAAAACTTAATTCTTAACGTTTTTTTTTAAGAATAATCAAGTCAGTTATTATAATTTATTGTAATTAATTTACTTCTAGTTTATATTAACAGGAGTGATTTATTTTATTTTAAATAAGTAGTATTATAGATACAATAATATATTAATTTATTTTAAACTATACGTATTTAACACCTTATTAATGTTTAATTAAAAACAAATTTAATTTTTTAGGGTATCGTATGTGTATGAATTGTGAGTCAAAAAATGTTTAATGCCCAAGTTTCTCGATTAGCTTTTTATTTTGCCAACTCTTTACTTAAAAAAAATATTCTAATAATACCAGTTTCCTCATGGCATTCTTTTAATACTTCTTGTTCTAAATTTCGTCCTTTTAATACTTTTAATACTTTCATGCAATTGTTGTAATTATTTTACTAACAAAGGGGGGGGGCAAAGATATGGTGCGGTTAGTTTCCTGATTACGTACCTAATACTCCAAAATAAGGAAAATTTCGGAATTTACCGTCAAAACTGCAGGTAGGCGCTTTTGATGTTAGTTTTTATGGGGTTGAGTTGACGCAAGTTGATCTTTAGTCTTACGATTTATTGTTAAGCTAAGCTTAATTCTAACGAAACAAATTAGAAATAAATTAAGAGTGACCCAAAGAGCGATGGAGAGAGTAATGCTAGGAGTAACAATAAGAGACATAATACCAAATACAACATTAAGAGAAGAAACAAAAGTAATTGACATTATACGATATATCACGAAAGCTAAGTGGAGATGGGCAGGCCATCTTCAAAGAAGGCATGTCAACGACTGGGATGTTGCGGTGCAAAGTTGATTTAAATGAGGCATTCAGGAAGAAACGACGGGGTTGGCGAAGCGTTAGAAAACCTTAATAGACTCGCGCCCTACAATAGTTGGATGAAGAAGAACAGGCTGTGTGCCTATTATGTACATAAAATAAAATAATTGCGAGAGTTGTAAACAAATTACACTGAGTTGCGTTGCGAGATCAAGATTTTGAATTGTCCTTGGATTGTTTGCTGTGAGTTGCGCGTAGTAACCCACGTAGGAGAGTTTAAAGGTGTGGTAGGGTAAAAGTGAGAGTAAAAGAATGACATTCATGAGTTACAACATTGATTCATCAACAATGATTTTTCAAGGCGCTACTAAAAAATTAGACTTAGCTGACTATAACTTCATATTTATCTATAACTTTTAATTCTAAACAACTTTTTTAAGTAACATTTTTCGATATTTTCAAAAATGAACCAAAATTATATTTTTTGATCTTCCTCGTATATTATGAGATATTTTTAATTTTTGTATTTGTGCATTTTTAGTTTTGGGAGAAGCGCCACCTTTTATAAAAAATAACTTTTTTCGAAAAATCCATAATAAAAAATGTTCCCATATGGTGCGTATTTTATGGAACACACTGATATAAATTCTGAATAAATTGTCACTGAAAGTTGGTCATTGTCAATAAATATCTAAAGTGCGACAGTGAAGTTCGGTTGGACGTCAAATGAAATGGTTTCAGGCGCTTTTGTTGGGTCTGCCAATAAAATCATTTTTTAATCATGAAGATATCTCGTAAATTATGATAATCGAAAAAGTGCACAACTCATGCGAAATATCCGCTTTTCGGCACTCTTCTAATACACGAAACCTAAATCGGTTGGAATTCTATTCTAAAGACCATTTCCAATAAATATGAAACGCCGAAAAACGTTCGCCAATAAAAAATCTCGGCAACGAAATTAAAGTTATAAAATAAATAACTTATTAAGTGTTAAAGACTCGACCTCCGATCTAGCGAACAATTTTCAGAATTCGTACGAAAAATAGACACATTTCACAACTTGTTACTAAAGTTGAAAGTTTAGAAGTAAGAAATCAAATCAATTACAGCTGCACGGGAAATATTAGTAAATTGGACAGGACTTTTAATTAAGTGCGAAAGTTTTGTGATTATATCCAGTGGCCAATGTCCCCTAATTTACTAAGAACTAATGAAGGATACTACTACCCAAACGGTACACGTCGATTTTGATGAAAATTTTAACATGGTAACTATTACCCAAAAGATGATGTTTGGTAAAAAAATTAGCTGCTACAAAGTCTTCGTTTACATTTTATTCAATAAAGTTGGTGGAATAGTGATTTTCAAAGTCGTAGGGCTATTTTCAGAGTTTTGGTTAATTTGACATGGAATTACCCCCACGTTACAAGACCATAAAAAAAATAAACGCCAAATTCGTCGCCAATTCTGTTTATTAAAAACAGAAGAACCGATTGAAACTGAGTTCTTGTTCCGGCATCGGAAATCAAGAGTTATATTTTTTTTCAAAATTTATTCGCTTCTTTTTCTTTAGAAAACACAATGCGGAATTAAATCTACATCAAACCACAAAATTAAAAAAAAAACAACAACAAATTGAAACATCATCAGAATGGAAAAAAAAAGAAAATAGAGACTTCCTGCACTACCTTGTGAGCTTAATCTGCAGTATTTTCTTCTTTAATCGTCATATTTCTGCAATTTTTGAAAATCAAACTATCGATCTCGTAAAGGAAAAACAAAATCAGGTAGATACTCACAAAATTTCCGTAAAGAAAAACCTATAAATAATGTTAAGAAAAAAAAAAGAAAACGCTTCGACTAAAGACGTTATTTCCTAGCAGATTAGAAGACATTTTTATTAATTGTAGGACAAAATTAATTTTTTTAATATTATTATTATTAGTGGAAATAATTTTGAAACTATATCCACGCCAAAACTTATTAAAAGCTCTAATTATCAGGGTTCGTACCAAAAAATATTCCTTTCCCATGCGGTTTGACGAATATCCTTTTGAATAGTCATTGAATATCATTTGCACATTTACGTAAGTGGGTACCTATGTACCTTTTATTACGATTCCCTTTTATCTTTCAATTCTTCTTAAATTAACGTTTATTTAAAAAAAAATAAGATCAATATAAATTGGTAAACAGGAAAATTAATACGTAGTTACGTCTTCATTTAAAATTATTTGCAAATGTAAATGTGTCGTAATCTATTTTAGTAAACGTGAACGCAACAATTTGGGTATTTGGCACAAAGTAGTGCCAACTGTGTGAAAAATTTATAACAATAGTAGAGAGTATAGTATACGCTAATCTGTGTAGTTATCTAAAAACATTCTTTTTGTATTTACCTACACTAACACCTTTTCTTTTTAATTGATAGGTGGTACCTAATGGTTTTCTGCATTTTTATGTGCCTGGTTATTTTCAAGACACGTTTATCTGAATATTTATCGAGGCTCTTTTTGCACACGTAGAATACAAACTGATTGAAATACAAATAAATTTTTAAATGTTAAATTTATAGGTGACATGGTTCTGCGCGAATATTTACACCGTGTGCTTCTTTTTTGTTAGTACAATACGTATCTATATTGTTTAACTGTTGATTTCGAATGTGCAATAAACTAATTTAAAGTATAGATAAATGTAGATAGGCACGTACAGTGGCCGCCACAGAAACTGGGACATATCTTGAAGTAGATTTTAATTAATATTTAGCGGTGTGAAACGGACGTAGTTTTATGACCCTACTGTTTACCTATATTTATCTACAAAGTTTTAGGTCTACTTTATTTATAATTTGCGTAAAAATCAAATAAAATTAGGTAGGTATTTAAATAAATAAATATAGAAAAGAAACAATCTGTATAAACATAAATAAAGATATACCTACAAATCAAATTGAATGAAACATCTGCCTACAACGAATTATAACTGTTTACTACAACTTTTATCCTTAATATAATCTCCAGAAGTTGTTATTATTTACCTGCTCCTTCGCTTTTCTAAATATTCGAATGTCACTTCGTCGATAGCTACTTTAACTTTTAAAATCAGTTTTACGTTGTGCAAAATTTGGTGTCCCATTATTTTATGACGCCCACCGAAGGTACCTAATTACTATCGGATTCAAATGTTCCGACGACTGATTTTAGATGCATGTAATTATATCAAAAATGATTTGGCCAGCAAAAATAAAACTTTCCTCAAAGTAGAGCCGTTTCGAAGATTTTGGACGAAACATCCAAAATTCGGCCCTTTTTGCACATAAACAAAATTCGCTGTTGTTTGAAAGAGTGTAGAATTATAATTATTTACTAAATTTACAAAGTGCAGTGTAACATACCGTTTTTCTTCGGCAACGTAAACCAAAACATATTTCGATAAGTACTTATCATAAAGCCATTTTTGAAATACGTGAGAATAAGTCGCGCCGCCAGAACTTTTGAATCCAACAATAATTTATCAACTCAGAAGTTTACTATATCAACACCGCGAAAAGTGCTACACCTCCAGAATAAATCAAATCGCGTTCAAAGTTATTATTAATTAAGTACGAAAAATATGTCAATCGGATAGTTTATCGAACTCTGTGTGAGAAACGATATCGTTAACATACGGCGACAATTGGAAAAATTTCTTCGGCATGTCGCTTCCGGTTACCGCTGCCAACATTTAACGTACACGAGACATTTAAATTTAAAACCCAGCTGGTATATTAAATTGGACGGATAACATAAAGGAAATTCTAAACGAGATCGTGCTTATGAACACATAAGCACCGATAACCATCCAGTCGTTGTTTAACAACATTTTTCCTACCTATTAAATTTTTTTGATCGCCCTATAAACGCAAAAACGCCTACTGGTATAGTATCTGCCGATTTTAATTTGTCTCTTAGATAAACATTGAGCGATTTTTCAGTGTTTTTATATTTCAAATTGGCTGAAGAGAAAGAACTATATTTTTTTTTTAATCCCGCCTAATTTTGTTCATTTAACCGAACCTGTATTTTGTATAGGTAATCAAATAGATTAACCATACGATGATATAAAAAATGTCCTCACATACAGTGTATTCACGAGTTCTGGAATTAAACTGGTTTGCTGGTCGTAAGAGTCGCACAAGGTAAAATTATTTTTGCCTACACAGGGTGATCCAATATTGCGGTAGAGCACCCAATTTTATTACTTTAAAATGTAACGTTCCGTTTAAAATAACTAAGTTATTGTCTTTTTAATTTTGAAAAGTTGTATAATTTTTTGCGACTACCCTGTATGAGTTAGACAATAAATAAGCAATGTGTTCGACACATCAGTGTATTCGTAATTTACGTGTAGGGTTTTCTTTTCTTAAACTAATTGTTTAAGAAGATATGATTTTTTTATTACAGGGTTGCATTTGATGAAATCTCAAGAAAACATGTTTTTTTCTCGAAAACTATAAACTTTAATTGGATATCACCTTAATACTTTTTGACTTAAATTTACATACTTTAGTAGAATATGCTAAAAAAAAGTACGGTATACTATTTAAAATAATAAAGTTGGGTGCTTTACCACAATATTAAATCACCCCGTATAGGCAAAAATAATTTTATCTTATACGACTCTTACAACAAGCAAACTTTTACCTAAAATATTGTATTCTGTTGTGCTTAGTTTAAGCTCTATCAAACGATCCCAGAACTCGTGAACACCATGTAGCTTATCGTTAGTCCGAAAAATACATTTTTAATCATTTGAATCCGAAACAAATTAATATACTTGTAGTTAAATGAATAAAAATTGTTTTATTATCCTTAAACGCGGTACTGGCCCATTGTAATTCATTTCATTGCCATCGGAGATTTTTTACGTTTCGTTTCTCGTTAACTTTTATACTTTTTTATTTATTACGTAATTTTATTGTTGTATCATCGCGGTTTTGTTCTTGTACATATCTTTATTGGTAACGTTTAATTTTATGGGCTATAATATTATAAACGGGGTTAATCAAAAATAAGGCGCAAACCCTTATTCATTTCTTGAAATATTAATTTTAAAACGAAACGCCTTTAAAAATTCAAAAACCGGCGTTCAAGAAACGCGTTACTTTCGACTAATCGCGTACGAAATTATTTCTTCGACAATTTTTTAGACAATGGCCGCTGTTAGTGCGTTTAATGTTTCGTTGCTTTCTGTTTGATATCAAAATAAAAAATTCTTCAGACACTTTCTTGGTTACTTTTCGTATTAACTTCTAATCAAATGTGGCCTGGTGTTATGTTTCATCTTTTCTTATAATTATATTGATGTATTGACACTATACACTATTTTGGCCATTAATCTACTGATTTCTGTGACTGGAATCCATGAGTGCCAAAGCTTATGAAACAATTTTAGATAATTCGACACTACCCATACTGTGGCAACAATTTGGATCTAGTTTATTTCATTTTCAATACGATGATGTATCAGCTCGTAAAGCCAAGGTCATGACTCGATTGGCCGGTCCAAAGTCCTGACTTGGAACCCAATTCAACATCTTTGGGATGAATTAGAACGTCGGTTAGAAGGCCAGACCAAAACACCACACAGAAGATATTCGACATGTTGAAAGGAAATGGAACTAAAAGTCTTCTCCTAAGGGTCGAGGTTGTAATGGCGGCACGAAGCAAACCTACATACTAACACTATACCAGTTCTGCAGTACTATTGATGTCCGGTGATTAATGGTTACACGGTGTATTAGCTAATTTCTTCTTCTTCAAGTGCATCTCCTAACGGAGGTTTGCTATCATCGCAGCTATTCGAACTTTATTGACGGCAATTCTAAACAACTGGGTGTTGTTGCACCCAAACCAGTCTCTTACGTTTTTAAGCCAGGACACACGTCATCTGCCAATACTCCTCTTACTGATACTGATTTTCCCCTGTATTATCAATTGTAAGAGGGTGTATTTGGGACCTCTCATTACATGGCCTATATATTGAAGTTTTCTCTTTTTTATGGTAAACATAACTTCGCACTGTTTTTGCATTTTGATTAGGACTTCGGCGTTGGTAATCCTATCTGTCCAGGAGATCCTCCACATTCTGCGGTAGCACCACATTTCAAAGGCCTGAAGTTTGTCCATGTGTATTTTCTTTAGAGTCCACGCTTCGACTTCATGTCATTCTCAGTACTGAGAATATGTAGCAGCGTAACATTCTCATCCTAAGTCTTATATCCATGTACCGACAAGTAAATAGCTTTTTTATTTTCACAAATGTCGATCTGGTTGTCCTCGTCCTTATTTCTTTTGTTTGATCGCCCGATTGTTCTACCCAAGTTCAGTATTGAATAATAATATACACAGGTACGTTACAAGTGCTAGTAGTCAGCATTTTTTAATGAGTAAATAAAAAAACACGATAAGAAATCGATCTTAAACGCACCCTTCAATTAGAACTATAAAAACTAGCAAAGGCTAGCGAAATTAAAATTTTGACCCTTTTATTGTCCTCCCTATTCGCATAACGTGATCGTTACGTTTACGAATCGTTTCAACTACGAAATGTACAGAATTCCAATGGGTGAAAACCTCTGACAATACCTTCTCAAAAACAAATGAATAAAACGTTCTATTTTTAAAGGTGCTCTGGAAACGGACCGTTCCATTGCTACATAAAATTAAACGAGAAACCTCAAAAATAAAGCCCAATCGTTGACGTTATAATGCCCTATAAGTAAATAATTCCGGAAACGTACCTACACCACGTGAATATTATAATAAATCCGAAAATATAACCTAATCATCGCCTTAAGCTTTTCCCCTTTTGGAAATTCCTTAAAACGGCGCATCACCACGAACATTTCGTCTGTCACCAATAATCACTCGATATAAATTCGATTTTTGTTTTAAAGTTTACATAGGTATATTTTAAGGACCGCGCGAGTTTTCAAAACGTTCGCGCGGACAACTCGTTCTAATTGTTAGATTGATAAACGTATAAGTTTGGTACAGTTTTATTTTTGGACGTTCAAGTTTATAAAAGCCGATTATGTCAGGATACTCGAGTCGATATGAAAAATCGTCATGTAATGAAGCTATTCGAGCGTTTTGGAAAGAATAATTGACCGAAGTCGATAATTAATAAATAACGAGACCGTAAATAATAGCCACGTACATCGCGTAATATAAGCTTGCACGTGATGATCGATTACGCCGCGGCCTCCGCAATTAATAATAATTAATTGTAGGTCTTTCGTTGGAAAAACAACTGATGTGAATACAACTCAATTAGTAGCGTGCGTCCTGAAAAGGTTCTTAATAAAGCCTGAAAACAATTTCGTCCAAAAACGTAATCGTTTACGATACGCAGAAAATGGTCCACAATTTCTGAAGGTAACGGTGAACATAAAAAGTAATTTAAATCAACATTAGATAGGTACAAGAAAAAGGTTTTTCTTCGTAAAAAGCTCATCCAAACGTTTTTCAACTTATACTTCTAAGATAATCGTTAGTACGTAAAGAAAAACTGAGATAATTGTACTTTTATAAAATGTTTGTTAAAAAACTAATTCGTTACAGTTAACTGAATAAAATTCTATATCATTTTGAGATAAAAGACAGTTTCAGAGACAAAATTTTCACGTGTGCGATTTAAACTATTAAAACAAATAAAAATAAAAATGGATCGTTCCAAATTTGGCGCGGAGGTAGGTAAGTAAAATGCAAAATTTTATTAAAGTAAATCGACCCGTTTTGAAAAGACGACTATGTAAAGTTTCGAAAAAAACCTAAAAATCGGTATCAGCGACAT
This sequence comes from Rhagophthalmus giganteus, assembly GCA_036326145.1. Lineage (NCBI taxonomy): Eukaryota > Metazoa > Arthropoda > Insecta > Coleoptera > Rhagophthalmidae > Rhagophthalmus > Rhagophthalmus giganteus. The sequence continues at coordinate 666,813 of JARFJA010000062.1, forward strand.
ATTTTTAAATTGCCGTAGCAGCTTTCCTAATTAAGTTCGATAGTTAGTTTAGTTTTCAACAAAATTCAGGCCTGTAATATAATAATAATAAATAATATAATAATTCATTCAGGAAATGGTGAAAAATCTTTCGGGAACGTATAAACCACGTCAAAATAATGCCACAAGTTCTTATAATTTTTTTTTACGGCGTTCCCCTATAGAGTTAACCACCCCCAAAGTTGAAGAATAAAAATCAATCTCTTATTCTTTATGTATTATTTTCTCGAATATGGTTCGTTTTATTGAAATTAAACACGAGTACCTTTTTTATTCTTAAATGTTTGAAAAATTCGAAAATATCCTTAACAATTTAAAAACTGCAAACTGTGAGAAATTTTGAAGTTAGATAGGTTAGGGGTAGTGAACCTCTGATTTTCTTGAGGTGATATCAAAAGACCTATCAAACTATTTTAAAAACTATAATATATTACGTAGGTACGTATATCAAAAATTATTAAATTCCAACAAAAACTAAAAACGTTATTCAAAACAAATTAATGTTTATTCTTCAACTTTGGGGGATGGATATCTCAACAAGGGAACCTCATAGAAAAATTTGTTTTGGAAACTTGTGGCATTATTTGTTTTATTATGGCACTTGTCTTAGGTCTCTAATGTAATTAAGAGAAATATGTCGGTGATGCGATTTTTAAGTTTTTTTAGAAACTTTACATAGTCGTATTTTCAAAACGAATTGATATATTTTAATAAAATTTTGTATTTTTCTTAGTCTCTACCTTTATGCCAAATTTAAACAAAATCTGAGATGGCGAGGAAAAATTTTTATTAAAAGTGTGTCGAATTGACATGGAATAACCCAAATTGAAATAAAAATGTCAGTGGCGTAATGGTTAACATGCTTAATTTTATGCCCAAAAGAGATCGATTGAAATTTTCAAGCGGAAAATAATTTGAATGTGAGCCTTGCTCAAATGTAAAGAACTAAAACGGTGTTTGCCACGTAAAAGATCCCAAAAATTCAATAAAAAGGGCAATGCTAATTAATAGTAGTTGCAGCGTGTATAGAGTAGATGGTATGAGACTTCCGTCTCAAAATGAAATAAAGTAAGTACGTATAAACAAATTGTCAAAAATTAGTAAGTAGGTGACTATAAATAAGTTTTTTGTTTTCAAGCCACTTCGATCGCTTACTATTAAATTTTATGGGGAAAAATTAAATAAATTCAAGAAACCGCCTGCCTCGACATTTCCAAAAAGAAGCTCGCCAACAGTAAAAAACACTTTTCATTTTTTACCTCCTGGTATAAATTTACTCCTGGTTTAAACCGTTAAGTGATTACTTTTTTAATAGACGACTTCGAAATCTTTCGACGATTGAATTTCTATTTTATTTCATTTTAACGACCATAATCTTTCGATGATGAAATAGTATGCAATGGAAATGGTCCATTTCTTATCTAAAAGTCAATTTTTAGAACTTGAAACTGTTTTAAAGAAATGCAGAATCGAACGGGACACCAAAACATCGAAAGTGCAGAAGGGGGTCGGAGAGCAAAAAATCAAAATCGATCAAAAATCGGCGATTCGCGTCATCGTGGACCACGGCTATTCTTAAAAGTCAGCGGAACGCACTAATTGTAAGTCGACTATAAGCAAGGTCCGAGGACTCCGAGGAAACGTGGAGCATTACGTGGGGGAAGGGGCGTCTTTGTAGTGGGCTTGCCTCGGGGCGCTCAGGACGGTTTCGTCGTTGTTGAAAGTCGTAGTAGAAAAATCTCTTCACCCTAATATTAAACGAATTCGAAGAGTTAGAAAATAAAGCGAATGACGAAATCCTCGCTAATGAGTGCAAAGCTATTTTAAATCAAAAACCAGACAGACGACGAAGAACCGAGTCCCTTCTAACTAGGTTTAGGTTAAAAATAGTGGAAAACAAAACAGCAGATAGTTCTCGATTCGCGGACGGTTGAATCATTCTTTTTTCCAAGTTTGACGTTCTGTTTAATTTCTCGGCAAGCATGTGGGTGTCCCGATTTTATCCCGAAGTGGATTTTAGACTTCCTGGCGCCAGGTTGTAAGTGTAATAAAGTTGCACGTTCCGTTTGACGTCTAAAGAACGATGGGTAGTTTTGGACGTTTTCTTTAGAAACGTATACCCTACATATATCATTGCGTCACGATTTTTCGCGTGCAGTAATTAAATCTATGTATGACAGTAATCGAAAGACTGGAAGGCAAATGGCCGAGAGCGTCGTCCAGGTCGTCTTTTCTTAGATAAAACATTGAACAGTATTTGGAACGAATCCAAATAGGATTATGTTTGAAATCGCTAATTTATTACAAAAAAATATAAAATACCTATACATTATTTTTTTTCAATTTTATTTAATAATTGGCGCTTCCAATTATTTCGTCTTATTTACCTTTGCTTCGACAAATTTGCTTCGAAAAGAAGATGGGACGTCAAAACGAAATTATGATAAAAACGGTACAAAAACAACTTGAAACAGATAGATTGAAGAAATTCTAAAGAAATGCCTACCTCGGCCAAGTGTAGATTCCGGACACCTCGAAGCCGTAGTGCCAGGATCCAGAATACGCTCCTTGTCCTTTGGGGCCGGTACACACACCGTGGCCATGCGCTTTGCCATCTTCCCACCCACCACAATATGTGCCACCGTCGTCGAAATCAAATCTGCCCCCGTTCACGTGGCTTTTGGTGGTCGCCGTGCCCGTGGCTCCAGTTGCAGCCGGTGAGGACACGATTCCCCCGTTGCCCACCTCACCGCCCGAGCTACTGTTCACTTGGTTAGCTTGTTGCATACTTCTCTCAATTTATTTTTACACTAAACAAATTCACATATAAAATAATAAGTATTCTAGATCGTGAGAAGTCCGAGGCACGTTTTTCCCTTGCACTCGAGTTGACGAGTTCTTGTGCCATTTCACTGCACCAAGTACTAAACACTATGGTAGATAGCTCCAAGTATAAATAAATATCAGCTCGCCATTTCGATTAGTCGTGCGTTAGTCGGCGCGGCACTGACTACGGCCCGGGCGCACCGTCGCGACGCCAGCGTCGATACGCAAGCGCTGTCGCTTTGCGAGCGTCAGGTTCGAAAAAGATTTTGTTTCCCTCGCTTTCTCAGCTGTTTCTACGTGCAAGTGCCGATAGGTAGAGTTTCTCCCTTTCCTTCTTTTGGATTTAAACCGCGTCGACGGGCTCACAACGCAAAAAATGTCCCTCCTCGTCGTGAAATGCTGGAAAAATTAATAAATCGATGTATGGACCAACAACTAAAATTAAGCGTAGGTGATAATTTTATAGAATAAAATTATTCGAATGCTAAAAAATGCAATAAAAATGGAAGTTTGTGATCCGCATTATATAGTGTGTTAGATTTTATGTGTCACAGCAAATATTTCGGCTATTGTATGAATTAGTAAAAAATGTTGTATATGAAAGTTATTAGATTATTTATTGTTAATAATGTGTCAAAATCAGAAAAACAATTGAACATCAAATAATTCAGATAAAGCAAATAAATTTAACATTTTAAATGGAACGTACCCAGTATTATTACATATTCTGAAACTACAAGAATTTATCTTTACAACGGTATATCACATGTTATACTTATTTCATTAATTAAAGGTGTAATGGAATAAATAACCGAACGCGTTGAACACGTACAGTGTAAACAATGTACCGACGACGCACACTTTTACCTTTGCATGTTCTGTTAAGCAGAGCCGAGGAGACCGTGATATGCGCTCACTTGTTATCGCTATCGTGTCAAAGTGGCTAAGTAAATTGTTAATTGTTAATTTTCATCTTGTGACACATAATGAGGGATAGTTATTATTCTAATAATGAAAAAATGGATATGTTGAGAGTGTACATCAGATGCAATGATAATCCTAATGAAGCTTCTGTATTGTATCGAACCTTGTATCCAGAAAGGGTACAACTACATCCTCGCACGTTTGCAAGAATTGAACATAATTTACGAAGAAATGGATGTTTTAATGCTACAGTGCGAAGACCAAGAAATGAGCGTGCAGCACATGATGAAGACATTATGGTGTTGGCATATTTTAGAGCACATCCAGAGAAATTCAATCCGCAAAGCAGTGGCCAACATAGGTATAAGTCATCACAAAGTATTTTCTATTCTAAAAAACATAACATGACCCCCTATAAAATTAAATTCGTTCACGGTTTAACAGCTGGTGATACTGATAGAAGGCTAATATTTTGTAACTGGCTTAACAATAATCAACATTTACTGGATGTCATTCTTTGGAGCGATGAATCTAATTTTAACAATAACGGAATTTCTAACAGAAAAAATTATCATTTCTGGGATACAGAGAATCCACGTCGAATTCGGGAATGCAGGTTCCAACACGGATTTTCTATTAATGTCTGGCTTGGTGTATTGGGTGATACTATACTAGGTCCTTATTTTTATCGCGGAACGCTTAATGCTGAACGGTATGCCAATTTCCTTACGACAGAATTCGAAGAATATTTGGATGATATACCCTTACAAGTGCGTCGTGATATGTGTTTACAACAGGATGGCGCACCTCCTCCAGAATATTTTAAACGAAAAGTTTGGTGCGAAATGGATAGGAAATGGTGGCCGGCACGATCGCCAGACCTCTCTGTGTTGGACTTTTTTGTTTGGGGATATGTTAAATCAAAAGTTTATGTTACATGTCCACAAAATTTAGAAGATCTTACAAATCGCATTCATAGGGTATGTGCTCAAATAACACCCAACATGTTGCAAAAAGTGCGACGAAATTTAATAAGCAGATCTCGGGAATGTATTACAAACAACGGGGAATAGCACTTTGAACAAAGAATTTAGATGTTAGGTAGGCGTTACATACAATTTTATAATTAACTTACTTATTCACATATTGGTTTGTTCATAATGTTAAATTTATGTTGAATAATCTGTTATTGAGATTGTTTTAATCAACACATTGTTTACACTATCTAAGTTTTCAACATGATCCATTATTTACTGTATTGCGCCCAGTTAATTAATGAAAAACTATAACATGTGATATATTGTTGTAAAGATAAATTCTTGTAGTTTCAGAATATGTAATAATACTGGGTACGTTCCATTTAAAATGTTAAATTTATTTGCTTTATCTGAATTATTTGATGTTCAATTGCTTTTTTGATTTTGATACATTATTAAGAATAAATAATCTAATAACTTTAATATACAACATTTTTTACTAATTCATACAATAGCCGAAATATTTGCTGTGACATATAAAATCTAACACACTGTATAGGTAAACTTTAGTATTTTACTGGAGGAAAAAAACTCCATAGAAATGCTCAAAACCCGAAAAGAAAACGTGAATGCACCTACTCCTCCGGGTGTCTCGTCCCTTTTGGTTTTCCCGAATTTTTTTTCCGACTTTCCAAAAGTGGCGCGACACCTGGAGGAGGAACATCCACGCTTCCTTTTCATAATGGAACTGCAAATAACAACAGTGAAAGAGGTAAAACAAAAGTCAATTTACTTATTTAGGTAAACGAGTGGACTAAAAGAATAAGAATGGTCTCTTCTAATCTCCATTAAAATACGCCATTTTTTAAATATTAAAAATTTTATTGAAAACCATATTAGGCACGAGATGAACATTAACAAATATGTTTGCAGTATCAATTCTAACGATAACCAATTAAGTTGGTATTCTTGATAGCAAATTGCGCTTTCAACAAGCATATTTAAAAAATTATATAATTGGATAAATATATAAATTTCGTTCAAACTTGACTAGATGCACTAAGTACATGTTATAAATTACTATTCATCGATAGAATTGATGAATTTGGTAGCCGAACGGACGGCCCATTCTTGTTCTTTTAGTCCACTCGTTTACCTACGTAAAATAATGTCTCAAACATATTGTGCAATTGTAAAAATTAACGACGAATACATTCAATTTTATTTCAACATAATCCATACCTACACTTCGTCCAAACCTATATGCAACACGTCATCAATGAAAGGTTACTAGATGATGACGTTTTATACAGTGCTGTCACTTCGTACCTCGAATTTCGACAGTTCTAATAAATTGTAATCTTTCTTTATGCCACCTAATATGTGCGCAAGTACAACCTTTATTCCAAACTTTAAACCGAATTACAAATAAACAATCTAGTAACTTTTTTTTGATGACGTAAATTGCATATAGGTTTGAATAGGCCATACAAGGTGTACCTTTGAATGTTATTTAACAAACTTTAATATAAGTACTTTAGTAAATATTTAAGCAATTAAGATTGAATTTGTTCATATTAATTTCATCGTATCATAATGATTAAAAATAAAATTGTTCAATAAAGTGCATTTTTAACATTTTACAAGAAATACCCAACTTATTGTTCTAGTCATCCTAATTATTAATAATTTCATTTAGGTAGGTACATTTTTATTTATATTTATATTTTTTAATTTATAAGCATTTTAGTAACGATACGAAAGGAAAATGTTATGCGGCCCATTATTAAAATTTAATTTTTTTTAAATAGCCCGACGAGCGTTTAGCCGAGACAGTGTACTCGAACACGACGATTGCAATAACGAGTGAATTGATAAATTAAGCTTTAAAAACTATATTTATATTTCCCTTACACGATAAACACTATGTAACGTGAAGTGGGGAAAGTGGGAAATCTAAATATTACGTATTAACCAAAAATAGTAATGAAGTCACAATTAACGAAGCAATTCTGTTTCATTACTATTTCAGATTGATAATAATAACCAATGAGTTTCCCACTTCGCTTTATTTATTAATATATTTATTTATACCGAGTAATTTTTGCCATAATCAGCATTTTACCTCAGCCTGCAATATCTACATAATTTTTCAGATACACTTCTACATATATTATTATTATAAAATAATAAATGTTTCAAAGCAAGTTATTCTTCATTTACAAATTGTATCCAATAAATACGTGCTATACAGAGCGTTTTAATGAAAACTATACACCTTAAATAACTCCCGACAATGTATAATACTTAAGGTCTAAAGTAGACAGTTTGCAAGCTGCAAAGTTTTTAAGTTGCAGTTGTATAATAGGTTGCGGTAAAAATGAAGCAATATAATAGTTTAGTTGTAAAATTTATTTTATTAAAAGTTCAAACTAAGATTCGTTGATTTCCACACAACGATAAAGTCGAACGTATTTTCGAATGTTTCCCTAACAGTATGCAACGCTTCAACAAACAGTAGTACATCTTCAGACAGATTATCGTCGTTTTTTAATAACCTAGTTATTTCTGGATCTACTGCTCTAAGTAATTCTAGATAGGACGCACCAGTTAAAGTTCCATTAATGAAGAATAATCCAACAATGTGGTCACCTAGAATACCACACCTTTCGTTCAATGTTTGAGAAGTTCGAGTATGAAATTTCTACATTACATGTAGATCACTTTCGATGCAATATCTGCAGTTTTGTCTATTAACTAAACAATTTAAACAATTTCATTTTTATCGCAACCTATTGTGCAACTTCAAACTTTGCGGTTTTCTAACTGTTTACTTTAGGCCTTAAGTATTTATTATACATTTTTGTAATCTACTCGTCGAGGAGAATGGGGTATCCCATTTAAAAAAAGTGAGTTGGTCGCCATAGGGACACAGGGATGAAAGTTTTATCAAGTATGAATGCCAGAAGAAAATGCCAAATTATTCAATTTACTGCTCCAATCATCCAAATGGCAACGCGAGAGGCGGTTCAGCAATTATAATAAAAAATTCAATCAAGCATCATCAAATAAACAACTATTGTAAAGAATTCTTACAGGCCACCAACGTAGTAATTGAAGATTCCTCTGGTCCCCTAACTGTCTCGGCCGTTTACTTTCCTCCGAGACATATAGTTAAACAGGAACACTACGAAAACTTCTTTGGGACACTAGGACACCGGTTCATGGCAGGTGGTGACTATAATTCAAAACACACTGATTGGGGCTCCAGGATAATTACACCGAAAGGACGAGAACTACTCAAAACGTTAGAGAAAAAACGCCTTAAACACTTATCCACTGGCGAACCCACATATTGGCCATCGGATAGACGTAAACTACCAGACTTGGTCGATTTTGCAATTACCAAGGGCATTCCTCAAGGATTTGCTATAGCTAAATCATGCCTTGATTTATCTTCAGATCACTCCCTGTTCTGATATCACTATCAACAAAAGCAATAAGTTCAAGTAAACAACCAAGCTTGTGCAACAGTTACACAAATTGGGACGTATTCAGACACTCTATAAACGAAAACTTACAGTTAGACATCAGTCTTAAAACTGAAGAAGAAGTTGAAATAGCCGTCAAATTATTTAACGATGCAGTACAACAGGCAGGGTGGAACGCAACTCCCGAACCACCTGATGTCATTAAAACCTACGATTGTCCCATAACAATAAAACAAAAAATTCTGGAAAAAAGAAGAATCAGAAAACAATGGCAGAGGCTGAGAACTTCAGAAAGCAAACGCCTATTTAATGCGGCAGCTCAAGAAATAAAAGAACTACTTAAAAAGAACAAAAATGAAAGCATTCAAACATTCCTAAGCAATCTAACACCTACCGAAAGCACTGACTACTCACTATGGAAAGTAACAAAAAAGGCTAAGTAAGTACACAAGCTACACCACCAATCAGATCTCTCCAGGGATCTTGGGTAAGGACCAATGAAGAAAAAGCTAATGCATTTGCAGAACACCTTTCTGAGGTGTTCCAGCCACATCCATCGGAAAACGCACCGGAGGAAGAGGACGAATTAATACACTTCCTAGAAACTCCATATCAGCTTGAGCCACCACTACCAAGGATTAAAATTGGGGAAGTTCAAAAAGTCATTAGAAATCTACAGTCCAAAAAAGCTCCGGGTTATGACCTGATCACTGGGAGAATCCTCAAAGAGCTGCCCTACCATGGTTTCAAATATCTTACGCAATTATTCAATGCAATATTGCGCATAGGATACTTCCCAAATCAATGGAAAGTTGCACAGATTGTCCTAATCTCTAAACCAGGTAAACCTCCCAATGAAATACAGTCATACCGTCCAATAAGTTTACTACCGGTAGCAGCCAAAGTACTAGAAAAAATAATACAAAGAAGACTCTCACCAATACTTGACAAAACTAATGCAATCCCCAACCATCAGTTTGGATTCCGACAAATGCATTCTACAACAGAGCAAGTACATAGAGTTGTCAACAAAATCAATGATGCATTTGAAAATAAACAATATTGCTCTGCAGCCTTTTTGGACATAACACAGGCTTTTGATAAAGTGTGGCACATCGGACTGTTATATAAACTGCGATCAATCTTCCCATTAAACTATTTCCTGCTACTAAAATCCTATCTCCACAATAGACATTTCCTTGTAAAAGTTGGCACTGTTCTCACGAAACTCTATCCGATAAATACTGGGGTACCCCAAGGCAGTATACTTGGGCCAATGTTCTATGTCATATATACGGCTGATCTCCCGACCACACCACAAGTTTTAACAGCGACGTTTGCAGATGATACGGCAGTACTAGCCACTGACGGTGATCCAGCTCTTGCCTCACAAAAACTACAAACTTCTCTGAAATCAATACAATCATGGTTACAGAAATGGAGAATTAAAGCAAATGAAACAAAATCCGTACATGTAACGTTTACTACGAGACGAGAAACGTGTCCTCCCGTTAATCTGTACAACAAATCATTACCGCAACAGGACGATGTAAAATACCTGGGTCTGTACCTAGATAGAAGACTCACCTGGCGGAAACACATTTTACTAAGCGTAAACAACTAGGTTTAACTCTCACTAAAATGTACTGGCTAATTGGGCGATATTCTAAACTTAACATCTTAAATAAGCTCCTCATCTACAAAGCTATCATAAAACCAATCTGGTCGTATGGTATACAACTCTGGGGAACTGCTGCAACATCAAACATAGAGATCCTAGAACGTTTCCAATCCAAAGTGCTCCGAATGATGGTTGACGCACCGTGGTACGTAACAAACGCAACAATAACGCACGATTTGCAGATACTAACGGTCAAAGAAGAAATTCGGAATTTTAGCACCAAATACAAAACTCGACTCAGTGTACACCCCAATGATTTGGTAACAAATCTAATGAATCAACCACTAAATCACAGTAGACTAAGAAGGCTTACGCCCAATGAATTACCAGATAGATTTTAATTACATTTAAGTAAGTTTAGTTTTAGTTTTAGTGTAAGTTAGTTTCTAAGTTATTGTTCCTATTAGTCACACCAGGTCTGAAAACCTTTTTTTATGGTAGAGTGCTAAGGAGCACTCTCCGGCAAGACATTGATATAATAGTCATTTAATTTGATGAATGTATTGGTACAGATGGCAAATTTAGTGGGAATTCAAAAAAAAAAAAAAGTATGAATATGCAAAAAGATGTCTCCCTTTGGATCTTTTTACGCTTTTTTTAAAGATCAGTGTGTCGGGAGTTATTTAGGATGGACAATTTTCATTGAAACGTTCTGTATAGAACAAAACAGATTGAGCACCTACCTAAAATTGACCATAATTAAAAACATCGTCCAATTTCAAATTTAAAAAAACAATTTTTAAAAACTTGTAACTAGATATAAGAAAGGGTTTTAGAAGCACGGATAAGTGCAACTGAAGTAAAATTTTTGCTAACTCCACGCGATAGTTTAATGCTGCAGAGTGAATTGGAGCCCAACTTTCAGCTCAATACTTTGGGGTCAAGTGTAACGTCCACACTATGAAGCAAAACCTCAATATGCTTATAAAAATACATGCCTTTAATAAAATACTGAATGTGTGGAGCCGACATTAAAAAATAATAACGGGATTATTTAGTCCATTCACCACCAACCACGAGATATCTCATAGTAAGAGTATGCAGCACGAGTGCTGGCTCGGAGCTATTTCGTTGATAAAGTAGATGTTTGGCTCAGTGAATGGGTTAAAGACAAACACTGTAGAAAATTTGTTTTTAATTAACCTGAGTATAAAATAAAATACGTTTATTACCTACCTACATAATAAATGATCAATTAATCAAGATAATCACCGTCAATATATTCTCCGGAACACAAATAATGAAAAACTACCATTAAATCTATAATTTGCATAAATGCTATCACACCATTTGTATTGTTTAGTAGCATATCTTTGTATATTAATTTTTTGTTTGTTTACTAATCGAACCTAAACAAAGACACATGTTGCCTATATGTTATCTTGCATAATAGGTAGATAAAGGACAAATAGTCTATAGACAAATTTGTCCTCGGTGTACACTAAGTGCGCAAGTACTAGAAGTTAAATATACAAATGTATAAAACAAGCTAATATCGACCATTTATTTTTATAAAAATACCTTTATTTATTTTGTCCAAACTAAAATATTTTAAATTATGTTAGGTACCACAGATGGGTACAAAATTAATTTTTTTTGTATATCAAAATGTCAAATATTGTATATTAAAATTAATCAATCAGCTTTTGTGTAACCATACAAGATCGATAGCCGCTTCAATTTTGTTAACTCTTTTGGTTGCAAGGTGTAGATACATTTTGCTATAACTGGTAAAATTATAAAAAATTTAGCTTAGGTTTTACCTGGATTAAATACAAAAATAAAATTTAATTTCAAATCTCCCAATATAGTCTCGTTTCTGTTTTCCATCGCTAAAAAATAAACCTATGCATCCCAATTTACAGTTCCTTTTAATTTCTCCCATCAATCATCGATCAAAATTTATAATACCTACATGAAATACGAAATTGGGCTCGAGATTCCTAAAATAATGTATATGTTCACTAAACAAATTTTTACAAGTACAATAAATTTTATTACAAGTCGTACATAAAAATTTTTCTTTCATTTACAAACAAAAAGGAGAAGCTAGAATAAAACAGTCATAAAGCACACTTACTTTATAATAAAAATATGTGTTAAAAATTCAAGGCACATCTTTTAAATATGGTTAACCATCTAAACGGGATAAAACTTTTTACTCGGATCTTTGGCCATATCGACTAGTGTTTGAGCTGGTTTAAATGGAGCGCCATAGAGATTAAAATAATTTAACATTTTAGTTACGAGTTTCTGTGCTCCATAAGAATCGACCCAGCGGAACGGTCCGCCAGAAAATGGTGGGAATCCTAAACCAAATACAGCACCGACATCACCTTCGGTCGGATTTGCTAATATATGCTCTTCCAGACATAATACGGCATCGTTAACAAATCTCGATACTAATCTAAGCGTTTTATCTTCATCGCTAAAAGCACCTTTGGGTTCGATTGCATATTTTTTAATAATTTCGAGGGCTTCCGAGTTTACTTCTCGGTGCTTGCTGTGCTTCTCGTAAATGAAGATGCCCTTGCTCGATTTTCTGCCTAAGAACCCAGCTTGAACTATGTCCCTTAGAATATTCGGGTTGCCGCCCATAAATCTCTCACCGAACGTCTAGAATTAACAAAATCATTTCTAAAATAATATCGACAAAAATATATTATCTACCTTGTTTAAATCCACTGCTATATGGGAGGCCACATCTAAACCAACTTCGTCGGCGAGCGTGGCTGCACCCACCGGAAAGCCAAAGGATTTTGTCAGCTTGTCGAGTTCTTTCGGATCGACGCCCTCTTGAAGAAGCCTAATGCATTCAGACATCATGGTCGCAAGAATGCGTGTGGTATAGAAACCCGGACCGTCGCCCACGGTTATGACTACCTTGCCCTGTTTAAGTCCTACTTGCACCGCAGAGGCTGTAGTTTCCTTACTCGTTTTACTGGTGGTGATTACTTCTAGGAGCTGCATTTTGTCGACCGGCGAGAAATAGTGCATACCTTAAATTCGAAAAAGAATTTTTCCTTAAAATACCCAGTTTTGTGCACCAAGGCCGATATAACAAGAAACAATGCAATTTAGAATAGTTTCAATATATTGGTAATTTTAGAAATAATTAAACAAAGAAATGTAGAGTTTAAATATTGACATAGTGGATAAAGGAATCCTCTCCGGTCTTGAGGTCTATAAGTTAATTTTTACTAGCGGATAAACACCAAGTGCTTCCATAACGAATACCTACCGAATAAAACTGATAGAAGAAAAAACAGCCTTAATGGTAAATAAATACATCCGTGCTCGCAGAGTTCCTATGGCACTTGGATTGTTGCTATCATTTTTAAAAATTTACAAAGGTACCAATTTCTAAAAAGATTACCCGAGTTCCATCGACACCCTGTATTTAAAAATAACTACTTCCATTAAAAATATGTATTAGAATTTCTAATAAACAAATGCATTTTTTTTAATTTGGCTATGAAACGAGACTATCTTAGGGCCAGTTTTTCAATCACCAGTTAGCGCCAACCGTCTCACTATACTAAACACTATAGAAAGGATTCGTAGAAACAATTTGTTTCTATGGCAATTATCCGATGGTCAGAGTTAACTGGTTAGCGAAAAACCGACCTATACCGATTATATTAACGTATATCGATCTTTGATTGCCCAAAGATACTGTCATTTATTCAGGTTTATTTATAGCAGATGACTGATAAATAAGTAATTCAACTTCTACAGCTTAAGAAACATCGATATTTAGCCAACAACAGTTTTTTTTTCTAACCTTGACACAATTTTTCACTAACACCCAATCGAATAAAGCCATTTTTAAACATTTAAGACAACTAATTGTAAGACGAATAAAATGGATAGCAAATTATAAAATAAAATATAAGCGAAAACATATAAAAACATATTTATATTTTCACAAATAACCTACCTATAATTTTATCAGGTCTAGTTGATCCTGCGGCAATTTTAGCAATTGGAATTGCACTAGTGTTGCTTGCAATAATACAATGAGGTGGAATAACTGCCTCCAATTCCTTTATAACCTTATGTTTAATATTTAAATCTTCAAATACTGCTTCTATCACCATATCGGTATTCCGAAACGTATTATAACTTAAAGTAGGATCCAAATTCGACAAATAATTATTTTTTTCATAACTAAAAGATAAACGTCAAATTTTATTTTAATTTCGAAGTTGCACTATCAATACCCACTTTGTAAATCGTTTTCGTTTTACACTGGTTTCATAACCACTTTCTATTTGTCCAATACCTCTAGTAAGGCCCGATTGAGTGGTATCTTTTAAAATTACATTATAACCCTTATCGATGGATACGTGTGCGATTCCAGCACCCATCAATCCCGCTCCGACCACTGCCAAATTTTTCACAGGCCTTTGGGGCTCCCCGAATCTGTTCTTTTTACATTCAGTTTGTCCTCTAAACAAACTCATGAGCCCTTTTGAATGGGGAGTCATCGCCAAATCGCCGAAAGCTCTAGCTTCGGCTTCATAACCAGCTTTCATGCCACTATCAAGACCAGTCCGGACAACATCGATAATCTGCAATAAATTTCACATTTAACATTTTGAAAATAATTTGATCATCAGATGTTAAAATTCAACAGGTACACACAGAGAAGAGTAAAAGAAGTTCCATTTATAAATAATATGCGCAATTCCACCAAGTGAAAGTGAGAAGTGCTAAATTCCCATAAAACATCAACAAGAATCAATCGATTTTCAACTAAAGCATTACACTGACAGCGCAATAGTGCAGCCAGCTAAATTACCTTAAGAGGTGCTGGATACAATCCACCAGACTGTTTCATAACTTGTTCACGAGCTTTCCCAAAAACCTTATCTTTCACCCAGTCATACTTTAAAGCGAATCCCAACAACTTATCGGTCAAATTCTTCTTCTGCCTATCAATTTTCAACTGCCCGCTGGCCAATTGTTTTGCAACAATGACTGCTGTATCCTCTAAATACCTCTGAGTCTGTTTATCAGGATTGTCTAAGCCGGGTCCTAACGGGTCGACTAATAAATCGACGATTCCCATCTTTTTTGCTCTGTCTGCTTTTATGGTCTTTCCGGTTAACGCCAAATCTAAAGTGTTGGGAATGGAAGTGAGGCGTTGCAATCTCTGCGTGCCACCGGCGCCGGGCAATAAGCCCAACATCACCTCGGGCAGACCCAAACCGGTCTTTTTGTCTTTAACGGCAATTCTATAATGGCATGCCAGTGCAGTTTCAAGACCGCCACCCAAGCAAGAACCCTGAATGGCCGCTACAATCGGTTTCTTACTGTTTTCGATCGCTCCCAGCATCTGTTGTCCTACTCGCGATATATTCATAACCTCGTCAGAATTTTTACAACCTTGCAGCATAGTTATATCGGCGCCAGCTATAAAACAACCAGGTTTTCCAGATATTAATACTGCAGCCTGAACTTCTGCATTGTTCTCTATGTCGTGCAAAACTGTGCCAAATTCTTTCATAACCTCGGCATTTAAAGTGTTTACCTACAACTACAAAGTAGTAAAGTTTATTTATTACAAGATAGGTAACAAACCTTAGTATTCGGCGAATCGAGAGTGATAATGGCTACATTATTCACAATCTTTAACTTTGTATGTTTCCCTTCTTCCATAGCCATCGAGGCAAAAGTAGCTAAAAATTATTTTCACATCAGTTATGCATTTCAGGAGCAAAGTGCAACAATTTAAATAATCTATAATTACCTGCGAAATTCAACCTTAATTTAACATAGGGGCTTCTTTTTAAGGCTCCCAAGATTCTTAACGAGGACATGGTTCGTCGTCAACACTGATAAAGTGAACCCCGTTAAACCCAATCAAAATGCCGACTGATAACCTGGACTAGCGCAAAAACGGTGATCGTATAAAGATGAACTTTGAACGGCTCGAAAGTCCAGTTTCAAGTTAGGAAGTTGACAAATTCGTAACTTGTCGGCATTTGACGGCCAATAAAGCTAGGAATTTCTAAAGGTGTGTTTAAACGATAAACAAAGCTACATTATAATAGATACAATGTATGTTTGATCTGTTAAATGTTATCCCAATAAACAATCATAGGTCATCCTAATCTTATATTTAAAATTTGAAAAAGAAAAGTAGATAGATAAAGTAAATTGAGTCGATTGAAATAAAGGTCAAACAATTTTTAAATTTCGCGGCGGATTTCTATTGGTATCACATGAAAATATTTGCAGTCAGTAGCGGTAATAAATTAGGCGAAAGGAATTTTGAATTGTTCGAGTAACGAAATAGTATACCTGCTGTTATATATATAAATAATTACGTCCAGTTTCACGTATTTTACCATTTATGTTATTTTTGAACATGTTTACATTAAAATATTGTTAGTTTAATTTAATCATTTACTGTAGTACGTCACTGCCTTTGTTATTTAACCTGACATTGACGTTTATATACGAGTAGTACCGACAGAAATCCGCCGCGAAATTTAAAAATTGTTAGCTGAGACGATATAACATTTGAATTAAGATTTTGTGCACAATTTCTTTTGCCAAATATCAAAAATTAACAATTTAAAAATATTTGAACGTTCATTTAAAGAAATGAGAGGTCATTTTGAAAAAAATAATGCCGTATTAAAAAAATTAATCATTTTTTAGAACGTACCTTTAGAAATTAGGTACTGCATGTAACCTACAAGATAGGTATAGTTGTTTAAACGGTTACGGAATTAATGTTTTTTTTATACAGTTAAAATTAAGTCTAATTTTCAATAATTATGTAAACGCACCTTAAGTGTCATTGTATGTTTCTAACCTAAAAGTGCATTTTTCCGAGTTGGTCCACTTTCGTTAAAAAGAGGTTCTGTTGTCTGTTTTCGCTGGTATTACGAAATAAAAGTATTCGATAATGGAAAATGATCAAACTAATGTACCGGTGGACGAAGAGGCGTTGCTAAAAAGACATCGCCAGGAGCGAAAAGACCTACAAGCCACAATTCAAGCACTCAAAAAGACTGCAACCAAGGGCGATAAAAAAAAGAAGAAGGAGATTATAGAAACCGTTGCCAGTTTAGAGAGGGAATTACATCAAAAACAATCAGAAGAACTTCAAGGTGTACAGTTAACTTGTGATGTAGAAAACTTAGCTAATAACGAAAATTTAAGTAATGACGAACAGCAAGAGGAAGAATCGGCAATAACTGATAATAAAATATCTAGGGCGCAAAAACGTAGAAATAAGAAGCAGAGTGCGGACAAGGAACGAGAAAAGAGGATCGCCGAACAGGAAGAACATAACAAAAAGGGCCCCAGAGTCGTAGAGTTAAATACGATTAAAGAAATTCTTCAATCTGAAGGATTGCAAATTTTTAACATACCCGCCGACGGGAATTGTTTATATTGTGCAATTAATCATCAGTTGGAAGTTACAGGTCGCACTAGTTTGAACGTAACAAAACTACGAAAACTCACTGCCGCTTTTATTCGTGATAATAAAGAAGATTTCTTGCCATTTATGTGCAACGACGACGACGATATAATCGACGAAGAGAAATTTGAAAAATATTGCAAGGACGTTGCCAATACAAAACTATGGGGTGGACAGTTAGAACTTACCGCGCTATCCAATGCTTTAAAGTGTCCTATTAAAGTAATCCAAGCTTCCGGATCGCTCACCGTAGTTCAAGGGGAGAATTTCGAGGGATCGCCGTTAACACTAACGTATCATAAACATTTGTATCGGTTAGGAGAACATTACAATTCTACAATTAAAATTCCCATCGCCGACGATGTAATGGAAGTTTAATCTTAATAGAAATCACAAAATGATTTGTACTAATGATACTTCATTCTAGAAATAAGTTAATTTGTATTTGTCCGAGTTAAAGATTAATCTAAATAAATGAACAGGATTTCAATTTGTGATTTACAGCTTGTTCGAGGGTGTAATTAATTTAAAATTTGTATTTGTAGCCGCTACTCTCATCTACTTCTTATCAAAACAAAGCTAAGGTAATTAAAAAACCATTAACTATCTATGGTGGTTACATCACTATTAGTTGCAGAAGAAATGAACATTTTTAAAATTAAATGCGTTTTGTTTGTATTTTATGTGATAATTTAATAAACATCAATTTTGAAACCAAATAATTGAATTAATTTCATCAAAATTAAAAACCTGTTTTGATGTAATTTATTTTAATTAATAAATGACATTACCGATACATAGCTGAAGAAAAACATTGATAATCACCTTCAGACACTGGACTAAGTGTAGCTTTCGACCAGATGATATTTACATAATAGTTTAATATGATGGGATGCCGAGGATGTATAAAATAGAAATCCATTTTACCTACTATTCCATACTATCTACTTCTTCCTTAACCTTATTGGGATCATCTGGTTTCATAGCTGGAAATAGCAGCACTTCCTAAAACCAGAATATGCACTATATCGATCAATATCAAATTTAACATCATTCGCTCACTTTAATGTTATTGCAATCCGTCAAAAACATCGTGAGTCTGTCGATGCCCAGGCCCCATCCCGCCGTTGGCGGTAGTCCGTACTCTAAAGCGGTGCAGAAATTTTCATCTACCAATTGTGCCTCCTCGTCACCAGCCGCTTTATCTTTTGCTTGCTGTTCAAATCGCTGTCTTTGTACTACTGGATCATTTAATTCCGTATAAGCATTACAGATCTCTTTTTTCATCACAAACAATTCAAAACGTTCCGTGAGCCCTGGCTTGGAGCGATGCCACTTGGCAAGGGGACTCATGACTTGCGGATGTTCGATTATATAGGTGGGATTAATGCAGGACTCCTCGATAAATTCGCCAACTAATTTATCTAGAAGGCGGGCCGACGTACGTGGAGGTGGACATTCTAAATTGTGCTCGATGCAGAGGTCATTCAAGAATTTATTTCCTGTAACAGAATTAAACTTAAAAAGTTCAAATGCTAAACATAAACAAGTAACACACCAATTTCGGTGGTGAGCTCGTCAGGTGCAGGAAATTTAACATTGAGGATTCGCTCGAGTTCGGGAAACATTTGTAGCCTTTTAAAAGGTGGTGTAAAGTCTATGTCGACTTCCTCGCCCTCTGGACCGTTAGGATGATATTTAATTTTATAAGTTCCATGAATACTACGAACCATTCCCGATACCATATTTTCAGTTATTACCATTAAATCATTATAATCCGCATATGCCATATAAAACTCGCACGTAGTAAATTCGGGATTATGTGTCAAATCGATCCCTTCGTTCCTAAACTGTCTTCCAATTTCATAAACTCTATCTAACCCACCGACCACCAACATTTTATGGTATAATTCGGGTGCAATTCTCATATATAATTGCATGTTCAACTCGTTATGATAAGTAACAAATGGCTTAGCAGTTGCCCCTCCAGCGATCATATTCATCATTGGAGTTTCGACCTCTAAAAATCCAAGTTTGTCCAAAAATCGTCTTACGTACGCGATAATTTTCGACCGAGTTTCAAATATAATACGCACTCGATTGTTCAGAATTAAATCCAAATATCTTTGTCTAAACCTAGTTTCTTTATCCTTTAATCCGAAATGCAAGTGCGGCAACATATGCAAACAAGGCGACAATAACACTAACTGCTTTGGTATAATCGATAACTCCCCTTTTTTAGTTTTAGTAGGCATTCCCCGAACCCCCACTATATCTCCCCTTCTTATTTTGTCAGTATCCTCGACAAATCGAGCTTCGCTCTCGTAGTACTTCGCGGTCGCCATGATTTGAATCTTGGTTCCTTCCCCACGCAAATCGTAAAATATCAACTTGGCTCCCGACTCGCGGATTGCATGAATGCGACCAGCAACGCTTACAATCTCCGACTCGATAATTTCGCCGTCCTGTAAATGCGAATATTTCGAAATAAACTCCTCTAAAGAAGTAGACACCTGAAATTTGTGTGGATAAGGATGGTGTAGATTTCCAGAGTCCTTTAATTTGGCGACCGCTTGGGTCCGTAATTTAAAATACTCGTTTGGACTGATGTCTTCCTCTGCTTCTTTCTTAATGGTCACTTTCTGCGGTTGTTGGGATTCTTTTTGGATTTTCTCTTTGGCTTTTTGTTCGGCCTTCAGTCTGCGTTTCTGCTCGCTGAAAATGAAATTACGATACTTAGTTTCTATAGGAGGTACTGTGTAAACGTACGTCTTTGTTAATTCGGAATAATTAGACTGCAAAAGAGGTGCGCTTCTTAGTACACGAATAAAATTGAAACGTTGCAACATATTGAGGTTGGATTCTACTCCCTAGACGAACGCCGTTCGTTCGACTTTATAAAGTTAATAACTTACTTTTTTGATAATTTTCCATCACCTTCGTCTGCCATAGTAATAATTTTAATTTAAAATAAATATTTTATAGAATATAAGTGTAGCACGTGCAAGTACGAGTCGGGCGTCCATGTAAATTCCTACCAACTCCACGACTTGCTCAATTTGAACTAATGGATCAGACCTACAACTTTTAGTTCAGTTACCAACGGTAAAACTACGTTTACATTATCAATGAAGTCGTGGCCTCACATTAATTTTTTTTGCCCAAGCAAAACGTTCTAAAAATAATATAAATTCACATTTAGAGCGCCACAGAACTTGCATTATATTTTAACGGTATATTTTTAAATCATTTCATACATTTGTGTATGTATCACTTAATTATTGGAGATTTCAATATCAATCTTATGGAAGAAAATGTTGTCAGCTGTGAATTTCTTAATAATTTTTTTGAGAAAGGTTACTTTCCTGGATTCAGGGGCATAACTAGACCATCACATTTTGATAATAAAGGAACATGCATTGATAACATTTTCATCAAAACGAATTCATTATTGCCAAAGACTTTTAAGTTAACTGTACCGATAACTGATCATTATCCTATTTTCATTTCCATAAATAAATTACCAAGAGTAATAAAAAGTAAGAAAGATTTCTTTTATAATTACAATAAATTACGTGATGTGGCTAAAGCACAAAAGATGGGAGATTGTTCAATCAATGTATGATCCTAATGCTGCTGCTGATTTCCTGATATACGAAATCCAAGACTGCTTAATTAAATCTAAATGCAAAATAAGACATAAAAAATCTAAATATCAAGCTAGAAGCTCTTGGATAACAAAGGCGATAATGATATCATGTGAGGAAAAAAATAAATTATATAAGAAAATGAAAATTAATCCAAATGAAGAACAATATAAGCTTGAGTATAAAGAATATTGCAAGCATTTGGATAAAATTATAAAGGCAGCCAAAACAAAACATGATAAAGATATAATTGAAAAGAATTTGAGTAATTCAAAAATACTATGGAACATCATTAATGACAAACTAGGCAAAAAAGTAAGCAAAGGAAATAATATTCCACAGATAATTACAGAGGATAATGAGATAATTGAAAATCCAAAGGACATAGCTGACGGAATGAATTCGTTTTTCTGTAATATTGGTAAAAATTTGAGTAGTAAGATTAAATTACCCATAGGCAAATATCTAAAATTGCCTCCAATGAATACCCTATTTTTTAAACCAATACATAATTCTGAAATATTAGAAGTAATTGATAATATGAAAGTAAAAAATGGAGGTTTGGATGGAATTAATACAAAAACAATTCAAATTTTGGCAGCCTATATAGTTGATTCCTTGCAACATACACTTAATCTTTGTATCGAGAAGTCAGTCTGGCCTAATGCACTAAAAATAGCAGAAGTAATACCTATTCGTAAATCAGATGACAAGCGCAATATCAGTAACTACAGGCCCATCTCCCTAATATCTAATATAGCTAAAATTTTCGAGAAATTGATATACAATAGATTGCAAGACTTTATACAGAAAAAAGGAATTATTGCGCAAAATCAATATGGTTTTGTAAAAAACAAGGGCACAAAAGATGCTCTGAATTTTATAACTAACAAAATCTATAGTAGACTAGATAAAAGTAAACCAATAGCTATAACTTTTCTAGACCTAACAAAAGCTTTCGATACTGTTAACCATAGTATACTTATGGACAAACTATATAACTATGGTATCAGAGGTAATTCGCATGAATTAATTCTTAACTATTTAAGCAATAGGAAACAACAGGTCAGAGTAGCTGATTCTGTTAGTGATCAAGTAATCATAAATACAGGAGTACCACAAGGGACGATATTGGGCCCTTTGCTCTTTATATTATATGTTAATGATCTATTAATTGAAATGCCAAATAATGCAATATCATATGCTGATGATACAGCCTTGATATCTACAGAAGATAATTGGGAAGAAGTTGAGTGCAATATGAACAAATACTTGAAAGAAGTGTCAGATTGGTTGGCACTAAATAAACTATCGTTAAATATAAGGAAAACAGTGAACATGACTTTCGGAAATTACTGTGATAGTGTTCCTAAGAATATCAATATAAAAATTGAAGATTATATTTTGAGTAGAGTTGATTCATGTAGATACTTGGGAATTATATTTGACTATAATTTAAAATGGAATAAGCATATAGAATATATTTTTAAAAAAACCAAATATTTGATATATTTGACATACAAATTGTCAAGGTTTATGAGAACAGATACTTTAAAATTGTTATATTATGCATTCTTTCATAGCGTTATTACATATGGTAATATAGCATGGGGAGGTGCATATAGAAGTATTCTTGAACCGCTACAAAAAATCCAAAATAGGATTATTCGAATTATTAACAAAGGTGAATTCAGTACAGATAATCCTTTGTCTTTATTTCAACATTTTGCGTTTGAGAGTTTAGCCTATCATTATAAGCGACTTACTAGTTTATATGTCAACTCGGTAAGCAAGACTAGAAATAAAAGCATTCCACTTCCTAGAATAACTAAGACTGTTAGCTATAAGGATAGTTATTATACAGCAATAAAAGTGTTCGATGAACTTAGACATGATCTCAAATTACTAAATATAACAAAAAAATCAAGTAAAAATAAACTAAAGGTTTGGATTAAATCCAACATTTCGGTGTGGTGATAAGTAGAGGGTATATATTTCAGATACGGTTGTATGCATTAAGATGGGTTTATTATATAATATAATGTATTGGAAATATGTAAATATTGTAAAGAAACAGTGAATACATTGTTACTTTAGTTTTAAGTTTAGTATATAAGTATACCAGATTCTGCGTACAGGTAACTGTGTTTACCTCTGCAGGATTACTTTTGTAGTTTTTTTTCTGGTAAATAAATAAATAAATAAATTACGGCAATTTTATCATTTTTAACTTGAAATTTATGATCGATATATTGCAAGAAAAACAAAATCCACATCAATACTATATTGCTTCTATTCATACATCAATATTTTTAGTAATTTAATTACTCTTTTAGCATTGTGATATGTTAGTCATATAATTAAAATACCCAAGATTAAATCTACAATGATATATCGCATTAATGTCTTTTATATGCTATGCTATATTAATTTTTAATCGTCTTTTTCATCAAACAATTCAGGAACAAATTTGTGCGAATCTAATACTTTCCTAACTTCCTTATCGATTTCCTCGCTGCACAAAATATTTAATGAAGTTCTACCGTCTTCCTTGGACATCGTCGTAAAAATCGGTTTGCACGTTTTCCAGCAAATCGTGTTTCTTTCAATGTTATTAACTAAAACCTCTGCAGCTGGGAACAACTGCGATAAATTTCTGAAATTAGGAAATTAAAATGTCCACGTGCGAGTTTTAAAAGTTCAATTCTTACGTGAAAACTGGTAAACATATCTCATTTAAAAATTCAATCTGTAGATCGGGTATCGACGCTTGTTCTCGGTCCATCATTACTATAGGTATTTTACCCAACGACTTTTCTAGATCTCCTTGTTGGAAAAATTCATCGTAGATTTGTTGTGCCACCATTTTTACCATGTCCCAATTCTGAGCAAAACAACGAATTAAAAATTAACTTCTTACATTTAAATGCAGAAAATTTATATACTTTAGTTTGATCGGATAGATCTGCGCAGGTCATTAAAAGGCACGTGAGAACATATTTGTTGTCTCTGTTGGTGGAATCGAAGCCTTCCTGTGAAATAAACTGATCATTTCAACATTTAGTTTTTTTCTAATGACTTTCACCTCGATTATGGTTTGATGTTTTTCCTTCAAAGTAAAATGATTTGCAAGGTCAGTGGCAAGAATCATTTCTTTAATTAATGCTAGACAATTTATGTAGTCTGTATTGCCTAGGACTTCCAAAAAGTTACAGTCCTAAAATCGTTATTAATATTTAGTATTGTCTATGTATAATCACGCAAAGTCTTGCATGACTAATCTGTAACTACGTAACTGTTAGAAAATGGACAAGAAATAATTAAAAATGCACATCACGATAAAAGCAATTTTTCTTTAAAATTATAAATGTACCGTTTGATGTATGTACAAACTTTTTACAAATGAATCATACGTAATATCAGATTTTTAAAACTACACTTAACCATACCTGAGTGTTTAAAATGCATAAAGTTTGTGAAAGATGATGATGTTCCATGACTGATCCTTCGCTCGAATACAAGTTACCTAAAACACTACCAGACAGTGTATGAAAGGAATTGGTAGTTCCTCTGTGATCGATATCGTGGCACATGCATGAAGTAATATATGCTAGTGCTTCTAAGGGACTAAAATAAAATAAAACAATTCCAAAATTAAACACTATTAAATCGGACTTACGTTAAATAACCATCTTCTATTAAATTTAACTGCTTAATCACGATGTAGGCAAAGTGCGTAACGGAAAATGCATGCATCCAATTATGATACGGTGTATCTCTATAACCTTTTCTAACATAAAGAATGAAGTTTATAACAATCCTCCTCTTTATATTGAATATTTTAAAGAATTGCAAGTCTTCGAACATTCTCAGGATTTGACAAGGCGTTTCCGAAAATGGAATCTTTTTAGGTGGAAAACTGAAGCTGTCGTAGTTAAGATAAGAATGCCGATTTGTGCATAACAGAGTTTTTATTATGTCATCTTCGCTTACCTAAAACCATCAAAGCGTAAAACTTATTCCGTTTACAAAACACATTATTGGCGACAAATAAAAACCATGCAAACCTATAGTAGTTCGTTCGTAAAGTGTATGAGATGAGAATGGGTTTGGTTTACGAATTTTGGTCTAAAAAGTTCATCTGATTTCCCATTTTTACTGTGAAAAGTAATTTTTGCTTTTACAAATAAAATTTTTAAATTACAGTTTGATTAATAAAGTAGTAACTGTTGTATTAACTAAAATATTCCCCTATTTGCAATGTTTTTTTCAAGTCACGATTCAAATTACTACAATCATGATTGGAGTTGCATAAAAATTTTCACTAAAACCGAACAAAACTGAATTTCTACATACTTTAACTCACTTTCATATGGTACAACATAAGTTCGTTCGACAACTTGCTACGATTCTGCGCCTCCTGCAACTGCTTATAAACCAGAGAGTGCATTATCGATAGCCCACAAAAAATACTAAACGCAAGTGCAACCTCTTCGTCAAAAAAATCAAAATCGCCGTGAATTTTATTACAAAGTTGAGCAACCCCTACTATGCCACGTTCATCGCGAATGGGAAAGCATAGTATGTTCCTTGTTTTAAAGCCGGTGGCTTCGTCTATACCCTTAAAAAATAACGGGTGATTATATGCATCCTTGATATTGAGCAACTTTCCTGTAGCGGCCACATGACCTACAAATTTCTAAATCAAGTTCGTAACCATAAGTCGCTATTAATTTAGTTACCTGCGATGCCCTGATCTTTTGCTATTCTAACTTCTGTGGATATATCATTCACGACTCCGCTGTCGAAGACCTTTGCCACCAAATGTATATGATCGGGATCTAACAAGAACAACGAGCACCTTTCCGAATTCGTGAGCCTTCTCGCTTCCGACATAATTTCTTTTAAAAGATCATTTACGTCATCTAAATGCGAAAATAGTCGCCTCGTCACGTGCAACAACGACTGACACTGTTTCTTAATTTGTGCCTCTTCTTCTAACTTCGAAGTGTTCATTAGCATGGGCAAACAAAACCTGTAGGCCTCCTCGACAATCTGCGTAACATACTCTTGCGATTTAGGGCTGTTGACGATGCATATTAATACTGGCAAATGTTCGGTTTTTCCTTTCCTCAATTTCGAAAAAACCGGAACCGTAATTATTTCGACGGGTTTAGAGTCGTCGATAATAATAAATTTATTTAAAATATTCTGCAGTTCGTCGTGTAATTCCGATAAGTCATTAGTACATGTACTACTTCTGTTTACTACGTCTGCAAATACATTTGTGCGAATGGGCATACGAAACTCCCTTTCTAACACATCTTGGCCAATAACACGAATTATTGCTTCTTGCGATAGCGAGACAAGATTTACTATGAAGACTTTGTCTGCCTCGGTTTCTTGTTCTATCTGGAAATGCGCTTTAGTTTTTGTACAGTATTTAAACGATAACACTTACATATCGATTAAGTTTTTTTTCCAGTTCCAAAGTGTTTGTGTTGATTAACGATTCTGTGAGTAGTAGTATTTTTCCAGGATCGCTGAGTTCTAATGCGGGAGCTTTTGGTCCATCTTTATCTATGTTTTCTTGCTCAAATTTACGACAATAAGGCGGCGTTGGCATCAGATTGGGCCTGGGTTTTCGCTCCTTCTTGCATACGTTAACGGTCGCCATCACATACTACATTTAAAACAGAGAATAAATTTTGGTGTTGAAGGTTTGACAAGAAAAGATTAGATAGCTCTTAACATTTATATTTGTCATATTAAATTACTACTACCAACGCCAACTGTTGAACTTATGGTCATGTTTACTTTCCTACTATTTTTATGGCCACTTTATTTTCTAAACCACTTGAGAGATTAATTCCTATCGCATTTTATAATAGGTAGATTAAATTAATCGACTCACTGACGGACAGTTATTATTCCATTAAACGTTTTATGGAGTATTATTTGATTTTTATGTTTCACATTATAAACGTTAATTAATTGATTTTCCATTTTAAATATTGTTATTGTCGCTTTATCAAGAACTTTGGTAAAATTACAATGGACACCGTTGCTGTGAACAGACTGTTTTACCGGCCTTCAGGTGCCTTTTTGCTATATAGGATGCTTCAACATTTTTGATGATAGAAAAAACAATGTTATGTACCTGTTCAGTATATAACAGCAAACGTCTACATAGAACCAAGCTGAAAAATTTCATGGTATTTAAGCTTCTTACGTTCAACAAATTTCGTAAAACTACTGACAGTAAAGACGTACAAAACGAACGGAATATAAAATATATTTTTCTCATTAGTTATTGTCAAACAATATACAAAAATAGCGTAATTTTTAGCTCAATTTAACTATAACTTACCCATTTAAACGAATATTAATTGTGTTTATACAGAACCAACATGTGATATATTTAAGAAATCGATTAAATAATAAAGTATCCAATATATTTTCCAATTATAGAGTATATATATATATATGGACGGTAGTAAATCATGTTACTAATAAAATTTTAATTAATATGTACTTTTGCTTGTAGATTAATTCACTGGCAAGGTCGTTTAATTAACAAATTGTAACGTCCTATAAGAAGATCACCATAATTTTTTTTTGACAATTCCGAACGAATAATATAACCTGAAAAATATGTTAATAAAACAAATAACAAATATTAGTAATAAACGCTTATTAATTTTGAAAAGAAAACCCAACAATTTCCACAGGAATAAAACGATTTCTACCGCAGAATATTCTCTCGATTCTATAAAGTGAGAAACTTGATTTTATTAAATTTTGTAAGTTATTTTATTTTTTGTTGTTGTAGACGTTACGACTATGAAAACTTTATTTGCACGTTACTTCTCAAAAACAGCGCGAGATCTTGTGCTTTTGCTGTACGCGGATTTAACGTGGAGGTCGCAAGGGTAGGAGAACTGGTATCCGACCGAAACATTGGCTTGATGCGATTTAAATTTTGGGAGGATGCAATTAACGCCTGTTATACCGGGGACAGAAGCAAAGTTCCTCAACATCCAATCGTTATGGAACTGTTTAAAGTAAGACGTGCAAAATTCCTCGTGGTGCCTATTAAACCGATTTAAATTTAGCCCTTATAGGTTATAAAGAGATCGAAGTTAACCAAGAGACATTTCATTTCTCTTATTTCAAGTAGGCAGGAAAAACTTGCCGTAAACTCATTCGCAGATTTGGAAGATCTCGAGAAGTATTCTGAAAAATCAGTGTCTAGTATTTATTATTTGATCTTGGAAGGTAGTGGCATTAAAAGTATTCATGCGGATCATGCTGCTTCTCATGTAGGAAAAGCACAAGGAATTGTGCAGCAGCTTAGGTAAAAGTTTACGTCTATTAAGCTGACACAGCCACAACGGCACAATCGAATGAAACCTATTTAGAAATTTAGTGCTAATTTGTTGCTCTATTCCCGATTTTGTTGCTCCAGCCGTTTCGCCAAAAACCATGGCTGTGCTAACTTAACACTTAAGCTAGCACAGCCTCTCGCAGAAAATAAAAAAAAAAGTAAAAACGAGGAGGTATTTCTAAACTACTATTTTGTTGCTAATTTGTTGCTCTATTGCCGATATTATTGCTACACCCTTAACACGAAAAAACCACCCCCCCACCAACTGCAGTAAAACAACTACTTAAAAATATCGATTTTCTTGATAAATTTACTGTAATGAATTAGTTGCTTTACATTATATAATATCCCAATTTTGTTGCTCCACCCCTAATACGAAAACAACCACCCCTAGTACTTAAATGCCAGCACAACACATTAAAACTTAAAAAATATCGATTTTTTCGATGGATTAGGCTTTTATGATTTAGTTGCTCCACGTTCTAGTATATCCCGATTTTTGTGATTTGCTCCACCCCTAGTACGTAAACAGCCACCCCTAGTACTTACACGCCAGCACAACACATTAACACTTAAAAAATATCGATTTTTTCGATAGATTAGGCCTTTATGATTTAGTTGCTTCACGTTCTACTATATCCCGATTTTTGTGCTCCACCCCTAGTACGTAAACAGCCACCCCTAGTACTTAAACGCCAGCACAACACATTAAAACTTAAAAAATTACGTTTTTTTCGATAGATTAGGTCTTTATGATTTAGTTGCTCCACGTTCTAGCATATCCCGATTTTTGTGCTCCACCCCTAGTACGTAAACAACCACCCCTAGTACTTACACGCCAGCACATCTCATTAACACTTAAAAAATAACGATTTTTTCGATAGATTAGGCCTTTATGATTTAGTTGCTCCACATTCTAGTACATCCCTATTTTTGTGCTCCACCCCTAGTAGGAAAACAACCACCCCTAGTACAATAATCTTGTGGAAAATCATAAACAATTTAAATCTTCACTACTGGTAAATCCACATTTGCTTGTTTATGCTCGTACCACATAAGGTGGTATATTCATACCACCTTAAATAATAATAAATCATTCGATTTACAATAATTAATTATTTAGAGTTGTATTAAATTTTGTATCTAAATGTCATATTTTAATGTTTTAATATTTTATGATCCTAATGTTTTAAATGTATTTTTATTTTAATAACACTGCTAAACAAATTGAAATTTTTTTTCTGGTTCTTAGTTACAAATAGGTGATCTTGATTCATATTGTTATAGTGAATCCAAATCTGCTATTGGTTTTTCGTATAGTATAGTTTCGGAGAAAACTTGATTTTGTGTCGAAATAAAACGGTCAAGTAATTAGATGCATTTAATGTTACAAAATGTTCATAAAACCCTTTAAAATGTTCTATTTGACAGTTTTCTTTTGTGTAATAATCTATCCTGGTCTTCTCTAATCAGTAACCAACAGTAATCACCCAACATGTTCACATCCCATCTTCCCTGGTACCATTTTTGTTGTTGAAAGGTCTTAATGGAAACGCTTCCCATGCTCATCACTTACGTATCCCAAATTGTCTGGGAAAAAATTCAGATGGGAATGTAATAATGCATCTTTAGCGACATATTACATCCAATTTTATGGTAAGCTGTCGGCATTTTGTGGATGGGGGTTTTGTAATTGTCCGCTTTGTTGTTGCCTAAAAAGTCGTTCACCACTGATTTGAAACAATTCCATGCCACCTTTTCTTTTCAACGAAAAACCGCATCGAAGCTGTTGTCATTCATTAATTGTCGAATTTGGGGAACCACAAATATGTCCTCCTTTATCTTAGCTTTGCTGATTTTTGGAAATTTTTCTTTTATGTATTGAAAACTTCTTTCACCACGGTCCATACCTTTTATAAAATTCTGTATCAGTCCTAACTTTATATGCAAAGGGGGTAAATCGATATTGTTTCTATCCACAAGGTTTTCATGTAAAATATTTTTTTATTAAATATTCCCAAAACTTTTTATGGCTAATCCGTAATTACCTAATGTCATTATAATTACACTCTCCAATGGAACTTCATATTCATATACTTCAAAAACTCCACGTGATAGAAAAAATTTAAACGCAGAATTAAATTCAAGGTGAAAAGTTACATAAGGATTACCTAGTTTTGTTCAAGAACCAAAAATTCTGTTTAGCAGTGTAATTAATAATTGTTTACCATCATTTGTATAATTGTTACCACTGAAGATAGCCCCAAACAAAGCCGAAATATATGGTTTTATTCATTTAAAGTTGTTTATATTGGCTTATTACCACTATCTTAGCAGAAGAAATAAAACATTTTTGTTCCTGATACTAAATAAAATAAATTGTTCCTAAAATACATATAGTAATACATATTTTTTCAACATCTACATAACGTAGATCCCTATTACCGGAAATTGTTTTCGTACTAGAGGTGGAGATAACAAAATCAGGATATAGCATAACGTGGAGCAACTAAATCATAAAGGCCTAAACTATCGATAAAAACGATTTTTTAAAAGTTTTAAAGTATTGTACTGGCTTTTAAGGACTAGGGGTAGGTTTTCTCGTACTAGGGATGGAGCACAAACATCAGGATATACTAGAACGTGGAGCAACTAAATCATAAAGGCCTAAACCATCGAAAAAATCCATGTTTTTTAAGTGCTAATGTGTTGTGCTGGCGTTTAAGTACTAGGGGTGGCTGTTTACGTACTAGAGGTGGAGCACAAAAATCGGGATATGCTAGAACATGGAGCAACTAAATCATAAAGGCCTAATCTATCGAAAAAATCGATATTTTTTAAGTGTTAATGTGTTGTGCTGGCTTTTAAGTACTAGGGGTGGCTGATTTCGTACTAGGGGTGGAGCACAAAAATCGGGATGTACTAGAACGTAGAGCAACTAAATCATAAAAGCCTAATCCATCGAAAAAATCGATATTTTTTAAGTGTTAATGTGTTGTGCTGGCATTTAAGTACTAGGGGTGGCTGTTTACGTACTAGGGGTGGAGCACAAAAATCGGGATATTCTAGAACGTGGAGCAACTAAATCATAAAAGCCTAATCCATCGAATAAATCGATATTTTTTAAGTGTTAATGTGTTGTGCTGGCTTTTAAGTACTAGGGGTGGCTGATTTCGTACTAGGGGTGGAGCACAAAAATCGGGATGTACTAGAACGTAGAGCAACTAAATCATAAAAGCCTAATCCATCGAAAAAATCGATATTTTTTAATTGTTAATGTGTTGTGCTGGCATTTAAGTACTAGGGGTGGCTGTTTACGTACTAGGGGTGGAGCACAAAAATCGGGATATTCTAGAACGTGGAGCAACTAAATCATAAAAGCCTAATCCATCGAATAAATCGATATTTTTTAAGTTTTAATGTGTTGTGCTGGCTTTTAAGTACTAGGGGTGGCTGATTTCGTATTAGGGGTGGAGCACAAAAATCGGGATGTGCTAGAACATGGAGCAACTAAATCATAAAGGCCTAATCTATCGAAAAAATCGAAATTTTTTAAGTGTTAATGTGTTGTGCTGGCTTTTAAGTACTAGGGGTGGCTGATTTCGTACTAGGGGTGGAGCACAAAAATCGGGATGTACTAGAACGTAGAGCAACTAAATCATAAAGCCTAATCATCGAAAAAATCGATATTTTTAAGTGTTAATGTGTTGTGCTGGCATTTAAGTACTAGGGGTGGTGTTTACGTACTAGGGTGGAGCACAAAATCGGGATATTCTAGAACGTGGAGCAACTAAATCATAAAATAATCCATCGAAAAATCGATATTTTTAAGTTTTAATGTGTTGTGCTGGCTTTTAAGTACTAGGGGTGGCTGATTTCGTATTAGGTGGAGCACAAAATCGGGATGTGCTAGAACATGGAGCAACTAAATCATAAAGGCCTAATCTATCGAAAAATCGAAATTTTTAAGTTTTAATGTGTTGTGCTGGCTTTTAAGTACTAGGGGTGGCTGATTTCGTATTAGGGGTGGAGCACAAAAATCGGGATGTGCTAGAACATGGAGCAACTAAATCATAAAGGCCTAATCCTATCGAAAAATCGATATTTTTAAGTGTTAATGTGTTGTGCTGGCTTTATAAGGTGTTTACTAGGGGTGGCTGTTTTCGTACTAGGGGTGGAGCACAAAAATCGGGATATGCTAGAACATGGAGCAACTAAATCGTAAAGGCCTAATCTAAAGAAAAAATCGATTTTTTTAAGTTTTAATGTGTTGTGCTGGCGTTTAAGTACTAGGGGTGGCTGTTTACGTACTAGGGCTGGAGCACAAAAATCGGGATATACTAGAACGTGGAGCAACTAAATCATAAATGCCTAATCTATCGAAAAAATCGATATTTTTTAAGTGTTAATGTGTTGTGCTGGCTTTTAAGTACTAGGGGTGGCTGTTTTCGTATTAGGGGTGGAGCAACAAAATTGGGATATTATATAATGTAAAGCAACTAATTCATTACAGTAAATTTATCAAGAAAATCGAAATTTTTAAGTAGTTGTTTTACTGCAGTTGTTGTGGGGGTGGTTTTTTCGTGTTAAGGGTGTAGCAATGATATTGGCAATAGAGCAACAAATTAGCAACAAAATAGTAGTTTAGAAATACCTCCTCGTTTTTACTTTTTTTTTTATTTTCTGCGAGTGGCTGTGCTAGCTTAAGTGTTAAGTTAGCACAGCCATAGTTTTTGGCGAAACGGCTGGAGCAACAAAATCGGGAATAGAGCAACAAATTAGCACTAAATTTCTAAATAGGTTTTATTCGATTGTGCCGTTGTGGCTGTGTCAGCTTAATAGACGTTAAAAGTTTACTAAAAGTGAAATTTTGATCCAACTAAGATAATCGTTGTAGGAGCACTGCGATGGCCAGAAAGCTCAAAATTATTCCTTTACCACAAGATATATTGACTAAACATAAAGTTAGTCACGAAGAATTATTACGCGGTACACCTAGTCGACGATTGAACGAGTGCAGCTTTGATGTAGCCTCAAGAGCCCATCAACATTTAAGCAATTGCACGTAGCTTCTTAAAGGATGTGCCAGTAGATGCAAGAGACATACTACTGCCCGCTGTCGCTGTGAGTCACTACTTAGATAAGTTGCAAAAAGTAGACTATGATTTATTTCATCCACATGTACAAAAAAAATCATGGATATGGTTACCTAGGTTGTGGTTGACACGTTATCAAAATAAATACTAAGATTTTCCATTAAAATTTAGTTGTTTTTTTTTATAAATATTAATTTCAAGAGCAGTCTTTGCTAACAAACTATTAATACCCTGTAATTACAATTATTATAACAATATATCACTCGATTAAATACTACGATGCAACATTTTATTTTAACGTTCAAAAATTAAACATCCCTGCAGTTTCACTTAAACATCTACATCCACAACCTGTAGGGCAAATGCTGTTTTCCTTAAACCATTGCTGAATATGAATCGTATGTCCCCCGTGTCCGCATACGAGACAGCAATTAGCTGAACCTTTAACGGACACGTGACAAATAATACATTCTAATGATATTCTGTTGCAATGCGTACAGCACGCTCCTCGAGTCGGTTGCTTGCATTTCTGGCAGTCGGTAAGGAATTCGACGCCCCTATGTATTTCTGCCGGTGTACACAAATATTTCAATACCTCGGTTCTGCTGTAGAGGAGGCCCCATCTATGCAACATTTCGGCGTACATCAGTTTGTAGTACTCGTACAATGTACTTGTGGATGGCCTTTGTGGAACTAATTGTGGCAATTCTTCCATGCGGAGGTTGTCCAGAGAGTTAGAACGGGCCGTACGCAATAATGGAAACACCCATCCGTCCGCGACCACATCGGCAGGGGGAATGGTGTGGTAGGGCGATCCTCCAGTCTGTAATGCGAAATTGATTTTTTGTAGAATATAAAAAGTTGGGCGTTTGCACGAAATATACATTTTAATTAACACTTTGGTCGCTGTACGATGTAACTCTAGCAAAATTTAGCTTTACTAGAATAGCACAACCAATTTCAATGTTGTTTCATTTTATTCAACTAAAGGATTAAACTTACACCGATTTTACCGTTTATAATCGCCAAAGAAGCGAGATAGTTTTCATTTTCATGCAAAAACAATCGAAATGCTTGGTAAAAAAGCAACAACACCTCATGCAAGTTTCCATGCAGTTAATAAAAAGCGTACCATAGTCTAAGTTAATTACCTTAAGCCATTTTTTTCCCAATGCAAGTTGCTACAAAACAAAAATAATTCAACACGTTACTACAAAACCGTCAAATCTTACCCCCGAAGAAAAGCACTTCAGAATCGATTTCCTCCTCATCATCTCGTCCTGGCTTTTTCCGAACACGCACGACAACATTGCAGCCATCTGTATGTCCGAGTGTGTGGCATAATGATTTATTCTATAGCACAAAGTCGGCTTAATTGTTTAACATCAACAACACGTACTTACAAGGATTGCATCAGTTGATTTCCAAACGGATGATCGGTCATGTCTTCGCTCTCGAACTGGTGCGGCTTTATGACTAGGCCAGCAAGCGTCCACGCTTGCACGAGATCCCATCTACCGACGCTCTCGGCCATACGCGAGTTGTGCTTACAAATCCTTCTGATATCGCCATCTAAAATATACTTCTCGGCCAAATATTTATTTATGCTGAACAACCCGGCAGCGTCGTACACAGTAATAACGGTCTTCTGCATTGCACGATTATTTTGTTTAATTCGTGAGCGCTGCTTTTGGATATAATACGAGAAAACTGTCATATGTTCCCTGGCTCTACGGTTATTAAACGAATTGCCGAGGGCCGATAGTGCTCTTGGCGTTGTCGAGTCGACTTTGACCGATGGTCTTCGCGCATGCGGTTGACAACCGAAACACACCAATATACTAACAGAACCAAATTTTGCACCTGAAGTTCGTGGAAACGGGATACAAGCATCGTTAAAGGATCCTAACATGTCCGGCTCTAAATATGAATGTTGCTGATGATGCCGATTACTATCGGAAGGTTCGACTAATTGTTCTAACGTTATGGCGAATTGCCGTAAACACGGTTCGAGGCACGTTCGTCCCTTCGAAACCCTTTGCTGGGCCGTATGCGATAAAGTCTGCAAGAGCTGAGAAGTGATGGACTGATCGATCGTGGATCCGGAACTAATTTGGAAAGTAGGTGGAACACTGTTGGGATAGGAATTAGGGAAAGTGACTTGTAGTATTACCAGATAATTGTTAGTGTTTGCAGTAGCTGTACAACATCGACGGTTAGCGTCCATTTTTATTACTTCTAGATTGGGAATCTGGACATTCAACAAAGAAAATTCTTGCTGCAAGGGTTGAACTTTGGGAACTGATTTGTAACTTTTCTCCGAAATGGTGTCTGCAATTTCAACATCGACGTGTGTGGGTTTTACATGACTATTTGGATCGTGTCCGCATAGCTTTTGCAGGAACGGTTCTATACGCCACACGAGCAAGGTTTGATCTTTGGACCATGTCACTAACTGGAAATCTGTATCTCCAGGTTTTTGTTTTCGCCATTCAAATTCTAAGACGACATCTCTGTGGCCGACAAATGTATGTACAGGTGTCGCTCGGCTTGCCGTATTCCATAATAACAAACTATTTTCGCCTCTTCGTAATTGAGGGACGACCACGGTTACAAGGCCGTTACCGAACGGTGTATACCGTGCGCGCCAGACGGGTGCATTTGTCGTCATAACAAATTCAGTTCGTCTGGGATTATTCATATCGAAAAATTTAATAGTGCTATCCTGACTAGAAGTAGCCAGTTGAGTTTCCAACTGAGGATTCCAATCGAGACCGTGTATTTTTGATAAATGAGCTGTTATGTATTGAATAGGTGCACTACCCTTGCGTTGATCCCAAACTTTAACATCTCCATCGTGCGCAGTTGCCAGTATATGTGGAGATATTCGGTTCCAACGCACTTGGGAAGCTTCGGCAATCGCAGATAACGATAAGGTGGGCCGTCGTGGATCTCGCATGTCCCATATATGAATGAACGTATCTACCGAGCAAGAGGCCAATAGGTTGTGATCTGATCTGTGCCAATTCAAATCTGTAATGACTCGAGTATGGGCCCTGAGCGAATGCAGCTGCGTCAATTCGCCCACCCTCCATGTTAATAATTCTATACGCTGATTGCTCTGCACAAAAAATTACACCATAGATTATATAGAAGCGAGATTATTATTGTAAAATATATTTTGAATTGGATTAGGGTTGTACGTAAACTTTAGCATAAAAATTATCCTCTAAAAAATCAAAATGATATCATTTACAAGAAAAAATTATGCACTACGATCAGTTGTGTTTGAGTACTATGGGCGATTTGAATTGTAAATCAGCTTGCGATCAAACATCTTCTAGAAATGGTTGTCGATAGTAAAATATTACTAATTAGTTGGAGAAATTGAATTTATTTTCTTTCGCCTAATAACTGTATTATTTCCTGTCTGTAAATTACTGCTCGCGGTGCCCTGACCTTACCGAAATCACACACAATTCACTGTGGTGCGTTGTAGGATTCCATTCGGCAGTATTCACGTCATATTTACTTTGTCTGGGAAACTTCCTGATATTTTCTAAATTCGTATCATCTAGATTTCGAATAGCTATGTAACGCCGCCTAAAAATTGATATTAAAACTTTATTTCGCGGCACTTGCGTCGTACTTACATACCCTGCAAGTAGAACGTAAGTTCCAGTGTTGTCTACGGCCATTGCGTTCGCCTGTAGGTCCCGATGTTCCATTGCCGTGAGGAATTCCGAACTCCATCGTAGAGCCATCAACTTTTAATTTGTTTAATCATGCAAATTATCTGAAAGAAAATATTGTAAAAATATAACCTTTATTTCCCCTGATGTTTTTAGTTGATACTCGATTGCTGATCGGTAAAAGTGTAGAGATTCCTGTATTATCGACAACGGAATTTGTGTTAACAGTTTTAAGAAATTTTGAAAGTGTTTTCGAGCAGTCGTTTTTGTGTTTTTATTATTACATACACGTGTAATTATTAAATGATATAATGATTAAAGACGTAGCCGATTATAACAACGATTTTAACATGGATGACATGCAATAAAAAAAGCTAAAAGGTCCTTTTGAATTGGTGAATATCGGTTATACAACATCGTGTTAAGATGTGTAAAAGATTAGAAATAAAATCACGATTAACTCTACATAATCAGTCGTAAGAGAATAGCTAAGAGGTTTCAAACCACCAACAAAATGATGCCCTTCGTATGGGAAAACATTGCTTTAACAACCCGCACTTGGCAAAATGGCTACAAAAGAATTACAATTATACAAACAAGCAACGGGTAAAAATTCAATACAGAAAATAACTAAATTGTCGTATTAATTGTTTAATTGATGGCTATTATAGGTTGGAGGTGTTCAACATATACATTTGAAATTGATACAGAAAGAGCAAAATTTGAAGACGTAAAGAAATTCCACACGTGTAATATACAAAGCATCTACAAACTACTACGAGAGGACTAGCATTTACTTGTGAATTTAAAGAAAAAATAACAGCAGAGACGACTTTAATGATGGGTTAAACAACATCAAAGCTACGAAAATATATTCGCTACAAGAAGAAAAATTATTCGATAAGTTCCAAAAGCAGATAATGG
The DNA here is from genome assembly GCA_036326145.1 of Rhagophthalmus giganteus. Classification (NCBI taxonomy): domain Eukaryota; kingdom Metazoa; phylum Arthropoda; class Insecta; order Coleoptera; family Rhagophthalmidae; genus Rhagophthalmus; species Rhagophthalmus giganteus. The sequence continues at coordinate 704,938 of JARFJA010000062.1, forward strand.
AAATCACAAGAGCAAGGTAGGTGTGATAATTTTAATTTAAATACTTTATATTTAAACACGATTCGGGGGCTCATCGCGAAATGTATTACCACCTTAAATCTTTTGTGGAATCGATGTGAACCGGTTACTAGAATGGTTCGATTAGTGTTTCGTCACAAATTATATGTTATCCAAACCTATATGCAACACGTCATCAATACAAGGTTACTAGATGATGACGTTTCACACAGTACTGTCACCTCATACCTCGTATTTTTACAATTCTAATAAATTGTAGTCTTTTTTTATGTTATCTAATATGTGCACAGGTAAATCATTTATAGAATATGTCACTTTCCGAACTTTAAACCGAATTACAAATAAACAATCTAGTAAGTTTTTGTTGATGACGAGAATTGCATATAGGTTTGGATAAGTTATAGTCAGTTTCGATGATTGATTTGCACATCAGAATTTCAATTTTTGCAGTAGTTTTTGTTTGAAACATTGTCTTTTATTTAACGTTACATAAAATAAGCAGATTCTTTCTTTTTTAGTTATAAAATATTGATTTATACATGTACTTGTGCAAGAAATTGGTTTACAGGACTTTACTTTATTTTGTTAGGGGCCGGCATATGTTTAGTTGCCTAGGTAGAAGTGTAACAAGCTCGTAAATGAGATTTTGCCACACTTTTCGGTTTAAGTTGCAATAATTATAAGCAATTTTATTCTTTCTAACATTCATTATAAGAAGACGACATTTTGAAGTCGTTTTTATTTGAAATATTGTTTTTTATTCAACGTTACATAAAATAAATAGATTCTTTCGTTGTTTAGTGATAAAATATTTATTTGTATAGGCGTTTCCAATCCAAAGTGCTCCGAATGATGGTTGACGCACCGTGGTACGTAACAAACGCAACAATAACGCACGATTTGCAGATACTAACGGTCAAAGAAGAAATTCGGAATTTTAGCACCAAATACAAAACTCGACTCAGTATACACCCCAATGATTTGGTAACAAATCTAATGAATCAACCACTAAATCACAGTAGACTAAGAAGGCTTACGCCCAATGAATTACCAAATAGATTTTAATTACATTTAAGTAAGTTTAGTTTTAGTTTTAGTGTAAGTTAGTTTCTAAGTTATTGTTCCTATTAGTCACACCAGGTCTGAAAACCTTTTTTTATGGTAGAGTGCTAAGGAGCACTCTCCGGCAAGACATTGATATAATAGTCATTTAATTTGATGAATGTATTGGTACAGATGGCAAATTTAGTGGGAATTCAAAAAAAAAAAAAAAAAAATTTGTATAGGAACTAGCGCAGGAAATAACGTTTTAATTAAAGTAAACCGGTGCTCTGGTTTTCCAATTAATGTACAGGGTGTTAGTTTAGTTTGTTGCTAGTTGGTGTACGTTTGGCTGCCTATACTGCCGTGTATAATGTTAAGGTGATTTATCTATCATATAGCTTTAGTTTCAATCATTGAAAGTTTGAAAGTTTGCAGTTTTGAAAGTTTCCAACACTAATTATTATCTAGATTTTGAAGGAGTTTTCGTTCGATACATTGGTTTTCACTGAATATTACTTAAAACAAACCTATTCTCTGATTTTTCAGCGATAAAATTTTTATTTATGCATGAACTTGTGTAATAAATTCACGTTAGTTTAATTTTCTGCTAATCGGCGTGGGACGCGATTTAGTTTTGTTAATAGATTCAGTTTCAAACATTAAAATCAGTTTTAGTTTATAACTTCAAATTTTACTCAACGCTTCTTAACTAAAATTAAATTTCTTGATTTGTTTTACCTTTTTTCTTTTTTGAGGTCGAGGTTGTGGCAGGTAAAGAGGTAGTTTCGTTCGTTTGCTAGCTGATGTGTTTAGTTATCAATAGGGCCCTGTAGAAAGCATAGGGTTATGCAAGTAAGAAGAACTATAGTTTTTCCATTTCTATTGATAAAATAAATATTTGTGCAGGAGCTCTTGCTAGAAATACGTTTATAGGATTCTAGTTTATTCCGTTGTTGGCGTATGTAATATGTTTGCTTGGTAGCTTTGGTTTTAGTTTTAATAATTAAAACAAATTTTACTTTCTTTAGTATTCATTATTAGTTTCTGAAGGAGTTTTTGTTTAAAATATTATTTTTTGCACAAAGTTACTTAAGATAAACTGGTTCTTTCGTTGTTTTTTTTTGTCATAAAAATCAAGTTCTTTCAATTTCTTTTGTTAAAATTTATATATGTATATATGACGTAAGTACAAGAAAGCTCGTCTAAGAAATCAATTTGCAGGGCTTTAGTTTATTTTGTTTTCGGCTAGTCTGTGTTTAGCCATTATTGGGGGTCGTGAGAAAGGCTTATAAATGAAGTTTAGCAATTTTACTTTTTCTAACATTCATTATTATGTTATAAATATTATTATACAAACGTCCTGGATTATACAGATAAGCTCGTTAAAATATTTTAAGTTTTATAAAATACTTCTCAGCTTTCATTTCATTTTTTTTTTGTATACAAAAGTCTTACATACGTTAAAATGTAAAATATTGTAAAATTGATTATTTGACTAGTGATAAACCGACAAACAGTTCGATAACAAACGAGAGATCCTTTCGCACCAAATTTTGGTCCACGCAGTAATCGTCCTTGACAAATCATTTTATTCTGGGATAGTAATACAACACCGAAGAGCCAGGAAGTTGCCAATTCGACGCATGAAGCTCGATCAGCTGAAGGAGGGTACGTCTAATAGCAGGTGATCCGGCTGTAGCGAGGAAGCCATCACGGACGCTCGCGAGCAGTTGTTCGAGTTGATTGGGAAGTTCGTTTTCTAAATCGCGCCCTATCGAAGTTAACACGAAAAAAAGACACTCCGTTTCTGGTAGGCACTGTATAGGCAAACTAACGCAAGCTTGACAACACTTCCCCAAAATCGAGAGGAGCACCAAATCGGGCTGGACGTTCTCGTATTGATATTGATGCTTGTGTCTCTTCAGCTGACCGCTCATCTCGGTTAGAAACCACATGAACGCCGTGAACCGAGTTCCTTCTCCAGCTTTGATTCCTCTAAGGATTTTGTCCCTCTCTTGAAACCACTGTTGGCACGTGTTGATCAACGACTCTATAAACGTTTGATTTTTTTCCTTTTCTATGATCGTCATGCACAATTTCGCTCCAACTTCGGAATAGCGAATCCCTTCCGCCACCCTCTCCATAATCGTTTTAACTAAATCCATTAAAGTGCGCGATGGTAACTGATTAGGATCTTCCATCGCCAAGTTTATGTTCGCCTGTTCTTCGGGAGGAAACTGGCCCAGGTCTGCTTCTTCTCGCGTGAGTTCTTTGAGTTTTGCGGCCAGGTCTCGCGAATCTGCCGCTCCGAGGCTTTTGGATCGCTTAACGTTGTTCGTAACGCCCGATTGGTGGTTCCAGCCGCTGAAATTTGGAGACGGACTGTGACTATGATATATTTGGGTCGGTATTACTTCGTTGGCTACTTGAAAATTTACTCGCGGAAAATGATTGAGAAGTGCGTGGGTCGAGGTGGAGTGAAGGAGGGGCAATGCAATGGGAGCGGGTATTAACGAAACCAAACCTGGAGGAGCGTTGGGGACGGTTCTTAAAACGTTTCCGCTAGACTTCGAGTGCTGCAACGGAACGATTTCGAACGTTTGCGGTAGATTGTTGCCGGATTTAGAATTTTGCAGTTCGTGATTCATGGTGAATTCCTTTGCGTGCACGTTGAGTTTGGCCGAAGAGTTCTGCGGTTGGATCAAATCGGTTCTGATGTTCGGCGGCCTATAAATTTCCATCGTGGGCTTGCCTTTCACGGTCACCATGGTTTGGCTCCTTCGTTTGTGGGGATCCCTGTTGGGTTTAATGAAGCTCCTTTCTCTGGATATCGCGACGGTCGTGGCGGAAAAGTCGGTTTTGTGACTACGTTTTAATTGGTTACCTTGCATTGTTGTTGTTCGGGACGCGACACTTTATGTACTAGAATGCGACGTTAATTTAACTAATGCCGACCACGCGTACTCCAAGTTTGGATTCGCAAGGTTTTAGGCACTCGCGTTTACTTAGGCAATACGAACGAAGCCATGGTACCGCTCGCATATTTCGTTAATTTATTTATTAAGGAGATAATACATGAAAGGTTAAAAGCACACCTCGATTTCGACACATTTACTGATTGTGAGTTGTGTTGGCGCGGGGCTTGCTGTATTTATAGAATAGTATATTTGTATCCTCAGATGCACATACGCAGTGCTTATTAATAGTCGTATTATGTGTGAGTATGGCGTGAAAAGCGGTGAATATGTGCCATTTTAAGAAAGTTGACCATTTCCTATTTACATGCCGTAATGAACGTAGGTACTAACTAAATTGTGTCAATTGGAAATAATCGCGCAAACGAAGCGTTTCTGGTCTGGAAAATAACAACGAACGTGTTTCGTTCGATTTTTGAATGCCGAACGCCCGATTTTAGAATTAAATTTTGATGATATCATAGTCGTGTTTAATTAGTCATACTTTACTTTTAGATGTAAATACCTACGGAATGCGAATTACTGTATAAAAAGTGAATATAAAAGTAGATGGTTTTCGATCTATCCAACAACGTAAGGATCGTTGTATCGACAGCGTTATTCGATGCGAAATCGAATCAATATATTGGATGTCGACCAACAAATAAATAAAATAAAAAACGCAAACAATTATTCAAACAGAATAATATTTTGAAACGTTATTTATTATACACCATAATCCATAATTGTGCGATCGAGTTTCAGAAAAAGAGCGCACATCGGCAATTTAATTTTTTCAGAGCGTTTTCTTCAATGTGCAAAATTAAATTTATTTCGAGTTATGACGTCAACGACGATGCTTATTATTTTTTTTTAATGGCGTCCCAATTTTGTTGGTCGAATTTGAAAGGGCTCTGTTAACAACTTTTATTTCTTTGGACGTCGTGAAACCTTGTAAAAAAGAAGGCGAAGAAATGAGAATTCTTATAAATGACAAAACGCCGTCGCATTCGCTAATATTTGTAGGCGATCAAATTGTATTCATACTCGAGAAGAAAATGTATCTATACAGTGCTCTCCCTCTATAGTTCCTTCCTCAACAGTTCCGCTTCCCCAGTTTTCGACTCGACTAGTACCCCCACTCTTAAGACATCAGCGCGTACCTCGAGATTCAAATGGCTCTCTCCATACAGTTCCGCGCGCTGTAAGGCTTGAAAAATCGAGTGTATCCAATATATATAGCACAAATTAAGTAATTTATATTGTATTTATTATTTTATTATTATTATTTATTTATATTTATTAAAAGAAGTATAAAAACAAAATATATTACGTTGATTTGTGACATTTTATATTATAAAGATATAGATTAGCACGAGCGTACGAACAACAACTAACTGTCGAACAGAGGAAAACCATCAGTAGGAAATCAAAACAAAAGAAAAACATTTTATTAGGACGAGTGTAAGATGGAACTATTAAGAAAGACGCAAGTGAATTTGTTCGAGCGCTACGAAAGGCGCTTGGTAGGGGAACTCTGTTCGACTTAATTTCTAAGAAAAGTTATTCCCCTCATGCCCAACTGCGGAACTGTAGAGGAAGAGGACTGTATTATTATTACGTAATCCGAAACGATGTGTCAATTAATTTACAACTAAAAGAAGATATTACCAAGATACGCCCATAGACATTTAGGTTCGATTATCCAAACATTGGAAAAGTGAAGAAATCGGAAAAGTCATTAAAAAGAGCTTTAATATGTATTGAAAAGTTCTCATCGACGGAAAGAAGAAGATACATATTTAAGGCTATAGCTATTATAAGGTGCATAACAACGTGTGATCAAAAAAATTTAACCCTCGATCAAGAAAATCGAAGATAAGATCAGAATTGAAACTACATTGTATATTTACGTGACGATTTTAGTAATATATTTATTGTTAGGCAGAGAAATTCTTATAAAAACGAAGTAATCAGAAAAATATAGGAAGTGCCAGAGAAGTGAGATGATACAAACACGTTCAAAGTTGGAAGGTGATCTGGAAAATCTTACACCAGACACTACCAAGAAGAAAGGGAGGCTGACCAGTCATAAAATGGAAATAATACGCCACTAAAAAACGCAAGAAAAAGGTATAATACGGACGAGGATGACTGGGAAAATAGAGAATCAATTGTATAAGTTAACATCAACATATAATAACTAATTTTCAAGCCCAAGTGTATACGGAATTGTTTTCTTAAAATGATCTAAATGGGTATACCGAACTTTTTCGGTACAATATTTAAACGCCCTGTATAGGTCAATTCAATTTCGATTTTAGCGATTTAATGTGAAAACTATATTATTTTCTTAACCAAATTATTGTCGTTTCGATGCACACAAACAAATAAAAATCGGGAGTTTTTGATTTAAAAGAATCGAGCTAATTGGTCGATAATTTGAATTAAAGTTCTTTTATTGATCTAATATTCTTAATTACAAATAAACAAATCACAGGTAGAAATTTATCATGAATAAACATTCGAGTAAAAGGTTTACATGCGCATTAATAATACAATCCGTTTCTTGGAAATCGTTAGTATTTCTGGGGCGTAACTGACCGTTCGTTCAAGGTTTTTATTAAGGAATTTTAAATCAAATCTAAAATATTAAATTCGTAAATTTACCAAACAAATTTACAGAATCGACCTTACCAGAATGCTTGTAATTATTAATAATAATTGATTTTTTACCACTCACAATCGAAAAGTCATACTTATCAATTGTCATTTTAGGGTTTCATTCTGCAGCATCTGTTATTTTTAAAAGTCTGCTAAAAAACTAACAACCAATCGCAATCGAGATTTTCATTCGTTTCCACGGTGATAACTTGTTAACAGTGCGTTAAAGTCAACAGATTTTTTACAAAATGGATCCCTTTACATATGGCCTATCCAAACCTATATGCAACACGTCATCAAAAAAAAGTTACTAGGTTGTTTATTTGTAATTCGGTTTAAAGTTCGGAAAGTGACGTATTCTATAGATGATTTACCTGCGCACATATTAGATGGTATAAAGCAAGATTACAATTTATTAGAACTGTCAAAATATGACAGTGTACAAGTGTATAAGTGTACATACACTTCGTCCAAACTTATATGCAATTCACGTCATCAATAAAAGGTTACTAGATGATGACGTTTCACACAGTGCTGTCACCTCGTGCCTCGTATTTTGACAGTTCTAATAAATTGTAGTCTTCCTTTATGCCATCTAATATGTGTGCAGGTAAATCATCGATAGAATATGTCACTTTCAAACTTTAAACCGAATTAAAAATAAACAATCTAGTAACTTTTTTTTGATGACGTAAATTGCATATAGGTTTGGATAGGCCATAGTTTTATTTCGTCGTTTTAAACGACATCTGGAAGTTTCCCATAGATATCGTACCGGTGTTACAAGATATAAGAGGTCGATGGGTTTCGGGGAATATCTCGCTTCCTATGGGATGGTGGTCAATATATATATCAAAGTTGTAGATTTCTCAAAATTCGTTCCACGAAAAAGGGTCCTACATGTACTTTTGTTGCGTAGAACGAACCGTTTTGAGATATAAAGCAAATAAAATATAAAATGCACGTTGTATTCGCTTTCGTACCATCATGGAGGACGAATGCAAGACGTGTTTTTTACATGGTTTCTCCAGTACTAGTCCTGATCTACGTCCTGTCAAAAATATATATAATTCGTCTTCGTTTATTTCCTACATTTACAGTTCGTCGTAATGTTCTTCATGGAATTCTTGACCTTATACTTTGTATCATCCCCATCTTCAATCGTATTGGATGTTAAAGTATCGATGGGATTGATCCCAACTGTCGGAAGAATCGACCGAAATAGCATTAAAATGGGCATTAAGGCACGATTACCCATGACAATTACAATACATTGTGCACCACAAACCTTTTGCGTAATTGCAAAAAATCGTGTTAAGAGGCACGTTCGGCGCAGGTGGTAATGATGTTGCGATGGGCTCCAAAAAGTTGTTATTTAAACTGGCAATACACACGGTGCAGGTGTTGCTGAGTAGCTATAGCTGTACGTTCACGAAATGACTGGCTCATCTGTAGTTACCATCAAATGCTTATAGATTCGCCACAAAAATGTCACTTTAGCTCTTTATTTCGTAATGTATCGTTTTTTTAAAACTTTTTTATTATCAAGTCGTAGTGTTAAAACGAAAAACATGACATGAGAGCGGATCGCAAAAAATTTAAAAAAATTAATGAGCGGTATAATTCAATTTCCGATAAATTTATCTGACAAATATTTTTACCATGGAACCGTGTTTGTTTCCAAGGTAAATATCTGTCGGATAAATTTATCGGAAGATGGATATACCGACCCTAAAATAAATTAGTTAGTAACTAGTTAAAAGTAGTATATTGTATAACTAGTGCTGAAAAGTGGATATTTCACGCGAGTGTGACAGTTTGAGTTACGAGACGAAGCCGAGTGACTTAATCACACAAGCGTGAAATACCCTTCCAGCACGTGTTGTACACTATGCTTTTCCGACGACCACAAGTATTTTTATTAAAAATTTTGATTTTTGACGTTTACATTTTGACAAATTTGACAATTAGTAATAAAACAGTTTGTGTGCAAAGTCATTGCACGGCAGGCTAGAAGGCTTTTAATTGGCCGAGTAGCGTGTGCGATGATTGCACACGGGCTACAACGTTTTCGATTGTCTAACGAGTTGATTTACGCACGGTTGGCTTATTTGTTTGTAGTGGTCAACCTTCGGTAACATTTATAGGTGTGAAATTATGCACTTTTCATAATGGTCGTCGGAAACAATTATTAACGGTTTTATAAGTAAAATATGACTATATAAGGGAAAAGAAAATATATGGTCTCGCGTGTCTTTATTTTACTAGTACTAATTTCGAGTTTTAATTTAAATTATTTATACTCGTTTAAGAAAATTGTATTTAATTGAAAATGATGAAATATTTAATGAATCATACCATTTGAAACTTGTATGGCTCGTGGATCTCTTCATTCAAACAACTTATCACAATACTGCTTACAGACTATGAATTTCCTGGTCATATACATATATTTTATCTACCTATTTATTGGTTTTGGAAAATTTACAGACTTCTGCATATTCAACAACAAGATTAATCAAGGAAATAGTCCCCGTTTGCAAAACTAAGAGATTATTTGTACCTATCTATAAAAGATAATATCGATGGCATTTTGTCAAAAAAGCGTAACGCATACTTTCTATTAAAATGAATTATTGAATTAAATGAAGACATAATCTGTTAAAATCTGGTAACAATATTTCGATTTTTTTCACCGGAAAAATCAATTTGTATTTCCGCCAAACGTATCTTCTAATAGCTACATGACAACGCAACATGGTTCTACGGTAAAATTTACTTTTTGTGGGTCACGCCCTTCTGGTAAACCTACGTCGATATTTACATCAGTTTGCTTTTTACAACTGCTGTTATAATACAGTTGCTGTTGCTGTTAACGCTAATAATTGGAAATAAAGTCTATTAATATATTAATAACATTAACAAACAATTCAAATAAAAAACAAAACATTCACGAATAACAAATCAATAAAAAAAATAATTTTTCATATATTCAAAATTGTGACTCAAATAAATAAATAATAAAATTATCCAATATAAGACAAAAATACACATAATGTAGCTGTTTATTTTTCTACCTCTATTAAAAATGTTCACCATAAAATATCTATAGGTAACTCCAAATTATTAATTTTAATTTAGTGGGGGTAGTAGTGACCAGCCTCATTAGAGATCTTTGTCAAGTAACTTTAAAATAACTTTGTAATGTAATAAATATTAGGTGTACAAAAAAGTTCTGAGCTTTTTTTTGTAAAATTCAATATTTATTTAAAAACAAACAAAAAGATATTAATCAACGAAATAGTCCCCGTTTGCATCGATAACCTTTTGCCATATTTCGGGCAGCTTGCGAATTCCCTGATGATAGAAGCTCCCTGGCTTCGAGGCGATAAAGTCATCAATGCATTTGCGTAGGTCTTCAAGTGCCACGAAGTGTGTATCAGCCAAGTGATGCTGCAGCGACCGGAATAGGTAGTAATCAGACGGTGCCATGTCTGGACTATACGCCGCATGCGGGAGAAGTTCCCAGCCTAACGCAAAGATATGATCCCAGGTCGCTTTTGCAACATGTGGTCGGGCATTGTCATGAAGCAGTATCACTTTACCACGTCCTTTGCCAGTAAATAGCCTCTTTTCTTCTACTGCATCGCTCAAATTAGTCAATTGTTGCTGATAGCGGTCTGCCGTAATTGTTTCACCCGGCTGTAACGGTTCATCTTCAAGACTGAAATTTCCTTGGCGAAATTTTGTATACCACCTTTTACACGTAGCGTGACTTACAGCGTTCTCTCCATATGCGGCACAAATCATTTCAGTGGCTTCAGCAGCATTTTTCTTGAGATGAAACGCGAAGTGGATGGAAAATCGAATATGCTCTTTGGTTATTGCCATCGTAAACACTACTGATTTTTTAGATTATGTGCATCAAACGTCAAACCGCATGGTATTTTCAAAGACCAAATGTCAACGTTGTAAACCCGCAAAAGGGCGGGAAACTTCATGAAATTTAAATTGTGGTTTCGGTTGTATGAAATCTAAAGCTCAGAACTTTTTTGTACACCTAATAATTCAATAAATCATTAATATTGAAAAATCGGCCTATGTATATCGGCCAAAAAAGAAATCTTCCGCATAAAATTGTGGCTATTATAACAATTACGGCCTATCCAAACCTATAGGCAATTCACGTCATCAATAAAAAGTTACTAGATTGTTTATTTATAATTCGGTTTAAAGTGACATACTCTATAGATGATTTACTTGCGCATATATTAGGTGGTAAAAGGAAAGTCTACAATTTATTATAACTGTCAAAATACGAGGTACGAGGTGACAGCACTGTGTGAAACGTCATCATCCAGTAACTCTTTATCGATGACGTAAATTGCCTATAGGTTTGGATAAAATGCAACTATAGCTTATCCAAACCTATATGATGTCACGTCATCAATATAAGGTTACTAGATGATGACGTTTTACACAGTGCTGTCACCTCGTCGCTCGTATTTTGACAGTTCTAATAAATTGTAGTTTTTCTTTATACCATCTAACATGTGCGCAGGTAAATCATCTATGGAATATGTCACTTTCCAAACTTTAAACCGAATTACAAATAAACAATCAAGCAACTTTTTGTTGATGACGTGAACGTCATATAGGTTTGGATAAGCTTTAACAAAACTATTAGTTTTTAGGCAATTCTTTTATTCCAGGTTTTAAGCTCGCTTACAGTACGTACCTTCCTAATTCTATTCTAACGACTCTAAAATAGTAGGATTGAATTCAGAATTTAAATGCTAACGTTAATTCAATATGATGAATACGGGTTTAAAATTCTTAATTACAACAAGGAATCGAACAATATAATACTCTATGAGCACTATTTTACTGTTTTCTACCTGCTACTTACATTTGTGTCGTTTCTTAGAAACGTATTTACCATGACCCCCTCCATAAATAACGAGCGACAGATTTATTAACTTCCGACATAATTTAAAGCCCAAATTTTTTCAATGAATTGTTCATTAACGGGTTTAATAATGAAGTTACAGATTTGGCGCAATGGTAATAATTATTCCTCACATTAAGACGCGTCGATTGATATAAAAAAATCGATTTGAGTGGTTCCTATTTTTCCATATAAAGTGTGCGTGGTCCTTTATCTGACAAATATTTTTACGATGGAACCGTGTTTGTTTCCAAGGTAAATATCTGTCGGATAAATTTATCGGAAAATGGATATACCGACCCTAAAATAAATTAGTTAGTAACTATACTTCGTCCAAACCTATATGCAATCCACGTCATCAGTAAAAGGTTACTAGATTATGACGTTTCACACAGTGCTGTCACCTCGTACCTCGTATTTTGACAGTTCTAATAAATTGTAGTCTTTCTTTATACTATCTAATATGTGCGCAGGTAAATCATCTATAGAATATGTCACTTTTCAAACTTTAAACCGAATTACAAATAAACAATCTAGTAACTTTTTGTTGATGACGTAAATTGCATATAGGTTTGGATAAGCTATAGTTAAAAGTAGTATATTCTATAACTAGTGCTGAAAAGTGGATATTTCACGCGAGTGTGACAGTTTGAGTTACGAGACGAAGCCGAGTGACTTAATCACACAAGCGTGAAATACCCTTCCAGTACGTGTTGTACACTATGCTTTTCCGACGACCACAAGTATTTTTATTAAAAATTTTGATTTTTGACGTTTACATTTTGACAAATTTGACAATTAGTAATAAAACAGTTTGTGTGCAAAGTCATTGCACGGCAGGCTAGAAGGCTTTTGATTGGCCGAGTAGCGTGTGCGATGATTGCACACGGGCTACAACGTTTTCGATTGTCTAACGAGTTGATTTACGCACGGTTGGCTTATTTGTTTGTAGTGGTCAACCTTCGGTAACATTTATTGGTGTGAAATTATGCACTTTTGATAATGGTCGTCGGAAAAAATTATCAACGGTTTTATAAGTAAAATATGACTATATAAGGGAAAAGAAAAAATTTGGTCTCGCGTGTCTTTATTTTACTAGTACTAATTTCGAGTTTTAATTTAAATTATTTATACTCGTTTAAGAAAATTGTATTTAATTGAAAATGATGAAATATTTAATGAATCATACCATTTGAAACTTGTATGGCTCGTGGATCTCTTCATTCAAACAACTTATCACAATACTGCTTACAGACTATGAATTTCCTGGTCATATACATATATTTTATCTACCTATTAGTATTGGTTTTTGGAAAATTTACAGACTTCTGCATATTCAACAACAAGATAATCAGGAGAATAAAATTTACATTATTTTACCATGATAGTACCATTTCGTTCGTATTATAATTTATATCCACAATACGAAAGGTATAAAAACACGTTAATTAACAAAAATGTAACGATTACAAATTTTTTAATACGATGTTTGGAAATTTTAGAATTTTATCTGTCATTAGATATCAAGATCGATTTTTCGTTTAATTGAAATTTGCTAACGTAGCATTTTTACATTGACGTTACCGGTTACAACTGTAATAATTAGGATCTTTTCAACTTCTAATATACATAATTAGTATTTTATAATCAAAAATTGTAGGTGTAGTCAGTTAAAAAACTTGACCATTGAAACGTGAAACGGTATAATTTCTAAAAAAAAAAGAGGAAATCATTTCATACTTATGTTTTATTAATTTATAATTATTATTGTTAATTGATGTTAATAGGCAACCAACGCCACCTGAAAATTTGTTTAGGCTGCTTAGGGTCGGTACTACTTATAATTGAGATTGATGTTGAGCATAGCGATTTTGCATTGCCTTTATCCACCCCCTACAACCCATTTTGCATTATCCGAGAAAAATGTGCATTAACACCATCGTGCATAGAACTGATGCGCCGTGAATTTTATTCGTGAAAAAGTAATTATCGTCGCCGTTAATCAAAGTATAACTCACTGACTTCTCCTGATTTTATTTTTCCGTTTCGTACAATTTTCTACTTGAAAATTCTTTACTGTTAGTAAGTACCTATTATTATATAGATATCTACGTAATATATTTTACAAACATTTAATATTCTAACTGCTTCTTTTACATAATTTTTAATGTACGCTAGTAAATTTGAATAAAAAGGAGGTACGTGGTGACAATCGAATTTGCAGGCAACGTTAAAATTGCATAAAAAAAGTTTTCTGTCAATTTCTCTTGTAGATCATCCCAAGCGGCTATTCAATTTATAATATTAAAAAAGTTGATGTTGCCATAGAAAGTACCCCGTTATGAAAAATATAAATAACCTTGCCACACGCATACCTTTAAAAATATTTTTAAGAAATTAAACGACTCGCAGCGCAATATCTTATGTTGTTGTTATTGAATATAGGTATGTTTATCAGATATTAAGAAATGCAGTATTATGTATAATCTGCAATTCAAATTAATATAATAATTTATGATTAAAAACAATTTTATTAAATATAAAGTAATATAAACAGCGCTGCGCGTTTCTGTTATTTTTAATATTTTTTTACAAGTCGCCGAAAATTACTTCGTTATGGTTGTTGATGGAAACAAAAATAATTACGTCAAATTTAAGTGGTTGTAGGTATGTTTTGGTGAGGACACTGGTGTTATTTAGACTCGCCTCAAATCTAATTTCTCTGAAACAATTCGAAATTATAATTTTGAAATGCCGGTAATGCCATATCAAATACTTAGATCTCTGACGTCTTAACATATAAGAAAGTGGTTCACAAATGGTAATGGTAATATAGACATTTAAGTACAACATTGTCGATATAATCAATCTGAATATTCATGAAATTCGAAATTAGTAGATTATTACCTCCAAATTACTTACTATCTAAAACGTCATAAGATAAAACACGTACCAAATGTGTAATTAATATATTCACCCTGAACGAAAACATCGTATTTTTTTCAATTTTCAAATTCTCCATTTTTATTTTTGTTGCGCGAACATTAATTATATCAATTCTTGATCGATTCAAAAAGGAAAGTTTACGACATCTACTCGTTTCAGCAATTTTTGTGCTAGAGGTCCGCAATGGTGATCTAGGGAGCTTTTCGCTTTTTTAGGAAACTTAGGTCGCGGGCTCGAATCCCACTGTAACCATGGACGTCGTGATATTATACTAACAAAATAGACTTGTAAAATTTGTTCAACCATCACAGCCATTAAATTAAAAAAATTAATTAATAAATATAAATAAAAAGAAACTGTCCTAAATTCTGATCAAAGGATTGTTGTTGAGCCGAGATCTAGGGAAGGTTTTATGTGCAAGAACCGTTGTGGTCATTGAAATTTTGCTCACTCTGAGATAGGTAATTTAAACCTCATGGAAGGGATACTTTCAGATTTTTCAATTTAAAAATCTCGTTTATTTCATAAACGATTCATAATTTTTGTATATTTGTATAATTTTTGATTCATATTTTTGTTTAGGATCGCGAATGGTCGCCTATAATTATTATAAATTGTAATAAGTATTTACTTATGTTAGAACGATTTTTTATTCCAATCACCAACGGAAAATATTTTCGTGTAATGTATAAACTTACAAAAAACGATTTTGTGTAAAAAAAATGTGTATGATTTGTGTATGTTATGATTTCGTGTATGTCGATGTCGGAGAGAAAAGAACAGAAAAAGGTAAGAGCAGATTACGTAAATTTTAAAATGTATTAAAAACTGCTTTTTTACGTTGTTATCGCAGATCCAAAATAAAAACATCGGAACGTCCATATCTTGGACCTTTTGGACCGATTACAAAGTTGGTAGCATTTTAAGATGGAGTTTGGCGAGGCAACTCTTCTCGTATTCGGTATGTATTAAAATTACTTACTTACTGAAGGGTACACTTCGTCCAAACCTATATGCACACGTCATCAATAAAAGGTTACTAGATGATGACGTTTCGCACAGTGCTGTCACATCGTACCTCGTATTTTGACAGTTCTAATAAATTCTAGTCTTTCTTTATGCCATCTAATATGTGCGCAGGTAAATCATCGATAGAATATGTAATTTTTCAAATTTTAAACCGAATTACAAATAAACAATCTAGTAACTTTTTTTTGATGACGTGAATTGCATATAGGTTTGGATAGGCCATATCATGTGATCTATATATCATGTACAGTCTGGTGCAAAATTAATGTCGCTGATCGCGAGCATTGCGTTGACACATATACGACGCAACAAACGAATTACGATCAAAATATTTAAGGTTTAATTTTGTATTTGTAATTTGTCTCGCTCGTTGCAAGTGCCTTTCGTAGATTTGTTTATTGTGCCGTGTATTTCGCCCGTCCAATGTTCGTTATTTGCGACATTAATTTTGTACCGAACTGATGTCATGAAAATGCGTTTTCACGTCCATCGATGTTTTTCTAATTAAAAAGTTAATCATTAAAAACCGTTTATGTTCTCCAACTGATGACATTTCTGCTCGAACGAACTTTATTTTCATTCGTAGATATTTTGTTTACTAAATTATTATAATTAGGCAAACAAGCAATACGTATGTTGTTCTGTACTGGGAGTGCTTACAAAACGTCGATCCGCTTCTAATTATTGTTAATAGTCCATAAAGTATAAAAGGGGGTGCGTTAGAAGCTTAATTTTTGATTTAACTTGAGTAACACGTTCCAGATAATTCAGTTTTAAACTATTTGTTTGACTATTTATTACGTTCTCAATTTATTGAAGCTTTCGGTTTTACGTTGGGTTTTTATGCTGTTATGTTGTTATTTTTTAATGCGTTTTCTTAATTTTCTCGGATTTGGGGTTGATATCGAATTGAATTTTATCAAGGCCATTTGGAAATGATTTTCAATTAATATCAGACGAAATTCGACTGGTCGTCAAGCAAATCTCATATTTATTCTTTTATTGCATATATTACGTTATTCTTCAACAAAAACGATTTTATAATTTTTAACCTATTCATGGGTTATTAATAAATTTAGGAGTTAATTGTGACGTTTATCAACGTTATTGAAATTAATTATTTATTGAAATTTTTTAATTATTAACTTATATTTAAATAGGTAGATTGTTTACGTTAATATTAACTTATTTGACACAATTGTGTAGTAAGACCATTCGATCCGAAATGAAAGTAACCAGCGAATCGTCGTTTAATGATAGTTTAATCGTCTAAAATTGTTTGGTTAACTTAAACGACGATTTTGCAGGGTGATTTAAAAATGACGTATCAATTCTACAGTAGGAAACCGTTAATGGAGCCTAGAGAAAATAATTAAAAAAATTCTTGATCAACAATTTAGTATAAGAAATGAAAAGATGGCGCAACTTCTTTGTCCAACGTTATGTGCCCATTATTGTTGTCCAATAAAAAAAATGTTTCAAAGCACTTGTTTTACGCGTAGTTTTAGTTTTAAAAATTGCAATTTCTTTATATGAAGATGATATAAAAATGAATTTGGCAACGATGTTCTAAAACTATCTACACGTATTTGATATGTCTGTTTGACATTTTAAGTTATTTTTCTAATTGGTTTTCATAAAAACAGTAATAATAATAGACTTGACACACAGTCCATTTACGAGACGTGTTGCTAAATCTATCATTCAATTTTTTGCGAATAACTACAAAAATACAGTATAGATAGAACTTTTTTATGAGTATTATTTTTCCTATAGGCTCTATTAACAGTTTTCTGTATTAACACATTGTAGAGTTGGTGCGTCATTCTGAAATCACCCTGTATATTATCTATAATAATTACATATTTAAGCCCATTTTAATCGTAGTTTTAATAAATTAAACATCAATTGATGTTAAACAAAATGATGTGAAAGATCAAAAAACTGTGCTAATGTTTGCAAATTACCTTAACAAAAACCTGACGTTGATCGTTTATCATTATGTTCGAAACGTGCAGTTAATTAGAAAATAAGTTCTCTTAAAAAATTTGGTGCGCCGAACGATGCACACAAAAATTCGAAAAATTTCCATATAAATGGATTTAATTACAACTCGCGTCCCGTACTGATTACAGAAGAACCGGTCAAAAACACTAATTCGTTAGATGATTTTCTGAGAAAAAAACGAGCACCATGCCCCCTGAAACATAAAAAGTGAACGTTCTAAACCCGTGATCGCTTATTATTAAGGATGGCGGATTTATTTAAACCCATTGATATCACGAAGGTCAGTCAGTTTTGCGAAATAATTTAAACGAACTAGACGAACAAGTCGCGGTTATTTTTATTGGTGAAGACGAGAAAATATTTATCGTTTACAATCTTGTCGCTGTGTGAAGATGCTGGATTCTCTTCCCAAAGAAATGTGTCGCACCGTAAACGGTTACGACTCCAAATCGTGGAAGGTAATCGCATCCCAGACCGCCAAAAACTGCAAGAACTATATTAGGGACATTGTCGATAATCTAGCCCTCGAGCCTAATCCCGAGAAAGCGGTTATCGCACTATCGTTGGGTATGTTTATTTTCTAAATTTTTTGCCACATCTAATAATATGTTCTAATTAATAGACGATGGATGATTTGTGGAATTTTTAAAAAGTATGTATGCGAAAAATAACTTTAAAACAAAGTAATAAGATGATCATGTTTAGGGGTTCAAAGAGTGAAAGTGTGTTTTTTTTAAGGCAAGAGCTTCGAGCATTCATTCGACCTTTTTATTTACTTAATTTAAATTAGGATCTTTGAGAGTGCGCTTAAAATTAATTTAAGAATGAAAAGAGAAATCAAGTTAAAAGTTTGGGTCGTAGATTTCTTGCTTCTTGTATCTATTGTTTTCTGTGATAATTAACTATATAAAAATTAAGATGTATAAACCAAATGCTGTAAATTTTCTTAATCAGCGCGGAAATTTCCTTACTAATTGAAACATTTTGTGTTAGTATAAATTAGCATACCTACAAAGTTGCCCAATTTTTAAAAATTCCGAACATCGAAATTATACATTTTTTGTCTCGATAGTCGAGACTAGCAGAAAAAGAGATAAGCCCTTGACATAAAACGGGAGTGCCTTTTTTATTTCTATAATCGAACTCATAAAATTTACGATTTAAAATAAGTGACGTGCGTGTTTCATATATTTAATCACAGTGATGTATAAAACAGTTGTAAATTAAGAAAATCAGGTGTATTAGTATTACAACCAGATAATTAATTAGATTAATTTAGTGATTAAAACGTAAATGTCTCTATTTAGGCGATCGATTAAGACCTTAGATTAGGTAATGGGAAATATATTAGTTCAGAAACTGTTAGTGTCAGATATAAGAGATTTTTTTGCAAAAACATTCATATTCGTAGAATTAATTCACGACGAGACATTATTATTTATAAATTTCCTATTTTAATGAGAGTAAAATGTTCCATTCTTAAAAAAAAAACAACTTTAAATAATTCATTTTCATTCAAGTAAATTCTTGCTTTATTTAAGCAAAATTGTGTTTTTTTACTATGGTATCGTTTTCACCTTGAAATATAATATGGACAATTAAAGTTTATTTAAAAAATTAATTTTTTTATCAACAACGTTGGTGCTTGTCGAGATAATTATTGGATCGTCGACACAACCCTCGATAAGAATTGGCATTAGGAAAGAATGCCATTATATGGTTATTCCATTTTTTTTTCGATCGTTTTAAGACTAACATTTTTAGATAACTGTTCCAACATTTCAGAATCAAAATCTTCCATCAGTAGTACAGTCGGCTAAAATAGTAATGCGTGCTCCCGAGGCGATGGGCGAGCGGCACAGCACGAGATCCCTCGTAATCCGTTCGTTGTTAATAAGACGCTCGTATGAATACTTGAAGTAGCCGATTTTCTCGTCGATTTCGAATTTCTTTTAACGATATATTTTACAAGCAATGCAAATGTTTTGAAGTGTTTCGATATTTTTAATACGCGTAACGCGTAACGTTTAAACCGATCGTAACTAACATTCAAACGTGGTAATTTTAGATTTATCTTTATTTAAAAATAATAAAGGTACGATAATGATTATTTCATCGTACTAAAACGTATACCTTTATGACACGGAACGGAACGTAAATTACGGCCCCGGCGGCGTGCACAAAATTATTATTCCCAAAAAGAATGCTTGGACCTAGAATTTGTTTTATATACATTTGCATAGATACCTACATAAGTAATTCTGTTGTTATCACAAAAGTAGCTAGAAAAAGAAGTAGTTAAGTGTGCAGTTGTTAAAAACGTTCCGTTGGCGGTTTTTGAAGTTGATATTATTCACGTTATTAATAAATTCCGTTAAAATGTCAAATAAGGCATAAAAATACCTACAATGTAAATTAAATAAAAATAAAATAAAAAGCATTTTTTGATCAGACCTGATAAAAGCGGAAATCTGTCTAAAGCGGAAATTTTTTACGACCCCGTCAGTTTCCATTTTAGCAGGCTTTACTGTGCATATCTAGATATTAAAATAATTGGAATGGCCCAAAATCTATTCGTAACCTAAATCTGACAATAAGTCATAAAACTGTGTTAAGATACCTACCCTACCTATTATTATTTGCAAAATATTCTTAGCGTATTACCTATAAATGAATATTTGGTCATTCCCGTAATTTCTTTAATCTCAAATTTTCCAATATTGTTCGATTTTAGTTTACAAACGTGTCCTGTACCGGTTTCATTTAACAAAATATTGAATACCTAATAATCACATTATTTTAATAGAAAAATACTGTTTCTTTATCATTTTTAAATAATAAATTACCTAGGTATAAGATATATCTACACAAGTTTGAATATTTAAGTTACGGCAATTTTATACGTTACGCGTTTTAAAAATATCGAAACGCTTCAAAGCATTTGCATTTTCTGTAAACTTTAGCGTTAAAAAAATCGGCGAAGAAACCGGCTATTTTAACTATTCTTACTAGGACCTTGTTAACAATGAAAACACATTGCCTCTGGCGTATGCATTACTATTTTGACCAACTGTACCTGCTTATACAGTGCTCGGCAAAAAGTATGAAATCTAGTTTTAAAATTGTTCAAAAACGTTACTCAATAAAGATGGATTAAGTCACGTTCTTAGGTTAATTACTTATTGTAAATTTTTTTCAAATTTGTTAAAATTAAAAATAGATTTTCGATCTTTTTCACGATTCTACAATGGTGTCTAGTTCACTTTCTTTCATTCAAAAATAGTTTTAACGTAAATAGCAAGGATATGGTAATCACGACTTACTCCAGGTAAAGATTTAAGTTTCTGCAAAATCGATTTTCGAAATTTTTGCAATTAAGACATGTAGGTTATAAAAGAAAAACGACCGATGCTTAAAATTATTTAAATAAGTTTCTTATAAATTTATCGTTAGGCAATAATAAATGTTCTAAAGACATTTTTCCAATGTGTAGTACCTATCTTAAATGTTAGTAAATTAAAAATGCCAAGTGAAAAACTCAAATACATACAATACTTAGATACATATATTTTTTTATGAGCACCGTATATGTTTATTTACTTACAATATCACAAGTTTGTTTATGCAAACCATTCACAATATATCGATATTATGCACGTGTGGTCGTTAATACCGATGTTTTTAACAAGAAAGTGTGTTTCTGAAAATTTATTTATTATCGTTTATTTATTTTCTTTTATAATTTGAGAAGATCGCGAGAGCTTTAACGAAAAACGATAGAGAAGAAATTAACGAGAAGTCGCGTTTCGAGTAAAAAACGGGGTATTAAAATAAGAAACCTATAATCTAAAGGTATATTTTATTGAATAATTTACTAAATCAAATTTTCAATCAAACTATATCAAATAAAAATGCACGAAACAAAAATTATTTAGTAGTACATGTTTCTTATTTAAGTATGCCTGCATAGAAGTTTGTCTAGTTAAGTAAGACGATCGTTACAAACAAAATAAAAAAGCAAGGTGAAATAAATTATGATGTCAATGAAATATTTGGAAATTTTGCCTTCGTAATTATCCACCCATTACAGGAGGGGGGTCGGTGGGAACAAACAATTTCAGGATCAATTGATAGGTAGATAATTATATGAAAAGTTATTCGGTAAGATATTTCATTGAATAGAAAAACTACATAAGATAATGTGTAACATACATAAATTATTAACTTATCGCTTATAATTAGATAATCTCTCATATAAATTCTATATTATATTATTCTATATTCTATATTAGCGATCATTTATTTATAACAAGGTGTAAACCGTGTCAGTTTGCAAAATTTTATTTTGGTTAATTGTTTTAAAATTGATTGAATTTGATTTATTTCGCAACTTTTTCAAAATTCTCGTTCAGGTTCAAACAATCGCACACTCGAGAAATAATTTATAACTTTTATAGAATTACAAGGAAAACGAATCAATACATAAATCGGTGTTATCAAATTTGAACAGAACTTTCGGCATTCGAATAAGCTTGATACTAAGTCTCCGTTAATTTATTTAAAAAAAATTCATTCAATAACGCAAGTGATATCTACTAATTTGTTTTGGTTAACTGTCGTGAAGTGGATTCTCAGGTTTGTTGTTGTTATATTCAAGAAATGAGCTGTCTGGAATGTTGGAAACAGTGTCAAACAAAACAAACAAAAAATATGTCACAAACAAACAAAAAATTTCGATGATCGATTTTTCGATTTGATCTCTAAATTCACTATAATTACTACTGATCTTTTTTTTCAAATAATTTAACGAAACACGAATCTGCTCCTTTACCGTTAGAAGCGAGCTGACGAAATCTGATGAAACTTGGTTCGATATTGACCTTTAATCGTTTGACTGTGATGTATGTGATTAAAGCCCCAAATTTGGGCCATAAAATTTCAATTATTGTTTCTAACGATAAGCATATTTTTAAGTTTTCTCGTTTTTTTCGGGGTGATCAATTCTTGGATTGAATTGTAGAACCTTTCGGCTTTGATTTGTCTCGAGTCGATGAGTCTTTTCATTTGTGTATATGTATTGCATTTTGACCTTCCGTTTTCCATTTCTGATTATTGTCCATAACGGCTCCAGTACCTATAAAATGAAAGTTCTTGTTTTATAATTGCTACATCCCTACAATTCTTACAAGCCACCACTGGTGATTATATTACGACGTCGTGGGTATTTTAATCTATAAACTATTATGTAAATTTATTAATTCTTTATTGGTTATTACTTTTTTAATAAGTCACATAATCAGTGTTATTTACATACAATTGACATTAAAATGTAATTAATGTAGACCAGAGTCATTAGGAAGCGAAAAAGCCTATTTAGAGCGATTGTAGAAAAATATTTTATCATATAGGACGAAACGTAAATTAGCAAAGAATCGAAGTTGCACGGTGACCAGAAAATAAAATCCAACCCAATAACTTAATTTCGTCGGAAAGCCTAAACGACATTTTTTTAAAACTTATAATTAGCCCGATAATAATAAATAAAGGAACTATCTAAATTTTTGTTGATGCGGCGATGGCAGTGACAAGTTTAGATCATTTGTCACAATTTATGGGGCAATTAAAGATTTATCCGGCTGTGGTAAGTGATTTGGGCAAGTTAATTATGATAATCAGCTAAATACCGGTGGCCGTTTTAACATCTTTATTTCAGAAGAAAGATACGAATAGAGATACAACTGTAGTTAGGAGGCATCAAAATTACCGACTTTTTCCTCCTGTTTCTGTTATTATTTTGGTATACGGTTGATATTTTTTATAAATTAGTTGCAAGTAATAAATAAATAATGTCTACGTAGGTATATATTAAAAATTACTGTAACATTTGCTATTAATAAAAGATAAGGCGATACGTTAATTTTTCAAAATTACTTTACAAAATTAACATAAATTAAAATGATAAAAAGTCGAGTTTTTATCGTTCAAAAATTAATCGATCTGAAAGTTAGTTATTAATAAATTATGTAGCCATTGTTATATAATTATTAAATAAATTATTGCCATAACACGTTTGGTATTTTTGGCGAATTAAAAAAGCTGTTAACATTCAATGCGAAATATTTTTGGTTAAGTTTATTTTAGAATATTTAAGTACCGACAAAATAATATAATAATGTTAAATTTTTATATTCGTCGCTATATTGATGCAAATCTTTTCTTATGCCTAGTTTTTGTTTTTTCGTCATTAAAATATTAGCATTTCAATTTGTTATTAATTTATATTTATTAAAAATACCTGGACAATCGAGTTCCTAAAATTAAAAAAAATTCAACGTGAAACGAATTGTCGTTGAGGAACTTATTAAATATAAACATTCATTCAATATCTTGATTTGAAATTGATCTCTCTCTAATATGTAAATAGCTACTAATACCCCTCGCGTTTTCTACAACTAATTAATTTCCTTTCTATAAGCACTCCAAATTAAATTGAGTTTTAAATCTATTTTATAATACATTATGCTTCTCAAAAGGTAGATAACAGTTACAGTATGTCCCGAACCTTTAAATACTCAATAGTTTTGACGTAAAACTTACAAATAATATGAATACATATTAAAAATAATTTCATTAATCTAGTTGTGAGGATGTCCTCTATTTCATTTTTTTTAATTGCTCAACGTCGATTGAACCATAATTGGAAAATGTTCTTATTTTTTTACATAACGGAAAAAGATTTTCTATATTTGGACGCTCATAAAATGGCAAAGAACGTTATAATAAATATTGGTGATCGTCTGTTGTTAAGCAGCAAAAAAAATATCTACCTTTGGAATGTTTAATATTAATATGTTAAATATTATTTCGTAGCACTACTTAAATATTCCAAAATAAACTTAACCGAAAATATTTCGCATTGAATGTTAACAGCTTCTTAAATTCGCCAAAAATACCAAACGTGTTTTGGCAATAATTTATTTAATAATTATATAACAATGGATACATAATTTATAAATCATTTTTGTTTTTTTTTTGCATTTCACGGCTGTTCGTTGTGTGCAGACATTTTGAAAACTCGCGGAAAATAATATAATTCTAGCACAAGTGACTAATCTACCTATACGTTCCATTTAAAAAAAATATAAGTATAAACAAAACAACGTCCGAAACCGCTCATTAGCTTGATGTTTAAGAAAATGTTTACATTTTTCATTCTTTGCAGTAAAAATCTACATACCTACAGTTAAACTTCTACACGAAGTCGGAAATACCAGAAAAAGATTGGCTATAGGGAAATTTCGTTATACAGGGCAAGTTAAGATAGTAGCACTACCCCTATTATTTCGTTGAATATTCATAAGAAAAATATCTTCTTAACAAAAGATGTTCAGAATGATATGTTATATGTTGTATGGAAATACAAATTGATTTTTCCGGTAGAAAAAAATCGGAATATTGTTACTAGATTTTAACAGATAATGCCCTTGTTTTAGATGAACTTACGGTTTTATATTTTTGTATAAAATAATATTTTTGATCGCAATTTTTAGATATAGTTACTTGCTTTGAAAAGGCGTTAAAAAAACTTAATAAAAATTGTGGAAGAGGTTCCTGTTGAACAGGTTGTAACGACACATTTAGTAGGTATACAAAACCGACGTTTATTATTTAAAAAATCAAAATATACGCAGAAAACTAGTTTTTTTTTTAATTTTTCATATTATAACATTCCAGCAAGCCCATTGACTGTTGACAAGTAAATGATAAAAGACAAAATATGCTCTTTTGATTTTAAACAGATAATTTGAGGTCGTGACCTTTTATATTATGTACTATACCTATAAAAAATCTGATTTTTGTTTTGTTTAAATACAACACTTAAATACGATTGAAAAAGCGCAAAATAATTCGCGTTTTAATTCCTTGCACATGGATACAATTTGTTGAAGATAACGTAAATTTACTATAAATTGTAAGGAAAATTAATATTTTCAACTTTACTGTGGTATTTCCATACTTTTGTATAATGTCGTACATTTGTCGGTCTTTCATTATTACCTACGCTGATATTATTACTAGATATTATATTATCGTCAATAGAACCTCTCTACTGTTTTTACAGTTTAATAACTTTAAAATTGTCTTCAGTTTCAATTCCAATTCAATTCTTATAAGTTTTCGCGAAAAGTCGGTTTTATTTTGTTCTTCATTGGATAATTCCGCAAATATTGATTTACGAGCTACCGATGCCGATTGTTATTCTTCTTGGGCAAAAATTAATAAAAAAATTCCCAATAATAATAATAATAATAAATTCCTAGAACATATTATTATCTATTTAATGTTCACGATTCGGATTTGTTATCACTTAAAATCGTAAAATAGAGAACGGCTTGTCTGGGCCCCGTCATCTTCGAAAATTGACGTCCATGTGTGTTTTTTTGTAAATTATGGTTATATGACCATCGTATATTCGAATATACCTAATATTATAATCATAAATTGATTACATAATTAATTAATTTAAGAAAAAACTGAATTTATAGATTTTAAATATATTCTTGACAATCATCTTTCTCATTAAATATTTTAGTCTTACGATTTTTTAATCGATTCTCAATTAATTAAAATCAGATCGACACGAATTAAAAACCCATTAAAATACGCTCCAGATGCATAAATAAGTTATATTTAAACGATTTGCCTTTGAAAGATTTATTACCAATTAAATGCATAGGTACCTATAGTTTTTGTTTTATTGTGGCAATAATCTAGGTATTTGAAAACATTGATAGTTGTAAGAATAAGATAGGGGGACACCAATTCATCATCGGCGTAACGATCAGTTAAAGCTGATTGTAAAAAATCGATATATCGGTAAATTATAAATTTTTAACGTAACAAGTATTGCAAATAGCAAACGTTATATTCTAATTAGGAAAACTGGTCTTTATGAATATTGATGTCAGAAAATTTATTTTAAATCTGATATCGATAAATTTTGTTCGATGTCATGTTATGAATTTTTACTATTAAATCGATAAAAATAAATTAATTCAATTATCAATTTCAACAACGGGCGTTCGTTAATATTCCTTCATCTATGTACACATAATTACTCGTTTACAAATAAAAAAAAAATAAAATCGTTTCTCGAATTATTACCGCTTTTAAACTAATCTAAATATTACATAAATTATGTTAGAAATATTTCTGTAAGCGCGTGTACAAGCGTAAGACATCAGGTGATTTTAGAAATGCAAATAAATATTATAACAAAATTTATTATGGAAAACAAGTCGGTCGCTAAGGAAGAAATTTTACAAGAAACCACTGTGTTGTTGCCGCGTGTTGGCTATTTGCATTAATTAATTAATATGCTTAAAAATTCCAAACGATCTTGAAACTTTATTTTTGATCGCAGGTGATCCAACGGTGTACGGCAATTTATTGCCTTCTCGAGCCACCGTCGAAGCAGTACTTGAGGCAATCCAAGGGGGAGTTTGCAACGGTTACGGGCCCACGGTGGGCACGGAAAACGCGAGGAAAGCCGTCGCCGACTATCTTTCTTTCGATGGAGTCACTTACAAATCTAAAGATATCGTTTTATGTAGCGGCTGTTCTTCTTCCCTCGATTTATGCATTACGGTCTTGGGAGACCCGACAAAAGGTCACAACATCATCATACCCAAACCGGGATTTCCCATATACAGAACTCTAGCCGAAAGTTTAGGGATCGAAGTTAAAACCTACAATCTGCTCCCAGAAGAAAATTGGAACGTAGACCTAAATCACCTAGAATCTCAAATCGACGAGAACACCGCGGCCATTATAATAAATAATCCCTCGAACCCTTGCGGATCGGTTTTTGACGAAAATCATCTAAAAGATATTCTCGAAATCGCGTACAGACACAAAATACCAATAATAGCCGACGAAATCTACGAAAGATTGGTATTCCAGAACTCGCGATTCGTTTCCGCTGCCGCCATAAATTCGGGCGTTCCCATTCTGATTTGTGGAGGTTTAGCTAAACGGTTCTTGGTACCGGGATGGCGAATGGGATGGATCGTGATACACGATCCTGTAGGAGCTTTCGATCCTGAAATTCGAAAGGGCCTGGCCTGTTTAAGTCAAAAAACCATAGGGAGCAACAGTATCGTACAAGGAGCTCTGCCAAAAATCCTCAAATCTACTCCGCAAATTTATTACGACGAACTTAACGGTACCTTATATGAAAACGCGAAGCTCATCTACGACGCGCTGGCGAACGTTCGAGGCTTAACCATTCACATGCCGCAAGGGACCATGTACATGATGGTCAAAATAGAATTGGAACATTTTCCGCAATTTAGAAGCGGGCTGGAATTTATGCAGAGGTTGATGGAGGAGGAGTCGGTGTTTTGCTTGCCCGGAGAGGTGAGGTTTTTAACTTGTCAATTTGTTAATGGCAAAACCGACATTAATTTTTTTTACAGTGTTTTGGAATTCCGGGTTTTATGCGTTTAGTAATAACGATACCGACAGAATTGATCGAAGAAGCTTGCATCCGCATATCCGATTTCTGCAGTCGCTACTATACGTGATATTCGGAATATAGACGCGAAAAATGGGATTTTGATCTTGTTTGTTAGTACTTTACGCACAGTTCTGAAACGTGATTATCTTAGTTGTAAAAGTGTTCGTGAATTATTTATAAATATGTTTTGTATTTCTTAAGTACATATATAATATATTCGTGACGTTAATAAAGAAAATCGAATTTTTATGTTGTTTTGTATTGCACAGTTTCGGTAACAGGAATTGAAATGCCATCAACAATGGACTCTTCCATTCCTCGCAAGTGATCCAACAGTATTATTTATTATCGTTAATATTTATTTTGTACGGGCAGCATTTTTTCTGCCCCAACATTCTTGACGCCAAACGGCGACGTCGCGATCTACGATCGACCACTTTTCTTGTTTATGTTGTCTTCTCGAAGAAAAAATTTAAATTAATTTCAAATATGTTTTAAGCGATTTGCAAGTGTAAGAGCATGGAAAAAGAAACAAAACAAGCAATTTATGCAAATTTTTAACATTTCCAATTTCATGTTGAAACCTTCAAATTTTATTAGCAGGGTGCGATATGGAATTTAGATATCTTTTTTATACCGTTTATATTAAATGTTTATATTAGTAGGTACATCGTTTATTTCTTATCCGCTGCAGATTATTTATTTATGTGTCATTTTTAAGTAATTATGTAAAGAATTGCAACGTAAATCTATTAAACTTAAATATTTTATCTTTGTCGGTGTCGTTATGGGCTATTTATTGAACTAATTTGTTTGTTGTTTATTCATAATTTACTGTTTTTTGCAGACAAATCGTTACCACGATAACAAGTACGAGGCGCGTTTTTTAAGTAAGTACCGTTTTGGAATTAAAAAAAGACGTGCAAAGATATCGCAATATGTGTACCTTAATCTACTTTTCTACATAATTTCCGTGAATATTGAGGCACTTGTCATAACGTGGCACCAGTTTTTGAATACCCTCCTCATAAAATTCTGCCGCCTGACTTGTTAACCACTGTATCACAAATGTTTTGACTTCGTTATCGTCTTGAAGATGCTGACCACCCAGGTGTTTCTTCAAGTGCAGGAACAAATGGTAGTCGCTGGGCGCCAGATCAGGGCTGTATGGAGGATGATCTAGAGTTTCCCATTTAAAAGATTTGATGAGATCTTTGGTCCGATTAGCCACATGTGGACGGGCATTGTCATGCAGCAAAACGATACCCTTACTCAACTTGCCACGTCTTTTGTTCTGGATTGCACGACGCAGATTGTTCAATGTCTCACAATAAGACGCTGCATTGATTGTCTCATTACGAGGCAGAAACTCCACTAGCAATACTCCTTTTCTGTGCCAAAAACTGTGCACATGATCGGACCAAAGATCTCATCAAATCTTTTAAATGGGAAACTCTAGATCATCCTCCATACAGCCTGATCTGGCGCCCAGCGACTACCATTTGTTCCTGCACTGAAGAAAACTGGGTGGTCAGCATCTTCAAGACGATAACGAAGTCAAAACATTTGTGATACAGTGGTTAACAAGTCAGGCGGCAGAATTTTATGAGGAGGGTATTCAAAAACTGGTGCCACGTTATGACAAGTGCCTCAATATTCACGGAAATTATGTAGAAAAGTAGATTAAGGTACAGGCTTTCATGTAAAAATAAAATTATTGCGATATCTTTGCACGTCTTTTTTTAATTCCAAAACGGTACTTACTTAAAAAACGCGCCTCGTACAACGATCACTATTTGTTTAAAAGCTGAAAATAATTAGTTTAATTTTGAATTTTGTGTCAAATATTCTGACTTATAAACTTAATTTGTTTTGTACATAATAATAAAATAAAAACTAATTTCCACCGACGAAGATAAAATATTGAACAATACACGTTTGATTATGACTTAACGAAACTCGTTTAATTGCCGCAGAACTTATCTCATCACTGTCTTGTTCTGGACATCAAACTCGTTTCGTTAAACATGCCATAATCAAACTTGTATCATTAATATCTATTATAAAATACCTAGCTTAAAAAAAACTTAATCGATTAGCAAGTTTTAAGTTTGTTCATATTTTATATTACCTAGGTACTGTTTTATATTTAAGTTTCCTTTTACAGTCACTTACTTACTTGAGTTCTACTCAAATATCGCCATATGACTAGTAAACATAAATGTAGTAATATTGGTTTTGATATTATTTTAACCCAAGTATAAAATAATCAAACATTATTAAAAGAAGCCCATGTTTTAATTATTTTATAGGAAACGTAGAGGCAGCTCTATCATTTTAATCCTTAAAAATATATAATCCTTAACCAAAGATTCCAAATTTCTTGGGATATAATGGGAAAAAACCTGAAGAAACAAACTTGCAAGAGGATAAATTACCGACTACGAATAGAGATAATAGACGAAATTTATTATGGAAAACAAGTCGGTCGCTAAGGAAGAAATTTTACAAGAAACCACTGTGTTGTTGCCGCGTGTTGGCTATTTGCATTAATTAATTAATATGCTTAAAAATTCCAAACGATCTTGAAACTTTATTTTTGATCGCAGGTGATCCAACGGTGTACGGCAATTTATTGCCTTCTCGAGCCACCGTCGAAGCAGTACTTGAGGCAATCCAAGGGGGAGTTTGCAACGGTTACGGGCCCACGGTGGGCACGGAAAACGCGAGGAAAGCCGTCGCCGACTATCTTTCTTTCGATGGAGTCACTTACAAATCTAAAGATATCGTTTTATGTAGCGGCTGTTCTTCTTCCCTCGATTTATGCATTACGGTCTTGGGAGACCCGACAAAAGGTCACAACATCATCATACCCAAACCGGGATTTCCCATATACAGAACTCTAGCCGAAAGTTTAGGGATCGAAGTTAAAACCTACAATCTGCTCCCAGAAGAAAATTGGAACGTAGACCTAAATCACCTAGAATCTCAAATCGACGAGAACACCGCGGCCATTATAATAAATAATCCCTCGAACCCTTGCGGATCGGTTTTTGACGAAAATCACCTAAAAGATATTCTCGAAATCGCGTACAGACACAAAATACCAATAATAGCCGACGAAATCTACGAAAGATTGGTATTCCAGAACTCGCGATTCGTTTCCGCTGCCGCCATAAATTCGGGCGTTCCCATTCTGATTTGTGGAGGTTTAGCTAAACGGTTCTTGGTACCGGGATGGCGAATGGGATGGATCGTGATACACGATCCTGTAGGAGCTTTCGATCCTGAAATTCGAAAGGGCCTGGCCTGTTTAAGTCAAAAAACCATAGGGAGCAACAGTATCGTACAAGGAGCTCTGCCAAAAATCCTCAAATCTACCCCGCAAATTTATTACGACGAACTTAACGGTACCTTATATGAAAATGCGAAGCTCATCTACGACGCGCTGGCGAACGTTCGAGGCTTAACCATTCACATGCCGCAAGGGACCATGTACATGATGGTCAAAATAGAATTGGAACATTTTCCGCAATTTAGAAGCGGGCTGGAATTTATGCAGAGGTTGATGGAGGAGGAGTCGGTGTTTTGCTTGCCCGGAGAGGTGAGGTTTTTTTTTTAACTTGTCAATTTGTTAATGGCAAAACCGACATTAATTTTTTTTACAGTGTTTTGGAATTCCGGGTTTTATGCGTTTAGTAATAACGATACCGACAGAATTGATCGAAGAAGCTTGCATCCGCATATCCGATTTCTGCAGTCGCTACTATACGTGATATTCGGAATATAGACGCGAAAAATGGGATTTTGATCTTGTTTGTTAGTACTTTACGCACAGTTCTGAAACGTGATTATCTTAGTTGTAAAAGTGTTCGTGAATTATTTATAAATATGTTTTGTATTTCTTAAGTACATATATAATATATTCGTGACGTTAATAAAGAAAATCGAATTTTTATGTTGTTTTGTATTGCACAGTTTCGGTAACAGGAATTGAAATGCCATCAACAATGGACTCTTCCATTCCTCGCAAGTGATCCAACAGTATTATTTATCATCGTTAATATTTATTTTGTACGGGCAGCATTTTTTCTGCCCCAACATTCTTGACGCCAAACGGCGACGTCGCGATCTACGATCGACCACTTTTCTTGTTTATGTTGTCTTCTCGAAGAAAAAATTTAAATTAATTTCAAATATGTTTTAAGCGATTTGCAAGTGTAAGAGCATGGAAAAAGAAACAAAACAAGCAATTTATGCAAATTTTTAACATTTCCAATTTCATGTTGAAACCTTCAAATTTTATTAACAGGGTGCGATATGGAATTTAGATATCTTTTTTATACCGTTTATATTAGTAGGTACATCATTTATTTCTTATCCACTACAGATTATTTATTTATGTGACATTTTTAAGTAATTATGTAAAGAATTGCAACGTAAATCTATTAAACTTAAATATTTTATCTTTGTCGGTGTCGTTATGGGCTATTTATTGAACTAATTTGTTTGTTGTTTATTCATAATTTACTGTTTTTTGCAGACAAATCGTTACCACAATAACAAGTACAACGATCACTATTTGTTTAAAAGCTGAAAATAATTAGTTTAATTTTGAATTTTATGTCAAATATTCTGACTTATAAACTTAATTTGTTTTGTATATAATAATAAAATAAAAACTAATTTCCACCGACGAAGATAAAATATTGAACAATACACGTTTGATTATGACTTAACGAAACTCGTTTAATTGCCGCAGAACTTATCTCATCACTGTCTTGTTCTGGACATCAAACTCGTTTCGTTAAACATGCCATAATCAAACTTGTATCATTAATATCTATTATAAAATACCTAGCTTAAAAAAAACTTAATCGATTAGCAAGTTTTAAGTTTGTTCATATTTTATATTACCTAGGTACTGTTTTATATTTAAGTTTCCTTTTACAGTCACTTATTTACTTGAGTTCTACTCAAATATCGCCATATGACTAGTAAACATAAATGTAGTAATATTGGTTTTGATATTATTTTAACCCAAGTATAAAATAATTAAATATTAAAAGAAGCCCATGTTTTAATTATTTTATAGGAAACGTAGAGGCAGCTCTATCATTTTAATCCTTAAAAATATATAATCCTTAACCAAAGATTCCAAATTTCTTGGGATATAATGGGAAAAAACCTGAAGAAACAAACTTGCAAGAGGATAAATTACCGACTACGAATAGAGATAATAGACGAAATTAATGGATCAAGAAATTGATGATGATAGAACAGATCTTGAATTTGTCGACATTACATCAATGAATGAGTATTTGTGCGGTAATGAACTAATTCTGTTACATGTTAATATAGGAGGCTTAAATGCCAATCACAGTAAACTAGAATCTTTTGTAGAAAGGCTGAGTAATAAACCAGATGTAATCGTGTGTACTGAGACATGGATGCTGCAAAGCTACGAGTTTTTCAGTATGCCTGATTACAATATATACTACAATGATAGTAGTATAAACAAAGCAGATGGAGTGGTCATGTATGTTAATAAATGCCTAAATGAAACGACTACAATTGAATATGTAGACAATTTCAAATTCTTGAGTACTAAAATAAATTTCAAGAATAAAATAAATATCAAGATAACTGGTGCATACAGATGCCATGATATCACTAAAACCAACTTTATAGATATATTAGATAAGTACTTAAAAGGGAACAAACATATCAATAATCATTGCATAGTAGGTGATTTTAACATTGATATTATGGAAGATAACCAGATTGTAAATGATTACATTAATAACTTTCTTGAAAGTGCTTATCTTCCCTGCTTTAAGGGAATAACTAGACCGTATACCAGTAACTTATCAAGTGGATCATGCATAGATAATATCTTTATCAAAACCAACAATGAGGCTGTTAAAGCATGCAAGTACATGAATCCTTTCACGGACCACTTGCCACTGTTCCTAAGTTTTCATACTGAAAAAACGCAAACAAAGAAGACGTATAGACATTCTAGCATAAACTATAATAAGCTACAAATGGAATGTGGCGAGATAAATTGGGACATGAGCAACATGATCCTAATACAGCAATAAATATGCTAGTAGATGCAATTCAATACGCAATTAAAAGAGCAACAACAGTGACTGTAATGAAGAAAAGTAGACAAGGATCTAAATGGATTACTAGAGGAATTATCAAGTCTTGTGAAATAAAAGAAAAACTATACAAGCGCTGGAGAAATGATATTCACAATGAAATTCTGAAAGATGAATACAAGAAGTATGAAAAAACCTGAATAGAGTTATATTCAAAGCTAAGCAAGAATATGAAAAAAACCAATTCAAAAGGGTAATTACGGACAGTAAGAAATTGTGGCAGCTAGTAAGCATGAAAATTAACAGAAAAAATGCAAGCAAGAATAAACCTCTGGAATACCTGATCAATGAAGATGGAGTAAGATTAGATAATACACGAGACATAGGCTAACTGTTTCAATCTATTTTTCAGTAGTATTGGACCAAAGCTAGCTAAAATGATAAGAACAATAGATAGTGCACAAGAAAGGAGAATCGTATCAAATAGCAATTCCATTTTTATAAATCCTGTTAGTGCCAATGAAATATCTACCATAGTAAACAGTATGAAAGAAAAAGCTGGTGGAGTGGATGGAATAAGTGTTAAAGTCCTAAAGCATATAATAACTTACATTAGTGAACCTATTGTGCATATTTTCAATCTTTCAATCGAAAATTCAACGTGGCCGTTAGCGCTTAAAAGGGCGGAAGTAATACCAATTTACAAGTCAGGAAATAAAAATCTACCTACAAACTATAGACCAATTTCTCTGATATCAAATATTGCATAAATCTTCGAAAAAGTAATACATGATAGATTCACGAAATTTTTCGTGAAACATAATATAATATCAGATAATCAATTTGGTTTCATGAAAGGTAAGGGTACTAGCCATGCCTTAGCACATATAACAAAATTCATTTGTAGCAACATTGATACTTCTACTCCAACAATAGCAACTTTCCTTGACTTGTCTAAGGCGTTTGACACGGTCAACCATTCAATACTTCTAGAAAAACTTGAGCATTGTGGAATAAGAGGTGACGCGTTGAAACTATTGAAAGATTATTTAGCAGATAGAGGACAAATGGTAAAATTCTTGGATTGCAAAAGTAATGAATTACGAATAACAACTGGAGTCCCGCAAGGAACAATACTGGGACCACTACTTTTCCTAGTTTCATCCCAGAGAGTAATATCATATCCTACGCGGATGATACGGTAGTTATTAGCGACGGCCTGAGCTGGGCTTCAGCCCAAGCAAATATGAATAACTACCTCAAAAAAATAAGTAAGTGGCTATCAACCAACAAGCTTTCTTTGAATATTAAAAAGACTGTTTGTATAACTTTTGGAGCGTATTGTGATAGTGTTCCTGATGCCATTGATGTTCGTATAAATGAACGAACTATTGATAGAGTCGAAAAAACCAAATATTTAGGAGTAATAATTGACAGTAGATTAAAATGGAAATATCATGTACAAAATCTGAAGAGCAGAGTCAGGTATCTGCTGTTTATTTTAAGAAAATAAGTTATTTAATGGATACCAAACAATTATTAGCAATCTATTATGCTCTATTTCATAGTATCGCTACATATGGCATTTTAGCGTGGGGTGGCGCTTATGGTGATGTGATTAATCCCTTGATCTCGTTACAGAAGAGAATGTTTAAAATTAATTCTCAAAACAATAAACAAAGCACATCAGTGCCTTTAAGCATTACAGAATGTTTCATTATTGAGTCAGTTATACACAATTACAATGACTTGAAAACTAAATTTCTACAATCGAACAGTAATACAAGAAATAAAAACATAATGCTTCCAAGAATCAACAAGACCTTGTCCACAAGAAATAGCGAGTACATTGCTGTGAAATATTTCAACCAACTGCCTCTTGAATTGAAGAATATCAACTTATCTATGAAATCCATTAAGAACAAAGTGATAAAGTGGATAAGGACAAAGAATATAATATTTATATAATTTCGTGTGTTATGAATATAAAAATTCTAAGATTGTTACATTTTCTTTTTTTCTTCTGTTAATTATATATACACATTTAAATCAATTATGGGTGATAAACGGGATAAAGTGTTCTTAATGTTAAGTTTACTGTAAAACCTATCTTAATTAGATTTAAGAATTCCAGAACTATGTACAGGTATTTGATTACCTCTATAGTCTTAGAGTTTATTTTGTATATTTTGATATATGTAAATATAACTCTATGTATATTTCTGGTTAAATAAATAAATATAAAACGTTTCGGTTAAACTGAAAAAGTTAATATCATTTCCGTATAAAGTAGAAATTCAATTCAACTTAAAATATGCTCGTTGTATACATTAAGCGTATTTATTTATTTACTTTATAATTTTGTTGGAACGTTTCAGGTTTTTGTCCGACCCTGTATATAGTCGTTTGTAGGTGGTCCTGCGCGTTACGTATACGAAACGTGGCGGAACTAACGAAGCCATGTTCGTTTTTATAATCTAACCTCAATTACAAGTAACCGGTAGAAATAAACGTAAATAGATCAAAAACAAATACAATTACATTTAAAATACTCTTAATTTTAGGTAGCAATAACGAAAATGTCGAATATAAATAAAAAACCTCAAATTAGCGTCAACGCCGAAAAACAAGAAACGTTATTAACATTGTCCATTTTAACGCTTGCCGCAATTCTGTGTAAGTTCTACGTTTCGACTTTTAGGCATTACAAAAAAAAAACAACACCCATGTAATTTTAGCATTTGCGACAAGATTATTTTCCGTTTTGCGTTTTGAAAGCGTCATTCACGAGTTCGATCCATATTTCAATTATCGTACCACGAAATATTTAGCGGAGCAAGGATTTTATTCGTTTCATAATTGGTTCGATGACCGAGCTTGGTATCCGTTAGGTAGAATTATCGGAGGTACAATTTATCCAGGTTTGATGATAACGTCCGCCGCAATTTATCATTTGTGTTGGTTATTTAACATTACAATTGATATACGTAATGTTTGTGTATTTCTTGCACCATTATTTTCTTCTTTCACGACAATAATCACGTACTTGTTAACAAAAGAGCTGCGCAATGCTGGAGCTGGCCTCGTGGCTGCCGCTATGGTGGCAATTGTACCTGGATATATTAGTAGGTCTGTGGCAGGCAGTTATGACAACGAAGGTATTGCAATATTTTGCATGTTATTAACATATTACATGTGGATTAAAGCTGTGAAAACTGGAACAATCTATTGGAGCACTTTTGCCGCTTTGGCCTATTTTTACATGGTACTAATACATATTTCTGTAGAAGCTTATTATCTAATTTTATGTGTTTCTTGCAGGTATCGTCGTGGGGAGGTTACGTTTTTCTCATAAATTTAATACCTTTACACGTTTTAACTTTAATGGCAACTGGTCGTTTTTCTCATCGCATTTACGTAGCGTACAGTACCCTGTACTGTGTTGGTACAATTCTTTCGATGCAAATATCATTTGTAGGTTTTCAACCTGTACAAAGTTCAGAACACATGCTTGTAAGTATCGTAACTATAATTTATCTAAGTTTATCGCACTCCACTTAATTTCAGGCATTAGGAGTATTTGGCTTATGTCAAATACTTGCATTCGTCGAATATTTACGTAGTAGGTTATCAAAAGACGAGTTTGAAACCTTATTTGCTACTCTAGCGTATACTTTTGGTGTCGCCATGATCGTATTTGTGGGAATACTGGCATTTTCAGGTAAAATATCTCCGTGGACTGGCCGTTTTTATTCCCTCTTGGATCCATCGTACGCTAAAAATCACATTCCAATTATCGCTAGTGTTTCGGAGCATCAACCCACATCTTGGAGCTCATTTTATTTCGATCTTCAAATCTTGGTGTTTTTGTTTCCTGCCGGTTTATATTTCTGCTTTGCACAGTTAACGGACGCTAATATTTTTTTAATTCTTTACGGTGTAACTAGTATTTATTTTGCCGTAAGTCCACAACTTTTGTTGAGTTTAAAGGAATTTTATGTTTCAATTTCAGGGTGTAATGGTGCGTTTGATGTTAGTTTTAGCACCTGTTATGTGCATACTGAGCGGTATAGCTATTTCGCATCTTCTTTCTAAATTTATGAAAAATGTTGATAGCAAAAATCCAACGGAGCACAGGAAAAGCAAAAAGCTCGAGTCTAATCTGGTATTGAGAAATGAAATTTCCACCGCCTTTGTCGGTATCACGTGCTTGTTGTTGATATCGTACACGTTTCATTGCACGTGGGTGACATCTGAGGCTTACAGTTCGCCGAGCATAGTGTTGAGCGCTCGCTCCCACGACGGCGGTAGGATAATTTTTGACGATTTCCGTGAAGCTTATAATTGGCTAAAGATGAACACGCCCGAAGATGCGAGGGTTATGTCTTGGTGGGATTATGGTTATCAAATAACAGCGATGGCCAATAGGACGATTTTAGTCGATAATAATACTTGGAATAATACGCACATTAGTAGAGTCGGCCAGGCTATGGCGAGCTCTGAGGAGAAGGCATACGAGATAATGCGCGAATTGGACGTTAATTATGTTCTAGTGATCTTTGGTGGATTGACGGGTTATTCTTCAGATGATATAAATAAGTTTTTATGGATGGTTCGAATCGGTAAGAATTTGTGGCGATTAATGTATTAAGTTTTTAAGAATTGACATTATAGGGGGCAGTACTGATAGGGGTGCACACATTAAAGAATGGGATTATTATTCATCGACCGGTGAATTTAGAGTCGATAAAGAGGGTTCACCTACCTTGTTAAATTGTCTCATGTATAAAATGTGTTATTATCGATTTGGACAAGTTTATACTGAAGGTAATTAAACAACATGTTGTAGACAGTTTTTATAATTAATTATTTTTAGGAGGAAAGCCTCCTGGATATGATCGTGTTCGCAGTGCCGAAATCGGCAATAAAGATTTTGAATTGGACGTTCTCGAGGAAGCTTATACAACGGAGCATTGGTTGGTTCGCATTTACAAAGTAAAGGATTTACCTAATCGGGGAATTTAGGTAATTATCGATCAAATAGATTTTTCTATTAATTTTTTACTTAGATATTTTTAAGAATTAAATTTGTACAATTTACACGATTTTGTTTTAATTCTTCGGTACTTCCTATTAAAATATATTGATGGTTAACAGTTAAAATAGTGTTGTTATTAGACGGAGGAGAGGGTTACGGAGCGATCATAACACGGTGAAGTATTTTGATCAATTATTCATTGCAATCTAAAATATTTAATGTCGCATGCCAAACCTTAATCACTTTGCACTCTTAATATACAGACAGCTATTTCCGCATGTAATTAGTTTGCAAGTTTGGTCAGCAGTCGCATATTTCACAGTATCCCATGGCTTATGAAGCATCTTGATCTAGACATTTTGCAACATTATCATTGTAAATAATAACGTAGATTGGTATTAATTTTAATTTTAAAGTAATTGAGAACGAAAGTGACATTTTTAAGTGAATTTTAGCTGTTAATTTTTCCTGTAAATGATAAAAAAACGCCAGGAAGACCTAAGTGATTAAGTTACCATTTACGTTGCTTTTATTTTAAATATATTTTTAAGGTCGTGCTTTAATTTTCAGTTGTTGTTTGCGGTCGTCTGAGAAACGTGTTAGATAGAATCCTGCTTGTCCTTATCAGAGTCCTATTCCTAGAAACATATCCTTGCTTGGTGCCTTCATAAGAACGTAGGAGACAACTCGACTTATATATAGGGTAAGTCTATTTTATTTTACACCATAAAATAGATGTAGATATAAATAATAGAAACTGAAAGTAAATATTACAAAAGCTTTATTTTCAATGCCAAATGATTTCCCAAAAGAATTTTATGTAAAAAAATTAAATCACTTCAACTTCATGCACAGATAAAATAGAACTGAAATCATAAAAATGTATTCTCATTATTATTAGAACATATCAGTGTTTTATAATAATTATAACATGTTCTTAACAAAAGAAATAAAGACTGACATGTATTTAAACATTTCAACGTCAAATAAACGAACGGTTAAACTTTAAACTTCGAACAAACTTTTAATCTGTATTCAGCTTATATTATGGTATACCTACTTTATATTATAGGAGTAATAATTATATAAATAATAATAATAATTTAAAATGTTTAACTGTATTGGAAGAAAAGATATTTCAAGTTTCTTGTCCCAAAAAATATAGCACTTAGTAAGTATATTACAATTCGATAAAAAATCTTTGTTGTATATTAAAACATTAATAAGTAGTCAATTTTCTTTACAACTAGAAAAATTCGTAACTATACACCATGTCCAAGATAAGAATGCACAGCATGGGGATCTTGAAAACGGTAGAAGATACAGGGTGGCTTAAATTAGAAAAAGTTGCGCTATTTAGAGTATGTTCACATGCTGGTCGCAAAAGTTCATTATTGTTTATCGTTTTCAAAATTCTCAAAAAAATGTGATTTTGTGGATTTTCGTTTCTTTTCATTTCTTTATTTATTTTAAATTATATTAAAAAACTGCCGGCACTTTCTCGTTGCCACTTTTTAAGCTCTACAAAATGGCGTGTTCAAATTTTTAATCCGACGTTTCGTATCCGAGAACCCATCATCAACTTTATTTTTTTATATGGCCACAAACAAAGAGACACCCTGTATTCGGTAGCATTATTCATTACAAATTCAACGATGTATCGCATATTATGGTTTTGAAGCCAAAAAAGGGGAAAAACAATAACCAACAATGGCATTTTCAACCGGCGTAACAAACATTATTGGACAACAGACAATCTTCATTTAATAAAAGAAACAAGGCATCAACATCGATTTGGATTTAATCTGTGGGTAGGCATTTTGGGTGGCAGAATAATAGGACCTTTTATTTATCACAACAATTTAAATTCGAACGATATCTCGACCTACTGCAGACTGATTTGGAGAATGCCTTGGATGAATTACCATTACTTATAGTTAACAACTGCTGGTTTCAGCAAGATGGTGCCCCAGCGCATAATTCAAGAAATGTGCGGGAATATTTGTCCCAGAGGTTTCCTGAAAAATGCATTGGAACTCACAGTGAAGTAGCCTGGCCAGCCCGATCACCTGACTTAACTCCGTTGGATTTTTTCCTGTGGGGTTATTTAAAAAACCAAGTGTATGACGCCACTTTTGAAACTGAAGAACAGTTATTGGCATTGGTTTTAGCAGCAGTTAATACAATTACACCAGAAATGTTAGACCATGTTTTGAATTCTTCTGTAGACAGAGCATACTTGTGTCTAGAAAATAATGGCAAACTATTTGAGCAATTATTATAATTTTTTGACATTTTGTTTCTGTTATTGTACCAGCGCCTACTAATTTAAAAAATAAAAAACCTTATAACTCACGTTTTTCCCCTTTTTTGGCTTCAAAACCATAATGTGTGATACATCGTTGAATTTGTAATGAATAATGCTACCGAATACAGGGTGTCTCTTTGTTTGTGGCCATATAAAAAAATAAAGTTGATGATGGGTTCTCGGATACGAAACGTCGGATTAAAAATTTGAACACGCCATTTTGTAGAGCTTAAAAAGTGGCAACGAGAAAGTGCCGGCAGTTTTTTAATATAATTGAAAATAAATAAAGAAATGAAAAGAAACGAAAATCCACAAAATCACATTTTTTTGAGAATTTTGAAAACGATAAACAATAATGAACTTTTGCGACCAGCATGTGAACATACTCTAAATAGCGCAACTTTTTCTAATTTAAGCCACCCTGTATCTTCTACCGTTTTCAAGATCCCCATGCTGTGCATTCTTATCTTGGACACGGTGTATACTTTAAAAATGAATTTCTCTGAAATTCTATATAATTTTGGATATCTATTTAAGAAGAATATCCAGCTCCCATCAAATTGGCACTAAAATTTTGTTGAATTTGATATTCCAACAAGAATATTGGCGTCCCGCATTTTTTTAAATTATAATCGTGTTTCCGGAATTTAGAAAATGTTGAGAACCACTGGCGTAAAAGTTCAAATGTTTTTCGTAACGGTTTCGAAGTTGTAAAACGATGTCTAATCCTCAAATTGATAAAACAACTGTTAATTTTATTTTAATGTGCATAAACTCGCAATTTAAAAGAATATCGCGATAAGATCAGGGCATTTAGGTGGGCGATTATAAGTACCTATATGTGTTGGTCAACCCTGATAACGAGCACGACGTCTCATTCTTGTTATGACCATTCATAACCAGGCTTCGAATTTGAACGCGGAACAATAGGTAACGTTTTATTATCGCGTCTTGCATGAATTGTTCTTACGATAAAAAGAACTTTCTAAAATTCGAACAATGCAGTTCGATATTTTATGTAATAAATAAGATAAGCTGGAATAGAAGGTTTATAAAAATGTC
Source organism: Rhagophthalmus giganteus (assembly GCA_036326145.1). Taxonomy (NCBI): domain Eukaryota; kingdom Metazoa; phylum Arthropoda; class Insecta; order Coleoptera; family Rhagophthalmidae; genus Rhagophthalmus; species Rhagophthalmus giganteus. Next base: position 747,582 of record JARFJA010000062.1, read on the forward strand.
CTTCGGTTGTGCGTCGTCTTTCGATGGCGTTTATGCCGGGTTTGGTGCGCGTGTGGAGACATTTCTGTGTAATTTTCGTTTATTGTGGGACACTTGAAATGGAAAAATGTAATTTTACAACGGAAATCAACTATATACGATGCAGTTTTATGTACTACAAAAAAAGGTCAGAATTTACTTTTAACGGAATTAGAATTACTTGCAAACAGATTCGAATCTTTACCATATAGCGACCTATGCATAATCAAATTTAAAGTTATTAAGCTTTCGAGTCATTTAGAATTAAAAGTAACAAATTAATATAATTAAGTAAATATGACTCGATTAACGAAACGTTCGTAGAGTTAACGGCAGGTTTTATAGGTACGAAACTGTTTGCCACGATTCAAAACATAAATGTGATAGGAATTATTACGATTAACACTTGAACGATTGCAACAACAAAAACTTTAGGGTCTATATAAGTCGTTCGAGAAGAAATTTTCGAAATTTTTATGTGGTTAGAATAATACAAACTTTGTTAGGTGTTTTTTCGCTGTTATCGGTAACTATATATTGTGATGGATAAATTTTGAAACACATATTATCATGTTCCGCAAGTTGCACTCAGCAACTGAACAAATCCATCGGGTAGTTCATACAATCAATCAAGCCTTTGAAGACAAGCACTATTGCTCTGCTGCGTTCCTGGATATATCTCAGGCATTCGATAAAGTGTGGCATAAGGGACTCCTATGCAAACTAAGAACACTCCTCCCCCTAAACTACTTTCTAATCCTGCAATCCTATCTCCTTAATCGGTACTTTCCGGTAAAGTACGAAACTGCAACCACAAATCTTTTTCCGATCAACGCTGGTGTACCCCAGGGCAGTGTTCTCGGACCACTGCTCTATCTCTTATACACAGCAGACCTTCCGACAATACCAGAAATCACAACAGCTACATTTGCGGATGATACCGCGGTTCTAGCTACTGACGGAGACCCAGTCGCAGCCTCACAAAAACTACAAGCCAATTTAACTGCAATCGACAAATGGTTAACAAGCTGGAGAATCAAAATAAACGAGTCTAAGTCAACTCAAGTAACCTTTACCCTGCGCAGAGACACGTGTCCCCCGGTTCAGATAAAGAACAATCCTTTACCGCAAAAAGATGAAGTAAAGTACCTTGGATTACACCTTGACAGAAGGTTAACATGGCGCAAGCATATCTTCAGTAAGCGCAAGCAGCTGGGACTCATTTTATACAAGATGTACTGGCTACTGGGACGTAAGTCGAAGCTATCACTAACAATAAACTCCTTGTATACAAGGTAATTCTCAAACCCATATGGAGCTACGGGATTCAACTCTGGGGCACATCTGCTAACTCTAACTTAGAAATCCTAGAACGCTTCCAAACTAAAGTGCTGCGCATGATTGTGAACGCGCCCTGGTTCGTGTCCAACACGGCTATCCGTAATGATCTTCACATGCCATCAGTGAAAGAAGAAGTCAGTCGTTTCAGTGCTAAATACAGTGACCGTCTTAGTGCACACCCCAACACATTAGTTATGGATCTTATAGTTCCCCAAAATCGCAACCGAAGACTCCAAAAATATATACCAAATGACTTGCCCACTAGATTCCCTACGTAATTATTTTAGTTTCAAGTTCATAGTCTATTTTATACCCAATAACTCAAAACTCATCTAGACATCTAGATGACAATTGTTACAGGAGCATCCTACTGGGGATGCTTATCAAAATTTACACAAAATTTACTAAATGCAACTTGTGCAGATTGTAAATAAATTGGGTTTTTCAAAAAAAAAAAAAATTATCATGTAACAATTAAATGATCGGCACAGACATTTTAGGGTCTGATAAACGGCATACACTGCACCAATGTGTCTTATAACTTAAGTAAACTTTTCTTGGATACCATTCTATTTTATACTTAAATAATGTTTAATTTTAGAATACTACATGCATTTGGTGTAACCGGTTATATATGGGTGCATTCCTACAATATTTTGCCTTTTATCGTGTTTTTTATTTACTTGGAAAAAAATTGGCTATCATCATTTGCTACAAATACTATTCAATTGGTTCCTACTTAATAATAGTTTTACCAATACGAAGTAGTTGTTCTCATATGCATACATGACGTTGAGCTTTAACACAAATTATTTGTGACAAATGTTTTCTTTCTCTGTTATTTTGAATCTAACGCAAAGTAGAGACCATTTAGGAAATTTGTTAAGGATTATAGGGAATTTGTTGTGGATGCAGTTGGGTACCTATTACCCCATTCCAGCGTGCTTTCTAAAGAAAAATAACTAGATATTACTCGATATATTTATATTTAGAGGACATTTAAGTTGCGAGTACATGTTTCGTTAATTTTATTTCAATTAGTTGCCTATTTTGTGTTAATTTTAAACATTTACTGTATTAAAACTTTTAGTAATAGAACGTACATCGGTACTTATAACTAATCTAAACAAAATACGCTGCCAGTTGTGACATCTTATCCTTTGGCGGTCTAGGTTTCTTCTTGCCATGTCCTTTATTGCTAGATTTATGAGTATAATTCGCTCGTCTATTTGCGATAGCTTTGTGTTTTTCAACAAGATTCGAAAACTGTGGGGAACAAAAAACGCACCCGATCATTTCGGTCACGTTATTCGAAAGCTTAGTTTTATCTTCTTTATATTCGACGTTGACTAGCTGAGCGCCGCAATCGCAGTTGAATTCTAAAATTGCGATTTTCTGTGCATCCTCGAACAGGTGAATAATAATGTCGCATCTACGCACGCATAAAATTAATTAATTTTAATTTGGGATATTATCGAATATAGTATATTTACCGATTACAACCGAGCTTCCATTTGGGAGAGGAAGAAGGATCCAGAACGAGAATACCGCCTTCACATTCGATACAAGATGATACGCCATTCGAATATAAACTGTGCGGACAAGTCGGATGCGCACAAGCATTACAACCACTTCCTTTCTTCATATCTCTAAAATTATTTAATTACTTTTAGTAAACTTGCAATAACCATACACTTGCCTAAATGGCGGATTATTATAACAATACGGACAGAATGTGAAACTTTTCCCCTTTGTACCGGTCGACCATGTTAACAATTCAAAATCGTCCAGAGGACATTTCAATTCTTTATAGATTTTTATGTTTCCATTTTGTGGAAGATTATAAGTTTCATCGCAATGAGGACAATGTAATCTGGCGGGCTTTGCTTGTATAAATTTGAGATACCGTCTGCACTTTCCGCATCTACAAAATTGTACGAGTAAATTTAATATAATCCATTTGGTAGGAAATTTGAACCTGGAATGTGCTTTCCCCGAAGCACTTAAAGGCGAAAAGGACACCTCGAATAATTGATCCATGCCATCGATGTTCTTGACAAAATATTGAAATTTCAACCTGAATATTTCCATGGTGTGATTTAAAACGGCGTGAAAATTGGCTTTCCCTTGTGCTATTAGATTAAGTTGTTTCTCGAGGGCCGATCGCATCGTGGGAAGCACTAATTCGGGATCGATCTGAAAATAAGAACGTCGTCGCCATAAGAATGTCTACAAAATAAGATCTTTAACCGACCTTCTGATAGCCGTGCACTAAAACAATCCCCAAAGTGGTCGGAATTAATCTTCTGCCGCCAGCGACCGTCACGTAATTTCTTTGGCAAATGTTATTAATGTGCACTGGAATCGAGGCGTCTGTACCTATTCCGTGTTTCTCCATTAACGTGATAAGCTCCGCTTCGGTCAAATAGTCGGGAGGATTTGTTTGGTGTTCGGTTAACCTTGCATCTGTGATTGGCACCATGTCGTTTTCAACAAACACCGGTATTATTTCGTTTTTCCCAAAAGCCTGCCAAGTCATGATTGCCGTATAACCTGGATCTATTAATGTTTTTCCTGTGGTCGTGAAAATTTCGTCGTTCGCCTTGAAGGTGGTGGTTGTGGATAGAAACGTGCAATCCTTCGATAAAGTACCTATAAAATGTCTCGCGATATAATCGTATAACCTCCAAGCGTCACCATCAAGTTCATTTTTGGTTGCCAACTTCATCGGCGTTATCGGTGGATGGTCGCCTAATTAGAAGATTGATTACCAGTCGTTAATAAAGAAGTTAATTAAAATTACCGGCATCAAATCCTTTTCTGGGTTTGTTAATTCCTTCGGCAAGTAGCTGACTGACTTCTTTTCCCCAGTCGTGACTGCCTTTTTGTTGTTGAAGCACACCTCTAAAAGAGATTAGGTGAAAATATATTATTATAAATGAGCAAAATGTGAATAACCAACATTAAATCAAAATTCTCTGGATAGCTAGTGGTTTCTGTTCGTGGATAACTTATGTAACCCTGAGTATACAATTTTTCTGCAATTTGCATTGCATGATGCGGACCCATTCCTAAACCAGCACTTGCCGTTCGCATCAATTCCACCGTATTTAATGCCAACGGTCGTGTCTTAGATGTTTGTTTGCAAGTGACGTTTACAACTCTAAAAAATGGTTCTGTTGATGTCTGTAAGCCGTTTTATTACTACAATTACCGAGCCTCCTTTTGATCCTTAACCATTTGTAAGAACATCGAAGCAATATCCCTGTCGAAACATCGTACTCTTTGCCAATTTAAGCAGATTTCCATCCCATCTTTTGTCTGAACAGTAATTTGCACGGCCCAGTACGTTTCAGGTTTAAAAGTTTGAATTTCGTCATGTCTCTGCACACAAAAACCCAAAGTAGGCGTTTGACAAGGTCCGTATGAAATTAAAGATGCGTCTAGATCGCCATATCTCCCTTGAAAAAATTTTGTTTGATAACGAGTAAATGCACAGCCTATTCTTAGATCAAGTTCTTGACGAGCATCGACACTTCTCGCCTCATTTTCATTTGGATATACTAAAAATATGATGATTAAACATATGTTGTTGGTAATTTGAGCAGCGTACTTAAATTATTAAATGCAGTTTTAATATCCTTTTCGGTAATAGCGGAGAAGCGAGCTCTATAAGTTACGGATTCGCTATAGACATTGCCAATAAGAGACTCGGATACTGCATCCATAACTTCAAAACATATATTTTCACCTTCCTTATCGCAGTCGAGCCATAAGACTAAAACGTCACAACCTTTGGCTTCTTGTCGTAAAAAAAAAGGTATCTTTAATTTAGGCACCGCTTCCTTTTTCTCTATAGGACACGTAAACAATTCGGCAGGATCCACTTTGTCCCAGTTATTGTATTTACCGATGAAATCTACCCCCATTACGTGACCACAAACCGAACTCATTTTAAAACGAGCAGGCAAATTTTTGAACGTGCCGTTCCATTCGTGAACTGAGCACGCCCCATTAAACGCTGTAAAGTTAATAATATGTTGCAGAAATGTTGGAAATTATCGTTAAGTACACAAGTTACCTCGTCTAGTAGAATTTTTTCCATTGCTTAAAATAGATGCAAGTGATGCGGCTAAAGACGGCTTTTCCGCTATCATCAACACCGATTTCATTTTTATCGATTATTAAATACTATATTTATAATAATAATACATACATAAATATTCAATAACATAACCAAAAATTACAATAGGAAGTTTTGGTTTGTTTCTCAACTGTATGGGTGACGTTTCATATTCTAACCTCTCTGCATAATCTTTAAACTGAATGTTTATTTTAACGTTTATTGAAAACAGTGCATTAGCAAAATGAGTAGATTATCTAGGAACGGATCTCTAGAAGAATCTAAAACACAAATTCAACAGAACCTAGAAGATGACGTGGTTCAAGAACTGTTAAAAACAGGAACGGATCTCCGACAATATTCGAAACAAATTGAAAAGGAATTAAAGGAAGTCGAGAATAAGTGCATTCAAGATTATATTAAGGAAAGTCAGAATATAGCTAGTCTACATAATCAAATTTCGGCTTGCGATCAAATTCTGGAACGAATGGAATTTATGTTGTTAGGTTTTCAGAACGATCTTGGCAGTATAAGCAGCGAAATATTGTCGTTGCAACGTAAATCTGTGTCGATGAGTTTAGAATTGGCAAATCGGCAAGCGATTAGAGGACAGTTGAGCCAGTTTATCGACGATATGGCCGTATCGGAAACATTAATTACGGGAATATTAGACTGTAATGTTACGGATAAGGAATTTTCGCCACATTTACAAGTCCTAAATCACAAACTTAGTTTCGTGAAAGAACAGAGCTTCAAAGAATCAAAATCATGTTTGGACGTTAAAGACATTTTGGAGAAATTGAAAATTAAGGCGATCGCAAAAATACGCACTTATCTGCTGGAGCAAGTTTATAAGTTTCGTAAACCACTGGCAAATTATCAGGTTCCTCAGAATGTTCTTTTGAAAAATAAATTTTTCTACGAATTTGTTTTGTCGAACGAGAGGAACGTTGCACAAGAAATTTGTAACGAATATATAGATACAATGAGTAAAATCTACTTCTCTTACTTTAAATCCTATTCTGGTAGAATTATGAAATTGCAGTACGAAGAGAGTACTACGAAGGACGATCTGATGGGAATAGAAGATACAGCTTCTAGAGGATTGTTTCATAAGTCGTCCTTGAAACATAAAACAACCATATTTTCTATTGGTAATCGTGGGAATGTGTTGGCTCAGCAACTGGAAGCTCCTATTATCGTACCACATGCCCAAATGAAGACTAGAGTGGGTTGGTTTGTCTTTGTCGTCCGTTCAACTTATTTAAGTACGTTTATTTTTGTAGTATCCATTTGAAGCATTGTTTAGAAGCGAACAATATGCTGTTGTTGACAATGCTTGTCGAGAATACTTGTTTATCTGTGAATTTTTTATGATTCGAGGACAGGCTGCCCTAGACTTATTTAATTATATACTGGGGAAGACGCTCGCATTACTTACGGTTGGTTTGTTTTATTTTTATTCAATTTAATGCTAAAATGTAATTGCCAAAAGTTTAAAATGTTGAAAAAAATTAAAGGTGTGTAGTAAAGAACGTGTCACTTTTAAAATTAGGATTTGTAATAAATTTAAAAACTACTCGCAGAATAGTATGTTTACAAATAAATCTAAAAATGCCACCTTCCACAGGATTTTGTGGGTTTATTTTTTACTATTATTTTTTCTTTACCTATTTAAATTATGATAAATGCATTAAAAACTGTTGTAGTGTTTTATATTCTGTTGAATAATGTGAAACTATATAAAAGTGGCATATTCTGTATTCTACCTAAAATTAAATTTTTTGCGAATCAATTATAATGCAAAAAATAGCGGAATTTATTTATTTCGTTGTAGACACTTGAAAAATTAGTAATATTACTTATTTATGCTTGCAAAAAAATTAAATTATTTTATGTTTATATAAAGAGTCGCTTTCTAATTCTAATTAATTCTAAGCTTGTTTCCACTAAAATAATTTTTACACTAATTTTATGATGGCCTCAAACATTAGTATTAATTTTAAATATTTTGTTTGCTCGGAAAACACATAACGCCGTCCATGCTTATTCTTTAAATAATTCCTGCCAACTCGCACGTTATTTTTAGAATCGTAACATGTCATTTTGCTTATCTTAACGCCTTACAGTAAATTAAATTTAGTGTGATGCATTAAAATTATTATTTAGTGTTGCGACGATCAAAGAAGCTTATTCGAATTACTTTGAATCGGTTATGTTTGCTTTACAAAAATGTATTTAAAATATTTTTTCGAATGCAGGCACAAGTGTACATCTTCCTGCTTTATAGTTTTTAAAGAGAATGCCTTAATAATTGTGTTGCTTAAAGTCGAATTGGTTTTCTGATTATGTTTTACTTGCTTTCGCTTTCGCTTTCACATTGCTGTCATATGTTTGTTTTCTTCTCGTCCTTCATATATTCCAATCCATCGATTTAAAAATAACAGGATGTTTTTGTAGAAAAATCTAGAAACGTTTGTGTCAGACTGTTATGACATGATAGCTCTATTTCTGTGTTTCCATTTGATTCTGCGTTACCACTTGATGTGTCACAAGAGGTGCGTGCCGGCTTTGGATAAATACTGGGAAACCTTACAGGGGATAATTTTAATTCGTTTCGAGCACATTTTTAAATTGAACATCAACAGTATAAGAGACTGCGATCCTACAAAGTTTAACAAAGAAATGGGGCCGCATTATGTAAGTCTAAGGAAATTGAAAGTATTTGTGTAAAAAAATAGCGTTTTAGATTACACGCCGTTACGCCGAGTTTAGTGCAGCTTTAGTGGGAATAAGCGAAAATTTTCCAAACGAGCTAATAAATAAGTTGTTGGCCGAATTACAAGAGGAAGTGGAGCTGTTTATATTACGTATGGCTGGGATATTTCCTCAACGCAAAGAACAGCTCATTTACCTTATCAATAACTACGATATGATTTTGAATATTATAATGGAAAGAACCAGGGATAATTCTAAGGAAGCTGAGAATTTTAGGGCGAGGCTATCTGCTAAAAGTGCAGAGTATGTGGAGGAGATTTTAAGTCCCCACTTTGGTGAAATGATGCAGTTTGTGAAAGAATACGAACACCTTCTTGAGAGGGGGCAGCAGGAGGAGTGTAAAAAATACGAATCGAAATCTGCAGTTCTGGTACAAAACTTTTCGATGACTTGGAAGAAATCTTTGGAAGAGTTAAATCGTGAGGTTTTATTGTCTTTTCCAAATCTTGTTACGGGCTCTAGTCTTCTACAGTTAGCCTTAACTCAATTAGTACAGTATTATCATAGATTTCATAAGTTGCTTACTCCAAATAATAGAACTCAGTTAACCAACATACACCATATTATGGTAGAACTTAAAAAGTACAAGAGCGTTTATTAATATAAACTTATTTATTTTAATTTTAATTTGATTACAGTTCCATTGTTAGATTAGTTCAGGTATATAATAATATGTATAACAAATTTAAAAAAAAACACTTAAAATAAAAATGGCGAAGCTGTAATAAAACAAATGATAAAATAATAAAAATATTGATTCTTCATTAAAAATTGTCGTTATTTTAAATAAATAATCCTTACATTAACATATAGATATTGCATTTTTTAAATATCTAATTCATTCGTAGTTAATCTACAAGTACTCCTCATATAGATATACAATTTAACAATTATCTTATTCTACGAATTTAATATGTAACTAATTTAATTGAAGAACTTAATACATCAGTTTGATTTTGGTTCTATTAGAATTATTTTAAGAAGCGTTTATACAATGCGACCTATTCTATCCTGCGACCGAAGAAATAAATAAGAACTTTAAATTCTACTAACACAAACTTTTAAATGGGGTTAACTTTTAATCACAAAAGTTGTTTTATATTTTTGTAAATTTAATTGGTACAATAATTGTCTTTATTTTGAGTTTCATAAGAGTAAGTCCAGTGCCTGTATGACTCCGTTTGTTGCTGGGATGTTTTGTGTTGCAATGGGTATGTTGTTCACTTTTACTCTTCCTAAAGAAAAGAAAAAAAGATATTAATGTTTGGAAGTTTTAAGAGATTTTTCGCATTAAGTTTGCATTTTTTTACATATTTTATTCTTCAGCGTTGTACAGATCTGCACATGGTGCTTATCAATGTTTCTTTGTATAAATTGAAATACTATTTGTTCTATAAAAATGTTCTGTAACCCAGATTAAGCATTAATCCCCTTTCACCAACGTGTAGTTATGTAAAGGTTTAAATTATCCTCTTACATACCCAAGTAGATATTTATTATGTAGCTACTGAACTTTTTTAACAATTTTTTTCGGAATTTTATGGATTATAAAGAGCAAATACATAATCTAAATTTTCGTCTTTTCGTCACTGTGTTAAAAATCGCGGATTCGTCACAATAATTACAAGTTGTTGGTACTTATTCGTTCTTTGACGAAATTAACCACTTTGTGTTACTTACTACGATTTCAATTTGTAAAGTTGTAGGAGTATTAAAAATATAAACTGACAGTTTATTTGAATTATTCTCGATTTAAAATTAAAGTAATTTTAAAATTTAAAATTTGTTATTATTATAACAACTTATTGTTCTAATAATTATTTAGTTTCTTTTAATTTAAAGTGACTTTGACGTTGATTATGAAATCGAGAAGTAATCGAATTATATATTGGGTTGCCTACTTAATCATATTTTTTGTTAATTTTTTAAATAAATTACCGTCTATACCTACGATACATATGGTTAACATAAGGCTTATTTTTAACATAATGTGACAAAATAGTCGAATTAAGAATTTACTAGGTATCTTGCCTACGTTTGTATTTTTAACTAATTTCTATCGAGGTGCCTTCGAACTAGAAATAAAGTTCACTTTATTTCATTAGGTAAATCTACAGGACAAATTCTACAGTTTTTATAAGTTAGCCAAGCCGTTTAGAATTTTATAAAATTGTGATTTAGGTCATAATATCGTCAAGTGTTGCATTTTTACGGTAGCAGAGAGTGTTGCCTAACAAGTAGGTAGGAGTTTAATTTCGAATCGAATGCCCGATCGTTTTTTAATTTTTTTAAGCATTAACGAAGTTAGAAAATCAATGAAGATATTTAAAAAAAAAACGATACAAAAATTAATTTCCATTTTATAGTGGAAACTGAATATGGTTTGCAAACATCTTTAATTTAGTAAATAAGTGAATTAAAGTATGTGGGCTTGAAATAATTAATTACTATGCATAAGCAAAACCAAACAACGAATAGTTATTTTAGTTTGCAGTACAATATTTTATAAAAGTAGAATGTTCACAGCAAGAAAACGTTTCAAATAAGTGAAATTGTCGTTTAAAAAAAAAAATTAATCTAAAATCTGATTGTTACAAATTTTAATCTTTGTAATGTTTTGTCGTTGGTACTTGAACCGAATAATTAATAATATAATATTCTACAAATATATGTATGGTTTTTAAGGGTAGGTGACTTAAAATAGAAAACGTGATAAATAGGCAATACATCATAGGTAGTTACACTCTGAACGCACTTCTTTTCAATATGCACATCAATCTGTTCATTAACTCAATTACCAACATAATTATCAAGTAATTTTACGTGGTCTGGATACTACGTATACAGTGTTGTTTATTTTAATCGAGCACCATTGGTAATCCACCAATGGAAATCATACAATAATGGTTAAAATACTTATGTGTTTAAATGTTTAAAACTTAATTTTTATTACAAAATGGAATTCTACATGTTCTTTAATGCAAATTTTATTCTGGATTTTTTAATCGGACCCAGATAGCACAAAGACGTCGCATTGGACATTCTATCGATGTCCTGTTTGGACATTGATGATGTCTATGCGTAATCCATTCTTCACAACTTCGGACATGCAGATGTTAAAAAGAGATTCTGATATCATATGGACATCAATTTCATGTCCGTTGATATAGCGATACGTCATAGACATAAAACAGACGTCCATAGAGAAATAGAAATATTAGAAAATATTTGGATTTGAATTTACAAATGAAAAAAATCACTTCGTTCATTTTTAATTGTAAGACAATTGTTTAAATCTATTTCTAATTTCTTGAATTGTTAATGGACGCTATGCAAGTCTTATTTTAACATTATTTGGGAAATTAATCCATACAAACGTCCCCGTAGAACGTTAATGCAGATTTATTTGTTACGAAATTTGGGATTTCGCTAGTTAACGACAATACGAGAATAACGTGCCAGGCTACCATCATGTTGAAAATACAACAGGTACATCGAGAGTCGATAATCAAAATAATTGTGTAGAATGCAATTTTGTAGTAATAACTATCTATAGGTATAGAGTTTTGTTAAGAAAGTGAAATTGAATAGGAGGAGAAGTTGAAATGGACGCAGGTTTGATTTAAACTACTATCGGTCGGCTCCGTTAAATTGGACACTCTGTATAAGAAAGCGATCTCTTTTTAAAAATGTAATTTTGATCTACATCACGAAAATTTCGAATTAGTTTTTGTTTCGCGGAAGTACGTTGACATCTATTCAATATTATTTTGTGCCCCATTTCCCGAAAGGATCGAATTAATTTTATTATAGTTATTTCGAAAAACAATTGCAAATTGGGGGTTTACGGGCGACGCTTGCAAAACAACTCGCATTAATAAAAATATGCCGTTTTATTTTGCAATGGTCACGCGAATTGAACGAGTTTCTTCAACGCGCCTATAAAAAGTCTAGATGAAGAAAGCGAGATAGTAAGAGTAAAAGGCATGTAAGATAAACAAAAAGTGTCAATCTGGATTGTTAAGAAAAATGAAGGACGGTTAATGTTCTTAGGTTACACTTTCGCAAAACAAAAATAAGAATGACGATTTATTTTGTCCTCCCAAACCACCCACCCCACTCGGTCGAGCTTAAATTGAGTCGCCGTTAAAATTTTCCGCTCCCTAAAACGAGGAATTTTCCGACTTCGCGCTAAAGAAAAAGACTTAACTTTAAATATTTGTTTGTAAAGTAACATCGATGAAAGTATTTAGGTACGACGTTACGTCCAAATAACGTATGTATGAGAAAGTTGTTTGCTTCGGGGTTCGAAGTCGTGATTTCTAGAATTAAGATGCGATTGTGTTTACTATTCTCACGCATCATAGGTACATAGTTAGATTGTCGAATAAAGAAAGCGAAATTATGATACGCGATGCCGATTAAAATTCCGCATGATATTATAAAGTAAAATTTGTTATAATTTAAATAAGTCATCGACCATCTCGATTTTTTTTTTTTTTTTAGAATAACAACGGAAATTCTCGTTCCGATCGCATGCTCAAAATTAAACGGAAGTTACGCAACTAAATCTCTCACCATTATATTAGTATCGAAAAAGAAATGCATCGACGGTGAAAGTAAATCACCACAAACGAAACGAAACTGATTTTATCGTCGGGGTACCGAAATGAAATTACGTCCGTTCATTCGAATATTTAGATGAGGCATATCAATCGCAAAAAGTCTTTGGGCCGTAGCATTTTGAAATTTAAATCGCAGAGAACGTTATAATTAAAATATAAAAATTCGCGATTAATTAACCGATTACAAGAGAGCGAGTAACAAAAGAGCTTTATGTTTATGAATAATAGAGCCATTAGTTCGGTAGGTAATTATTAAATTTTTCTTAGTTCGTGATATGTACAGCATGCTACGGTAAATAACCATTTTTATGGGTACCCGATAGTGCATTGTTTGTTGTAAGTAGGTTAATTAAATAAAAGATGCAGCGCAGAAAAGATGAGCGAAGAAAGTGTTGTGTACACATACACAGACAAACACACACACACACACACTTGTGTATATCTAGATACTTATTCAGAAGATCCTTTCACCGTTTGTTTTTAATAATAGACCCCGCACCTTTCCTTGTTGACCTAATAATATGCTAATGCATAATAAACTATAGGTAGGTACGGACGAGAAACGGAAAATTTCGTTTTTCTTTTTTACAACCGTTCAATTCGAATTTATTACTTAATTATTACAATTCGCTTACCAGAACTTTTACTAATCGTTATCTGTCGATCCGCTTCCAAGCTGTCTCGTATTTGATAATACCGCATGCCTGTCGTGAAAAGCGTTCCAGAAATTAAATGCCTCATTATCAGTTCTCTCGCAAATGCCCTGTCCGATATTATTTTCGTCAACTCTTCTGGCGTCAGTGTTTGAAAGGCTTTGTCCGTTGGTGCAAATAGGGTGAACGTTTTGGTACCTGAAATAATTGTGAAACATTAAACACAATACCTAATTATTGCTCCTATCATTTTGACGACGTTCTTTTTTAAATTTTGAACTCACGGTCAAACACTCCAAGACTTTTGTTATGCAAATGACAAACAACTGTTGTAAATAATAGTTATTACTTATCGAAGCAAGGCCTAAACTGAAAATATTGAGCAACGATGAAATTTTATGGCAGGACAATTCGAGGTCGTATTTCTTAAGAGAAGCTCGACAATAAAAAAGTAAGTAATTTAGGATGAGAAAATTAAGTCTTGTCATGGTCATGTGTTGTCGAGATAAGTGCTCAAACGTGGAAATTATAAACGTTCGTTTTTTTAATTCGCCGTTTTGAAAAAAGCAACGCAAAGAGCGTTTTTTTTTGTTTGAAATATATAACTAAAAATATCGAACATAGGTAATTTTGGAATTTGAAACATTTTAGGTTATTTCCATGTTTCGATCGAGAAACCTTCGGTCATTTCGTTCTTCAACTTTGTCATTAATTGACTTTCGTGGCTTAATAATTATCGTCCACGTGCCGGTTATCTATGCATATTTTTTAACGTCCCTTCAACGTGCGTTTTTATTGATTACGCCATAATTTTTAGTCTTACTTTTTCTGCCCATAATTTCTTTGCCATTAGTGAAGGTTTTTATTAAAGTCGACGTTTTCGATCTTCCGGCAGTTATAAAAATAATTTATGATAGCTATTATAAGCATTCGATTTTTATTTATTTAAAAATTTCCTTTGCGCAAAGATCGAACTATTTTGGAATAATTTCAATGTTTTTTTTTAAGTAAAAAACACGGTTCGAGCAGTAAATGTTAGATAGTTTACTGTTTAAATGATATGTCGTGAAAATCTAGTATTTTCGGCGTTTTTAATTCTTTCTAAACGCGGGTGTTAAGTAATAATTCATTTGAATATTAATTTTTCCCATGACATCAAATGATTAAAAATGATTAATTTTAAATTTCCAATTTAAGAATTTTGTTCAACATCATGCGACGTATATCTACCTATAATTATTGTTATTCTGCAATATTTGAACGCTTTAAAACTGTAGCTAATGCTTATTGACGTTTATAAAATTTATTTAAATGGTTTAATTGTTATTTATACCCGCTTATTATACACTAATCGGTTTATTTCACTACTGAATGTTTAGCACTTTATGAATTCGTATCCGAAACTCGATATATATTGTCTTATTAATTCCTTCGCCGCATGCCATATTATTTATTCTAATTATTATGGTTGATCCCAAAACATTATAGAAGGTAGTACAATCGTCCGTCGACACACGCTTTCGACGCTTTCAACACACCGATGATGTGATTCAACTCTTGGGACGCGTACGACTCATTTACTAGAAATTTTCATTATAACATCGGCCATTTTTTTTTTCATCAAAACTAATCACCTCCTCGAAATTTACTTTCTTAATTCGCCCAGATTTTTATTTATCCTTAATAAATGAATGCGAAGTTGCAAGGCGAGTTCTTGGACTTCGCCACAAAACAACACAAATACATAGACGACTTTCAAGTAGGTAGAGTTCAGATAATCAAAAAAATGCCTTTTAATCCCTTGAGGAAATATCAACTTGAATCTGTTCAAACTTTTGGTGTTAGGACTTTTGTTCCGAAGCCACCCCATCTTGTTACCCTTTCACAAATTCCATGAACCTTTTCGTCGATTTTTGATTTCACGATGTCGCCTTTCATTCGTATACCCGGTATGTTCGCATAAATTTTCACTGTACAATATAAATTTACACTTTACCGTAATTAAATTAGACGGTCAATTTAGTTTGTTTATAAAATTGTTACCGGTTTTCTTGAACTACAAAATTTAAACTTTCCATTTTACAAACTGTTAAATTCTCAACGCTAAATCAAAATTTATTTGTTCTTGTAATCGAAAATCGATGTTTGGAGAACCTATTACTTTATTTATTTTATTTACGTGATTCGTTTATTAAACAATGTCCTATAATTTTACTGAAAAATCAGATGGTAATGTGCGCCGAAGTGTTTATTTTATTTATTTATTGGCTTTGAATTGATTTAGTGGGTATTACAATTTTACGTATTTTAGTCCAGATTGTAAATGCATAAACCCTGCATTTTGTGATGCAAGCATGAAATTTTAGGGGTATATTCTATACACTATACTAACCACAATAACCGTCGAAGCCCTTTCGGAGCCACCCTTTAATTCAAAATTTAATACCCTTTTAATACTCGGGGCGCATTATAAAACATGACGTATAGGAAATGATGAGAAATCTTCGCATAGAACACGTCGAAATAAATTTTAAATTTCTAAAAATGTTTTTTCTATAATATTCTCCTGCGGAGATATTCACCACCAAAGTTGAAAGGGAAATATCAATTTGTTTAAATAATACTTTAATTTTTTTATTAAAATTTAATCATGTGTTGGTTTACATTCGTGATAAATGAAGTGTTTAAAAATAATTTCATAGATTTTTGATACCACTCCAGGAGGTGTAAGGATATACTACCCCCGATTAATTTGAAAAAATTTAACTTCATTGTCGGATTCCCCAAACAGTTTAGGGCGGAAAAGGCACTCTTGTCCACTTTTCATAAAATGAGCCATATTCGAGAAAATCGTACTAAAGAGGGGCTTATTTTGAATTGGGGGGTGATTTTCAAAGGACTCTGACGTTTATTGTGGTTAGTATAGTGTACCCTAAAATTTTATGCCTGTATCACAAAATGCAGAAGTCGGCATTATTTTTACGCTAAGAACATAGACTATTATAACCTAACTAAGGATATTTACAAACATCCATGGGTGCACGATGAGATTCGAACCCGAGACCTTTCGTTTACGAAACGGACATGTCTACTTAATTATCTTACAATTCAGTTTCCGGTAATGTGACGTATGTATTAGTTTTAAAATACGCATTTTTTATTATTATTTATTTTATTAAAATTACGCTAAAATCAAAGAACGAAGTAGCCGAAGACGAACATGCTCTGGAACGGAATGACGATGACGAAAATTACGAAATTGAAATGTAACAGATTTTTAATTTTTTCGTTTAAGCACGAGGAAGATATTAAAATTCGATCGTTTTTATGGGTTTATTGTTCTTTTTTCTTTAATCTATTGGGATAACCTCGCCAAGAGACGGTTATGGCTAATACATCTTGCGTAAACTTTTGCGTAACGATACAAATAATAATCCGACATATTAAAGCTCTGTTGCAATGTGCTCTAAAAAGGAGATCGGCCACGTTATAACGTAATTAGAAGTCGACCGGCGTCGTCGATAGCGTAGAAATAAAATCCACTTACCTTGTAAAGTCTCGACCAGTCCGGAGCTGAAGAGTGCTCTCAAAAATTTAGTGAAGCGTCTTTCCCTATCGGATTGCAGAGTTTGGACGATATCTCCACAGGAAGTGGAAACATAACTCGATCGATGGCATGAGCGGTACCTTGCGGAATATCGATATCCTTTTTGTCTTCGAGCACCTTGGCACCATTAACCGTAGTAATCTGTGTAAACCGAGTTAATTAAAATCTTTATACGCAGATAAACGATTATCGAATACATTTCGTTCGTGGCCAGGAACAATTTAAACTTAAACGATTCGATTTCGGTTTTTAAAGAGCGTAACCGCACCAAAACGAAATAAAGGTATCACTCATTTATCGAACGTTCCTTTCCGTGCAAAAATTTGCAAACACCTTCTTATTTGCCAAATAGAATAATAGAAAGTAAAAATGTTTCGATGACAAATCGAGTAAGGAAGTAGGAATTTGAAGAAGTTCGTGTAATTTTACGTTTTTAACAAAAGCCAGAATATAAAGTGAAAGCTACGATACAAACTTTCTAATAAAGACGACCGCAAATACATATTTTTGCATGATTATATTAAACGGATTCGCGTCTTTTCGGTTTGTTCGCGTTCTCGACGCTGACGCTGACGACGACGACGACGACGACGACGACGTCGACGTTTCGAATTTTTCAATGCGCTTTGCGCCGTTGCGCCTTGGAATAAAATATTTGATGTTTATTTACTCCTTAAATGTTAATTATTCGATTAACTGTTTATGAATAGGTATGTGTTTGTTACATACTATTTTAGTTTGTGAACCACTTAATCATTTCTCTTTAATAAATTCCCTCGATTGGGTCGTCGTAAATACACGTTTTGGTTCTTTTATCTCAAACTGGACGTATTTTCATACTTAACCTGAATTTATACGTCGCAGGCAGTTTTAAATAGGTAATTCGAATTTTACGTGTCTGTAACAAGAAAAATGTATCGACGTCTAATTGGTGGGCGACTTGACTTAAACGTCTTTGCTCCACTTACGTCATAAGAAATTTATTTATGCGGAAAATACCTACAAACGACGCCAAATATTGACGATAAGATCGTCACCACGAATCAAACGAAATTGTTGAAGAATTCCGAAGCAACGAGCTCCGCATTGAATTGGAAATATCCGTCCAAAAAATTTGATCGCCTCGTCAAAACTGAAAAATCGACAATTTACGAATTGGAGGGTTCATCGAAAGGGTTTGTGTATGACTATGGCATTGATTGTGAGATTGCATACCAACACTGTGGCTAGTCACGAAGCGCACCTACAAGTTTAATTGTTTACATTACATACAACTTTCGATGGTTAGTTTTGTATATACACTGTCTTAGCGTTAGTATTACGGATCGCTGTTTACAAAATTTTGGAAAACGTTAAGTCTAATCGAAACTAAACAGTTAAATCGCCATTATAATGAACATTAATTCGCAGCATCTGGTTTTTTCAATAAGGCCAATTTTTGTTGTCATGGGTAAAATTTGCGTCACTGGAGTTCTAAAAAAACTCACAATTGGTACACTAATTAATTATTTATTACATTGGACTCGAATCAGAGGATTCTGTGTGTGTGTGAAAGAGATAGATAGAGAAAGAGACTGATTGCCGTTTAGACAAAAAGCTTTAAAAATCATCTGCGAATTAAGAGAAAAGCTTGAAAGAGATTTCTAAATTTGAGGTCTAAAATT
Source organism: Rhagophthalmus giganteus (assembly GCA_036326145.1). Lineage (NCBI taxonomy): Eukaryota > Metazoa > Arthropoda > Insecta > Coleoptera > Rhagophthalmidae > Rhagophthalmus > Rhagophthalmus giganteus. Next base: position 766,391 of record JARFJA010000062.1, read on the forward strand.
TTTAAATCGCACTCTTGTATTTAAATAATGTTTAATAGACAAAATGGGCATGTTTAATAGATAAGTGGGATTGTCCAGCAATGCTTATATAACCCGAATTTTTTCACCAATTTGTTTTGGACAATCCGAAATCTAACGCAGGCTCTAGAGATAAAATACTTATATTTAAATTCCCGTCAAATTCTTGTCCATACATAAAATATCTAAACGATTTAAATTTTCTTTTTAATTACAGTGGAACTTCGGTTCACGACCAAATCGGTTTACGACCAGCTTTGGTGACCGAATTTTGATTCGGTTGGCGTACAATAACTCGGTTCACGACCAAAGTTGTAGCCAATAGGGCAATTAATCTTTTCAATGACAATGCTATGTCGCACTTTAGAAACATTTTGCGACGAAGAAAAAGACAAATTTCTTTAGATGAATTTCTTGTACACGCAAAGCAGATGATAAATCGGGAGGTAAAAACTACAAAAAACTGCAGGAAACCACCAAATTAGACTAATTTACCTAAAGTATTTAATTTTAAACAATATTCACTTAAAGTATTTAATTTTAATTTATTTTTTATTTTTCTATAATTAATGTAACATGTAATTTACGTGCATTCTTAACAAAAATATTGTACTTAAAAAATATCAAGTTTCAGAGACCGGAACGAATTAATTGTATTTATATTAATTACAATGGGAAAAAGTGTTTCGGTCGGTTCACGACCGATTCGCTTCGCGACCAGAATCCAGAAACGCATTAAGTTCGTGAACCGAGGTTCCACTGTACATACTTTAAATGCGACTTTTGTCATAAAAATTTTTAAGTCGGAAGAGATCGTGCCGTAATGCTTTTGGTTATTTTATTTCAATTTTATGTTATTTTAATTTGTTGATAAATTCTAAATCTAAAGCAAATTGATTGAAATAACTTTAGAAAGCATAACAACTACTCACCTAATAGCCAATTTCCTTATAAGGTATTTAAGTCGAATCTATTACGCACGCAGCAAATTGAGCGTCTTAATACTTACAGGGTGTTTAAGAACATATGACAATGGAGAGTTTAGATTTAGAAAAGCCGATTCGATTTTATTTAAAAATTAAGTTACACAACCTAGGATTATATTTTTTGCAATTAATGTAATCAAATTAAAGATTAACATAAGATAAATCTGGACGCTTTGTATAAATAAAAAAATGGACAGCTTACTTTGGCATTAAAAGTCAAAAACTTTCGATATATTGAATATCTCTATTAAATGCCTATTAAACATAAATAGTTATTAAGCATTTAATTATAAAATAAAACTATTCAAATACGCTATTGTAAGAACGTTTTCCTTTTCTACTAGTTTGTTATTTGATTTCTTTTTCATTTAACACTTGACGAGATAAAACCGCGCGCGCGTGATTGAGGGTACGCTCTTAATACTTTACGCACGCATGCGAATAAAATATTAACTAATCTTTAACTATTCGGTTGTTCCACTTAATGAGCACGTGCTCTTTTCTTATTAGTGATGAGCAGCATTCCTATCGAGCAATTTGTTCATTTGTCGAGACATCTTGATGTTGCCATTTAAGTTAATCTAAATCATGCTTCGTTTTTTTTTTTTTAATGAAATTTAACTACGTTTTCAATTCTTTTTAAGTGCAGACGACCAGGAACTTTTGACCAAACACAATTTCTACAGAAAATGTTCAAGTTATCCCAAGAGACCACTAAAAGTTTAGGTATACTTGATTATTTTCAATCAAATACGCCCATAAAATATATTTTAACGTCATATAGATACCATAAAATCTAATGAAATAAAAAGTGAAAGCGCGACATAAACGCTAAAGCAAGAATTAAGTACTTACTTTATAAATTATAAATAATTCTGCGATTATGTTCACGAAGTGCAATAACACGTCTAGGACTGTCATTATATTTCAAAATTAAAAATGTTCTCTTTGTACCCTATGCACTTTTAAAATGTTTTGGAATCCTTTTAAGTTTCGGAAAATATTTTAAGACTATTTTATTTAATGGATTCAGCTTATAAAAAATTGTCGTATATCACTTAACGGATGTAAGGCAAATGTGCAATGAGTATTTTCGAATGGGGGCCAATTTACGTTTCTCTGACTTATTTGTATCCTTCGATAAATTTACAAGTTCAAGTTTTATTTCTAATCTTTGAGAAGTTTGTCATGTCTCGGGCTTAAAAGATACCGCTGCATTTTCTATTAATCGGCGGATCAACTGATAAAACGCCGTTGTCGCTTACCTTCACATCGTTCCATTCGATATCGTGCATTTTATACTGGTTCACCCGTAGTTGTGTGCCTGCCAACGATACGCCGGTCATTTCGTCCTGCAACGAACTTAACGAGAAAGCTCCGGGAATGACGTGATGTAATAGCAACTGAAACAACAACAACGCGTCCTGTAGGTATTCGTTTCGTAATCGCCTCAAATCAGACTTACGCCACTCAACAATCTGGGATTTTCCTTGAATTTCTCTTCGGCCTTTTCTGGGCCGCCCAACTGCACCAGCAACGTCCTGAACGCTTTGTCTGTGGGCGCGAAAACCGTGTACGGTCCGGTCTCGTTCAGGATCGTATCCAACCCCGATTGCCTCAAAAATTTCGCCATGGCGTACAACGAATGCTTCTTGAGGACGTCGGGCAATTCTTCCCTCGCTCGATTGAGATGATTCGATGTCGGAATCGCGGCGAGGGCCGACACGTTGTCGAAAGTGCTCGTCAGAGATCGAGAAAAGGTCGGAACTGTGGGATTCGGTTTGTACGACGACGATATGCCGAAATTCGTCGTGTGTATGGAATTTTGACTGATCGACGACGCCGTGGACGCCTGCCGGATTAAGTCGTTATTGTCCAGCGAACTGGAATGATACGTGACCGTGGGCGTACTTTTCAAAGTTTTAACCGAGCGCAAATTTAAATCGTAAGTACTGAGGGTCGGACGGGGCGTTGGCGACGAGTTTCCGGTGGTAAGATAAGTGGACGGCGTGGATGGGTACGTGGACGGGGAAATTCCAAAATTGCTCGAAACCTTGAACGTTTTTATTCTGTCGGGCGTCGAAAAAGAATTTTGTAAAAGCGTCACGGAGGGCGTAACTTCGGTCGCGTACTTTCTTTTAGTGGGCACGGTCGGATTCGCATCCGCAATGGTTTCTACTGTGGTTTGCACCGTGGACACCGTCGCGGGACGATTCGACGGAGTTGGCAATTTTATTTCGCCATCTTTTATTCGCTTCAATATGGATTCTAAATCTACCTCGTTTTTGCTTTTGTCTCCGTTTCCCTTAACGCCTTGCACTTTATAACTGCCATCGATTTGTTCCTCTAACAGAACAAATGTGACTTTTTGCTGAGTGGACGGCGGCAAAGCGCGTACCGCTTCCAATCCTCCGTGTGCGTTGTGCTTTAGCACTTCAAAATTAGCACCTGGCGGTATTACGCCTTTTGCGAGCTCTTGAATGTACTCTTTGGGAGGAATCGACGTTGTCGTGCTCGTCAGGACAAGTTTTGAGAAGGAGGCGGCGTTATCGAGGGGCCCGATCTTTTCGGTTAGCGTGGGGTCCGAAGCGCTAATAATTTGTACTTTTTGTCCGTTTCCCAACGAGATTTCTCTGGAGGTTATATTTTTTCCTGCGTTATCGTCTAGATTTTCGCCGATCGCCAGTTTCAGTTGAGCCAGAAGGTCGTCTTTTCTGATTTCTTTATTTTTATATTGGGCTTGGAGTAGATTTAAATCTTGGAGCGTTTTGATTTTTGAATCGGTCGGAATAACGGTGGGGAGGAAGGATAGTTGCTTCAAGATTTTATCGCTGTTTTGCGTGGGCAGTATTTTAATTTGATGACTCGTTGCGGCCTTGATGCTCTCGTGTTGCTCTTCTTGAGTTACTGGAGCACTGGTAGTCGTGGTTGTAGTCGTTGTGGTGGTTGTCGTGGTAGTCGGATGTTCTTCGTAGTACTTTTTGACGGCTAAATCGAATAAAGATATTTCTTCCGGATAAACGTATCTCGGATTGTTTAATGGATAAGATACGGAAGCTGAACTTGGAGCTCTATACAATCGCGTGTATAATTTCTTTTTGAGGTCCTTTTGTTTCTCCACAAAGTCGAGGTGGTCGCTTTGGGCCTTTTTTAAGGCCTTCTCGTATTGTTTCTCGACGTATTGATTGTGTTTATCTATAATAGCCTGTTTTTCCTGTAATTCCTTGATAAATTGCTTTTGTTTTTCGGAATCGAGTTGCCCTCGAGTTTGATCTAATGTAAATTGCGAATCGGCAGTGGGCGATATCTGAAACGTTTGATTAAGTACTGACTGAGCATTAAGAGGGCTGGAAATTTGTGGAACATTGTTGTGTCCTAGTTGCGAGAAGTTTGGAGTGAAACTAGTTTGAGTGTGATGCTGCACTATTTTGTTCTTTGAGTTATCAGATTGCTGATTGGATGATTGAAGTGGTTGCGATAGTAAATTGAAGGAGGATTGTTGAGAGTTTAGTTGTGTCTGAAATGATGGGTTTGTTGGCGCAAGCGATTGGTGTTGAAGAAGAGGCGAAAAAACTAATGGTAGCTGGTTTGCGGTGAATAGTGTAGAAGGTAACAATTGATTTTCTACCTGATGACGATCGTTTATTAGCACTTGCTGATTTTGTAGCAAGGGATGGTGTTGGTTTATTACAGTTTGAGGCGTTTGCAGGACCGTCTGTCGGTTTTGTGGCCCGATTAGAGGTTGCTGTTGGGCGAACTGTTGATTGCGTAGGTTTTGTTGTAGGCTGAAGCGATGTCGATGCTGTTGTATGTCGCTCAGTATGTGGCCTTGTTGTTGAGGAGATAGTCCTGCTCGACTTAAATCGTTGAAGGCCTAGAAATAAAGAAGAATTAATTATAGCTCGCGTTCGAAATACCTATATATTGCGTCGTAATTTTAGAGAACGTTCCTAGCACTTATCGTGCAAGATGTTTTTATTCAGAGGTCAATAAATAATTGTAGATCTGTGAATGTGGTGCAAGTTGCATAATCGTTTTTCAAACACGCTACTCGTAGAAAATTAAGCGTTATATTACTACCGGTTGGTTTCGTAAAATGGCAAAGGTTAGTTAAATTAATCATGAGTTAAATTCGCGGTTTTCGATTTTAATTTTAAACAGAACAATACGTTAAAGTTAAAAATTAATCGAACCCCGATCGAGCTCGTATTTTGTTAACTATTTTTATAGTACTTTTATTACTGTTACGTAATTGAATACGAAGCTCAAGACAAAACATAGATATCATATAAAAATGACAATTTCATGGAAGATTTTATTTCCATCATTTCGTCGACTAGATTGCTCGATAGCTAATTTCAGTTTGCGGTCACCTATAAATATATTAGATATACCTTCGTATTAGGTTTATCTGAGGGAGGCGTCATTTAATGAATTAAAAACGCCCAGCGATTCTGTAAATAATTTCTATTAAATTTAATGTAAACGATAACTGAACTTCGTTTTAATTCGAGACGTCGGCGAAAATTGCAAATTTTAAAAATACGGATTCTTGATCAATTCCATCCAATCGGATTTTAGAGGAAAGGAAAAAGCGTTTCTTATTTAAAAAAAAAGCGATAACCAGAAAACTGCAACGTAAATATAAATATTCGCGCGCGTTTCATATTTGAGATAATTAATAATGATACGTAAAAAGTAACAAACTGTTTTCTTAGGTGGACAATTGAACGGTTTAAACTTTTTAATTGATTAGTGAAAGTTGAAAAAATTAATTCGGAGAAGTTACTAGGTATAGTTTCCAAGTGATAAAACAGTAGGGAACGGAACTGCTTCAAATAGTTTTATGGACTAATTTATTTATTTATTCATCTCACTGCTGGGTTTTTTTTGTATACATAATATGCGCACTGAAGCACTCGGAATGTTTGCTTGTATATTTTTTCGTATTAGGTACATAAAATATAATCATCACAACTGTAAGGGAAAATTACAAAGGTAATTTTAAATTAAACATTTGTTTGAACACATAACGAGTACATTGCCATCGCGAAGCTACGGGGGGTGGTTAAATAAAAATTAAATTTATATTTTTTTAAATTCGATTAGTATGTAACGATTTTTTAAAAATGAATTGTAATATTGGCGCTCCAACTTGTTATTTAAAAAAAAAGTAATAACAATTTATCGCAGTTTAGAAAAGTGTTCTTTTATTGTTCGCGAGTAAATCCCTAAGGCGACGTTGTTTATTTAAAATATCAGGCGAGAAAATAAAATATTACGTAAATGACGTCCTATATTTCCATGTCGTGTCGGTAATATTGTAACAAATTTCAGATGAGATAAATGTAAAAGTTGCAGAGACGTTTTGAACCTTATATAACGTGTATTCACCTTTGAATAAATTCGAGTTTTTCCATTAATAACGATTAAACTACAATTAACAAAATACAATAAAATACCTAGGTACCTACCTGCTTATTTATTATTAAATTAATACATTTTATTCTGATCAATAATAATAATATCGATAATTAATTTTTACTCGTAACGGTAATGACTGTATAGCTGTATCTTCGTTTTAAAAATAAAATAAACGATAAAAATATGTAGATACAGGATTGTCGAAAAGTCTAAACTCATTTCTTAAATATTTAAACGATTTACGACAAAAATTTTATGGAAAATAAACTGTAAGTAGGTACACCGCCACGATTTAGTACATAAAGTCCACTGTTTCTTCGTTTCAGCAGCTTTCGCTGTTTAATAGATTGGTTATTTAAGTCGATTCTAGTTATTTAGATTTTCTGTTTCGAGAAGGAAACGATGTATGTGGGACGTTGTTTTACTATTCGGATTCTTTTTGATTATGAGAAAATGTTAATGCCGAACCTTTTAATTTGACACAGATAGTTGATGATTATTTTATGTAATTAAATGATTAGGAATTGTTGCCGACCGAAATGACTTTAATAAGCTAAGGTATTTCGGGATCGTTGTTCTCTTTGCTGAACTTTCAAGTATTTGTTGCAAAATTAGACATTATTCGATACAATTTACAAAAATGACGGTGTAGTTTCTAGGGCGTCCAGGATTCCAGGAAGTTTCGTCATTAAGTAAGATTTTTTTGTGATGCGAAGATAATTAAAACAGTTTTTTTTTTTGAATAAAATATAGATGGCGTTAGTAATTTTTAAATTAAAAGTAAGAAATTAAAATAAAAAAAGTAAATTAAAAATAAAAATGAATTAAGCTTGACCACGTTCGCTAACATTAGCTTCGGTTATTAGCTCTCATTTATTCCTGTTTGGCCGAAAATTTCGCTTGGTGTCCAAAAAATAGTTTTATTAGGTAGGTACTCTATGTATTCCGAAATTCCGAATGTAATCGATTTCTGAAAGCGTAATAATAATAATAATATTGATAGATCGATATTATCTGCTAACATTATTTTATTATTGATTTATTGGAAGTTTACATACAATACCTATATAGGTGTGCAGCATTTTGACATATTGTAAATATTATACTTTATTATAATAATTTTTGATCAAAATTATATAAAGAAATTACTATTCTGATTTGATTAGAATCGAGAGTTAGTTTTAATCGAATAAAATAATTTAAATACATAAATATTCAACGTGGATAACGAAATTTCAGTTATGCTGACGGCACGGAACGAACATTTAAGAAATTTCTATCTCCGGAATGAAAAAGAAGTTCGAGCCGTTCAATGTACTTGACCTACACGGATTACACTTTTATCAACTTTCTCTAAGGTCATCGGTGATCACAATGAACAACACATCGGTCTTTTATTTAATGAGGGAAGCCGAACGTATTTTATTAGGTAGAAATTCCAGTTTGTTTTAAAAATAAGCGCTTGTTTATTTAACGCGCTGAATATACAGGGTGTTTAACGAGTTTATAGATTGTTTTACGTCCGCCATCGTATTTTGTAAGTAAACAGTATTATGTCTAGTGCCCACTGATATTAACCTTGTAGAACACCTCGTGCCTGCCTATACAGGGAGTCCCAGAATTTTCACTAAAGCTTCAGGTAGCTGGACAAATAACCTAAGAGGAAAATTTGTTTCCAAAGCTTAGTTTTCGCTCACGAGTCAAAAAAGAATAATAAACTTGGCAACACCGTTGCAGTTACTCGGAATGGAATAAACATAGTAGACTATTATTAATTCGTTTCATCAATCAATGGTTACTAATACTATAATAATTTTGGAAGCAATTTTTAAGTAAATACTTAGTGTACGTATGTTAAAACGCCTCATTGAAATTACTACTTTACTGATTAACAAAATACAACAACTGCTTAAAATTTAAAGTCAATAACTGTCCCTTCAGTGACAACTACAAAAACACAAGTTGGAAATAGTTTTCATCATCATGGCACCCGCTTTACTTGCTTGAATGAACATGGTTGTCAAATTTATTTTTTTCCAAGTTAATTGCTTCTGCCAGTTCTTTCAGAAAATTTATTAAGGCTATAAGTCATGATTTGATGGTGATTTTAGGTTGTAATCGACTTATTGATTGATAAATTAATTATTTTATTTAAATATTTGTGACCATTAACAGAATATACGATTTTAAAGGTATTACCTTTAAAAGGTTCATATGAGAAAACTAAGCTTCGGAAACAAATTTTGTTCCTAGGTTATTTGTTCAAAGAGCATAGGAGAACACGACTTCCTTACGCTTTAGTAGAAATTTTGGGATACCCTGTATACTATTGTCAGTATGTAAATTGAATCGTTATTAATAACTGCATCAAAAGTTAATTAACAAAATTGATGCTTAGATTCTATTAATAAATTTAAAAAACGAACTTTGCCCTTGCTAACTTTTACTTTCTTAAAAATCGACGAAAATGTGTTAAGTAAGTGTGTTTATGCAGATTATGTCTGTTTGTGAAAATCGAAATTTATGTATCTACATACATATAGGTATTTGCCAATTCAGATGATTTTGATTCGGATTCGAGTTGATGGTTTTTATTTGCACCATACGATAAAATCGAAAAAAAATCTGTGGTTATAGGTGGAATTTAATTTTTCCCTGTCACATTTGTAGAATTGTAGATTATGGTATTTGTTGATACTAATTAAATGGTTATAAATGGTTTAAACAAGTAATTTTTCATGTTAGAAAACACTATTCATAGTGATATTTTTAGTAATTTTATCAACGTTAGGGATAAAATGCTGCTGCTCAAATTGAACTTTGAGCAAAAACGGCAAAATAAGCCAAGACAATGGTGTATTTTCTTCATTTCCAGTAAGGGAATTCTGTTCGTATGATATATTAGTTGGTGGTTAAAGCTACTTTACTATGTTTCGTAATTGTGCAGTTTAGTCTTTTTCAAATTCTTACTGTACTTGGTCTAATGTTATTGTGTTCAAAAACGTTCCTACCTATTTTAATTCCGTGATATTGTCCGTAAATTGTTATTAAAACTAGTCACTTCCCTAATCTAGAATTGACTGTTTCTTCAATCGTATCAACATGGAGATTTCTATCGGCCAGTTTTTTAATCGAGATTAATGTTGGTAACGGTTAGGAAATGTCTATACAAATGATTATTTAAACAATTGTTTCAATTTATGTGATTTACTGACGGTTAGAGTTAACTGGCGATCGAAAAAATTGGTCCTATAAAGTTAAGCTTGAACCATGACGCATTATAGTTTTGTTCTCAACACTTTCGATCGGAATCGTCGAATTTTACAACTTAAAATTGACTTCGTGGAAACCTTACACGCAAATATCTCGATTATCAACGAAGCTCATACAGGCTCGCGTTCATTAATCATTAAAACTTCGGTTTAGAAAGTGTCCTGAATAAATTACGGCATCGCCCGTAACTTTGATTCACATGTAATTGACAATTTGTTGATAAGACTGCACTTTTTTTCGTTACTATATTATCTTCGATGATTTTAGAACCAGCTTTTTAATAAACATTAACTGTAACGATCAATCGCCATAAAGTAATTGTTTCCAACAATCGTTTTTATGGTAATTACGATAACGTATTAACGATAACAGATGATTGAAAAACTTGACTTCAATAAAATATATGTATGTAACACTGTTTTGTAATAAACCGCTTCGTTCATTTATATCTAATATAATTATTGAGCACAAACAACTGATGAATTGTGTAATAGTCAGATATTCTAACAGACGATTCAATCTGTCAATCAATTTTCCAGGAACTTCACTTTGTCTACGCGTAAACAAACGGCTGCAGGACTTTTTGTTCAATTATGATGCATTTCGGTTTAAGTCGGCTTTTTCCTATTTTACTTTACGGCTTTCGGTACTATTTTTAGATGTAGGTGCTTACCTTCCATCTACAGAACACCGGCCTACAAAGATTAAAATCGAAAATTTATGATTACTTTGAAAAGCAAACGTTTATTTCTTATTTTCTCCATATGTCAGGGTGAATGCTCTCACTGAGCCAAACTTCAATTACAGATCAAAAGAAGACGAGAGCGCTTTATCGAGTTTCCTTTGAAATAAACTTTGTTTTGTTTATTTCATGGCAAACTCGATAAAGAAAAATCATATTAAAGAAAAATGACGAATGGGAAAACTTCTAATAGCCGTATAAAAAAAATAAGGACAACGAAGTATTTTTACAATTTTAAAGAATTTCCTCAACATATCCTCCCCAAATCGGCGCTTAATTGCATATTTTCCTCACTCTAGTTATCACTAAGGCAGTAAAGTTACAGATAAATGCACAGATAGGTAAAAAGGTATACGTCGCACGGTTGAGCTTCTGAGCGTGTAATTGAATATACAGAACTAGCTTTTAAATCGACGCTTTCGTATAATTGTGATGTTTAAATGAGTCGTTTCTTTACAAATGGAACGACGTTCGTCGGAAAGCAATAAGAAAATCCATTTCAATCAGTTTCCGGGCGGACGGATGCGGACGATAGGAATATACAAAATGAGAAATTAAGTTGTCGTCGAATTCGTGTTCGCCGTCAATAATTACTTTTCAAAAATGTAACGTTTATTTTAAAGAATCGCGCAAGAGTAGATAAATGTCAGTAATAGATCACCACAACCTAATTACCGTCCAGAGTTATTCAATAAGCGCTTCCTTAACAACGCGACGTTCACTCGATCTTTAGATCTAAAAGAGTGAATACGAATCAACAGATGCCACTTTCTCCAGCCTCTGGGTATTATAAACATGGCAAGTGAAAACGTACACTCGGATTACATTAATTCCCATTTTAAAGATGATTATTTTAATGGTCTGTGCTCGACACGCGATCTACAGACCCGTTCAAAAAAAAAAAACTGAACGACCCTGCCAGGATTCGAACCTGGAATCTTCTGATCCGTAGTCAGACGCGTTATCCGTTGCGCCACAGGGCCACGTGTCGACTCGCTATACTACTATTATTAAAATTTCCGCGTAGTTTTTCTTAAATACTGTAAAACTCTTTTAAAACGACCACCTATCTTAGGAGGGGAGGCTTAGATTTTACCCTCGCCGATTTGAATGAAATTTGGCATACCTTATAGATCATAGTAAGAAATGTTCCTGGACAAAATTTTAAGACCCACTTCTCAAGCATTTTCGAATAATTAGTTTTTGAAAATAATTGTTATAATTCCTACGGTAGATACCTATTTACCTATATTGTCGAGTGAGCGACCACCGTGCGGTCACGGGTTAGGTTTCCTAGCACTTTATTTTTTTTTAATGAACTGATGAACTCATTATTATTATATAAAATAATTATTTTTATTTTTTTCGATATCGAGTGGAGCATGTTTGAAACTTGTAAAACCGGCTTTTACACAGACATGAATTTTAAATATATAGCTTATCCAAACTTATATGATGTTCACGTCATCAACATAAAGTTACTAGATTGTTTATTTGTAATTCGGTTTAAAGTTTGGAAAGTGACATATTCTATATATGATTTACTTGCGCACATATTAGATGGTATAAAGAAATACTACAATTTATTAGAACTGTAAAAATACGAGATACGAGGTGACAGCACTGTGTGAAACGTCATCATCTAGTAACCTTTAATTGATGACGTGAACATCATATAGGTTTGGATAAGCTATACATATACATACTTACATAATGTCGATTGTATCTTTACAAGATAATATATCCAAATTATTTTCAACAAAGAAGTACAATCAATTTTGAAACTACTTAATTAGCTATTACCTACTAATTTTGAAATTTTTTTTTATGTCGTGACAATTGAGGGGCTTAGCGGAAAAGTGATACAAGTGACATTTGAGTTTACGTGAGATACTTGCAATTAATTTTAAACTTCCAAATTTTTTTATTGACATATAGCTGTCATTTTGACTAAATATCTACTACTGTTTTTTCGATAAATTGTATATTTTTGAGTAACAACCCCTTCATAATTCTCGTTATACTGCACCTGTCACCATCTGAACAAATGTCACTTGTACCACTTTTCCTTTAAGCCCCTCAATTCTTCAATTGTGTTGAAATTGACAAAAATAACGTCAATTTTCAAAAATTAATTACTCAAAAATGCTTGAGAAGCGAGTCTTAAAATTTTGACCAGGAACATTTCTTAGTACTGCGATCTAGGAGTATGCCAAATTTTATTCAAATTGGTGAGGGGCTAACTGTGGCATATCCTGTGTTATCTGGGGCGGTTCGTTTAAAAAATAGTCTCTTGTAAGAGTGGTCGTTTTAGAAAGATTGTTTTTTTTTAAGTTTTAAATAATATGTATAGGTAGGTATTACAAAATGACTTCGAAACATTTTATTAGGTATTATGTTATACAATTTGTCCAAGTATACATATCCAATGACCAAAACAATTTGAATTATATTTTCATATTTCGGATTTAGCTGCTGTTTAACTGCAAATCGTGTTGTAGCGAAACATAGTTTTAATCGTTAATATATACCGGGTGTTTTGGAGGAAAATTTGTAAACAGAGTCAAGAGAAACCTTATTTGAAAAGACACTGAAAAATTCATTTGAAATAAATTGTTTAGAATTGAAAGATGGGACTAAATCTAAATTTTTAGAAAGATCGGCGTATTTTTACAATAGATTCTATACTATACTTGCGTTCAATAGCAATTTAAGTATTAGGTAAACCCGGTGAACTAAAAGAATTAGGAATTTGCTGTTCTAATCTCACTTCAAGTGCCTTCTTTTTTAAATATTGAAAATTTAAATCAAAACCATATTAGGCACGAGATATGAATGTCAACAAATATGTTTACAATATTGTAAATTAATATTAATTTGTAGAAGCCGAGCGGATAGCCCATTCTTATTCTTTGAGTCTACCGGTTTACCTATCCAGTTGCATTAAAATATATTTGCAGAAGTGTTGTTCTTAAGATGTAAATACTTGCCTCTGGTAATAAGGTAGGTCACAAATTGAAATAACCAACAAGGGATAGTGACACTTATCCACACAAAAATGGCAGGATTAGGTAAGTAAATAAAAACGACTTTCGCAAACTTGCCAGTGATCGCTTTAAGCCTAAATGTCTGGTCTTAGTCACGCTATAGGAGTTTTTGTTTTACAGAAGTAACAATGTGTTATGTATCTACTAATACATACTTTACAAATTGACTGTTCTTAGAAAGTGTGGTCGGTTATTGGAGTGGTCATTTAAGACGAGTGGTCGGTTGGACGCGTTTTATTGTATATTAAAAATAATCCGCGCAATTAAAAGTACAGCTTTTTCGAAACAGATTATTAATCTTATTTTTGAAATGTGAATGTATCTACGTTTATTTTAACGAATAACAAATTACGTAATAAGTTTTATGCAATAAAATATTTAAAAATTATATAAGATCTTATCTTCTTAGTTGAGAATTAAGATGAATCTTCACATACAATTACCTTTCTTAATTTATTTCGATTTATTATAGTAAGTAGTAGGTGCCGATATCGCCTTTTAATCTCGAAATAAGGAAATCGCAGTTTCGGTTCCGCGTCTAATCAAAATTATTCCCTATATAAAATTATTTGTATGCGGATTTCGGCAATGTAAGCGAGGGTTAATTATTTTAATTGCCCAATTACGACACCTAAACAATAACCGCGTGTTGTATTTTTCATTTAAATAATTGCGATTTTAATTAATCAAACATGCGATAATTTCACACATGTAAAATAATGTAGTAATTATTATTTGTTTAGACACTTGCGCAGGAAATAAATATGCACATATATTTGTCCTAATTACACACATCGGCTTAATAAGTTCTCGAATTAAGTAAAATTAAAATTTTTATTGTTGCGCACGGTCCCGCTCCATAACGTAAATTACATAGCCGATAAATTTCGTGAAGTTAAATTAGCAAAAGTAAGTTTACTTTTATCGCGTTAGTTTTCAAAGCGTGAAATGGGCAAACTTAAATGGGTTAGTATTCTCATTTGGCGTTAAAGTCTCTCACACTTACCGTTTGCGAAGGTCCTGTCGGATGTTGTCCGACCGCAACACGACCAACACTGAGCACCAAGAAAACAAGAAAACTACCAAAAGGACTCTTCATTTTAACACCGACTGCAGCGAACACCGACGACGGCGTCATTCGAATAACTACAGAACCCGATCTTCGACTAATCTTTTAACGAGAACTTCACTCTTTTACCGTTCTCCCTCTCGAAGAAGACCCGCATCCCTACTTTAAAAAAGTCGCAATTTCACCTGGCGTCTGTCTAATTGTAAGATACGTCGCCGATCCTTTCCATTCGTTGAATCGCAGACGCTCTCGTGGTCCTGCGAATCGACTTTGCGGCGTCCTCGTTTCCGTGCGAGTTATACAGATCCCATAATTGCAGAGGTTAATCGACCAAAACATGTTAAAGGGAGGGTTAAATATAAGTCCGTCTAGACTTTAGGGATTAGTTGAAGGTGCTTATTCAAGGGCCTAATACCCCTTATAGAAATCGTTTGCGGTTGTTGATGGGGTTGTGGATTCTCATATCGATGACAATTTAGTGTATACCTAGTCTCCTTTACACGTGATCGAAAAAATCTATTTTCTCTCAATCGTTTATGGACGAAGAGAAAACTTCACAATTACCCAACGAAACGACGAAGTGTTCTTAAGGTTACTATTGAAGGGAAAACGTACCTATATTTTCGCAATTAATTCCATTATCGTTGAGTAAATGTATAGGTGATCCTTTTCTTGATGGTGATTTCCTTGCAAAGCGATTAAGTATATTAAATGATTAGTTTGACGATAGGTTTCGCTAGTACATTACGTACAGTTCTTCGTTCACGTTGTAGCACAAGAATGTAGTGCTAAGCTTGCAGTTTGTTTCTCTCTGAATTAATTTTTGCAAATTTTAGTATTCAAATTTTGTCTCGTTGTCATTCTAAATTGTTGCGGCAACCAAAAATTTGAATTACGTTTTTTACCCACAAATGAATGTAAATGTAAAATCTCTCAAAATAAGAAAAATTAAAAAAATTCAAAAAACATTAAAAATAATTGAAAACCTGAAATATATATTTTTAATACTTATGTAAAATGCAGATTAACACTGCTGCCGCTACGATTGCCACTTAGGTGGCCAAAGTAGGTGGCGCACATGTTTTATTAGTTGCTTTGTATTTTATCGGTCGCATAACAATGCGATTCAACTTTTATCTGGTTTATGGTTTCTAATGGGGGAAATTTTCAATGCTCAAGAGCACACGAATAGTTTTTAAATTAAAAATAGAGTAAATTTATAATTTTGCGATATAAAGGCAGTAAATAGTGATTATTCAAATAATTTTACTGCATAAAAAATACATATTTTAAAAATTTTCGGCCACTATTTGCATATTTTTTTTATCAAACCTTGTACCTACATAAAATTTTCTTACGAATAATACATAGGAATACATACACAATTTAATAGGTACCAAAATATTCAGAAAATTATATTAGCGCTTAATTTATTTTTGTAATTTGCAATTCTATAATATATTTATCTACAAATTCATAATTTTAAATAAATAAAATCTCGTTTCAGATACGGCACATGTGGATATCCAGCGAGCTCGCCCGATTGCATCTAATGTTACATAAACACCTGAACGTTGCGACCTATTCGAAATTTCATCAAGCACACGGTAACATAGAACGGTCACTTACGTTTGGTGGAGACAGTGCGTCTGTCGCCTTAATCCCATACGTTTCATTCCTATGAAAACTCGCGTTTTCGATTGCGAAAGACTATTAATGGATGTTCCAGAAGTTTCTATATAATAATGTGCTAACATGGGAAAAGGTATAGTGATCGTTTATTATCGTTTTTCTTTAAATAACTTTGTGGTTTTATATTGAAATTATAATGTTTCGTTATTACGTAAATAATATGTACATTACATATGTACATGTATGTTGTGCGTTATTTCTGTTTGTGATATTTGTATATTTGTTACAAATTAAGACGAGTCGTATAGGTAGTAATAATTTAACAAATTTAGGATAAATTTTACGGGCGTTTAATAAATATTATCTATTTAATTTTGAAATAATTTTGAAATTTATTTCATATTGAAATTCGAAGAGACTGGTTTGTGGATTCAGTCCATTGGATTTTTAAAGTTCGTCTTACAATTTATTATTAGTTAGTATTCCCTGCTCTTAGAATTAACGAACCCTCTTTTCAGAGCCTCTTATGAAATTATTCGAGTTGTGAAGTTTTTTTTTTGAAATTTAGCTTTCTAAAACTACCTATTGAAATTTCGTAATTTTAAATAAAGGAAACGTATTTTCAGATGCAACACATGTGGATATGCGGCGAGCTCGTTATTTCGATTGTTGATATCGCACACCTACGTATCACGACCTGGCCGATATCTTATCAAACATTTTTGGACGCAGAACGGCGAGTTTTAGTACGTTTGGTAATTAGTTAGTGTGTCGTGTCGCGTTGATTGTGTTCGTTTCGTTTTTGTATCGCGTCGTGTCGTGTCGTGCCGTGCCGCATCGCGTTGACTGTCTGCGTTTCGTTATTGTGCAAAATTGCGTTTTCGATGGTGAAAGACTTGAAAGACCGAATGAGTGTTCCAGAAGCCTTTACAGATATGCTGGAAAAAGGTCAGTGATTTTTATTTTTTATATCATTTTCAGTTGTATCGTTACGCAAACAAGTAATATTTTTATAACTGTGTACTACTCTCACAATCGATCCTTGTACATGTAACACGATTAATTCGTTTTGCGTTGTATCGAAACCGTATTAACCGAAACAAGCTAGATGAAAAATTCGAAAAATTCGTGCTAGATGAGGGTTGTCTAAGTTTATTAAGTTGTGCCATATGCAAACTGTGTTGTACAAATATGACGTTAGAAGAGGGTTGAGTATTTGTTTTGTATTAGGTAAAACGAGTTTGATACAAATATACCCAAACTCCGACTCCGCAAAACACAGTCGACTTTTTTAGCATTTTATAGAATATTCTAAAATTAGTTAATATTGTACATTAAATTACTGACAGGTTACCTATAACAATTAATCGAAATGTCGCGTTGTGTCCATAAAGAAATTAATTCAACTTAATATGAAACTAAATTATATAGGCATGTACAAAACAGCCCCTTAATTTTGAAAACCAATTAATCCTTTCTTGACTAACGTATGCCTTGATTTCCTGGTTAAAAAAGTAGAAACTTTAAGATATCAGTGCGTTGAGGGGCTATAGACACAAAAAAAATGTTTTTAGATTTTTGTGAGTATTTTATTTCATATTCTTCAGTTAAAAGCCTTCGAGAATTTCATAAAATAAATCGCATCAAGATTAAAATCAAAAGCCTCGATGATTTAGTCGAAAATATTTATTACAGTCAACATGTAAAACATACATAAATTCCCGGCTATAGAAACGATTGCTATAAGTAATATTTTTATCGAATTTACGAAAATGTAGTTATGTCGGCCGAGATCAGGTTAGTTATGGATTCTTCACCAAAACAAACTTAATTTACTACATATAAATTAATATGACCAACCCATTATAAATATTTTTTTCTCGTTCAGTATGTGTGGTATTTATGAGTACCGTTGGTGCATGCAAACGATAATACTTTATTTGTATTTGTATAAAATTAAATTAAATTATAACAAAAATTATTATAAAAATTAAATAACACACCACGAGTCATAACTGGAACTGAGAAATCCACTCCGATCTTTTAGCTTCACGTATTGGCAAATATTCTTCCGTACGAAATTAGAAGAAAACATGCGTCTAATCGCAAATGGTTCAAATATCAAAATACACCGCATTTTTGACATTTTTCAGCTCAGTTCCTCGTTTATTAACGACGAAACGGTATGTTAGAGTTTTTTTTTGGTGGGGTTTTTCTCTGGCCTCTGAAACAATTGTTTTACCGTTCTAGTATCGTACCATAACTGTTCTCCCCACCAATTTTCAAGTAAATTACCGATGATTACTACCGGATATTGCCAAAATGATATTTAGATTATTATGTTTCTAACATTTATATATACATTTCATACGAATATGCTTTTACGCCTAGCTTTTGTGAAATTTGAAAAATATTTAATACTTTTAGGCTTGATATCTCCAAAACAAAGGTCGATCGGAAAAAAAGTTATTTTACACTTTTTGCTTAAAATTTAATCCTGAACACGAACTTTCATTTTTCGCCTCCTGATGTAAATCACCCTGTATAAATACGAACATATAATTTTTATAGTAATTAATACCTAGTTTATCGAGCCGAATGTAAAATTTCGCATTATAAACGGGGTAGTTTGGAAGCAATATTTTATGCCTTAGATACTAATCAAGCTCAAAACGTGTCTGGTCAAACCTGTTGAGGATATCACGCCTTTAAGCTTTTATTATTTTCGCATTAGAAGTACCAACGAATAAAACATTGAACACGACTGTTATAATTTTTTAGACTAGTCTTTTCGGTAAGTCTAACTCGCAGATTACTTACCTAAATTTTTCCAATTTTAAATGAGATCGTTGAATCCCTTTGAACACATTTTACGTTGTATCGTAAATCATCTGCTTTAGCGATAGCGCACGATCTGCATATTTTCTTTGAAAATTTAAAAAGCATCGGGCTTGGGTGTTCATTCTTCCCAAATGTTTTCGTTAAAAATTCGCGTCTCATTCGCTGGACGCGTGCAAAAGTAAGGAAATTTTTGGAAACATACCTACTTATCGTTTTTTAGGTGCGTATTAATTTCTGTTTTGCGATTTTTGAAAATAAATATTGTCTATGCTACCAACTGATTTAAGTCTTTGCCGACAATTAGTACCTATGTCAAAACACAGGCGTTCAATCTACTTAACCATTTTGTTTTATTGGATTCGTTTATTAATTTCCATTGGGAAACCGTTGCAATTATAAAGTTCGTCAAAAGAATCTAATACGCGAGTAGACGTTTCGAATGTACTTTTTTTTTATCCGACTTGGTCGAAAAACGTGATACGCAATCATTCGATTTATTTATTAATGTGAGGTAAAATTTGTCGTAGGTATAGTCGACGTCCTGGCAATACCCAATATTCGCTTGAAGAACAAGGCAGGCAGACGATTATTGAACAATAGATGTTTGCAGATTATTATTTAACTCAGTCGCGCTTCAACAGTTTACGAATAACATTTAAGTCTTATAAGCACAACAAACATGACGAACCGTATTCAGGATCATTTAAATATAAGACAGAATTAATTATAAAAATAGAAAAGTCAGGAAAATAGTCCGTCTATGAAATTTACAGACAGCGAAAGTTGCACCTACGCTTAATGGAATTTATTCAACATCTATTGTTCAATAATTACCTACCTAACCAATCTACCTGCCAATCTTTAATCCTAATGTTGGGCTTTGCTAGGACGTCGACTGTACTTGCATCGTTTCTAAGCGGTCGAATTTTTATTAGTGTCGACTTTGAGGATAAATATACGATAACGTCTAATAGTATTTAAATTACTAATTTATAACGTGACGGCACTAATTATTTTAACCACATTAGGTAGCATTTTGTCTACTGACGTCGCAAATTGTAGATCTCGAGATTTACTAACTTGCTAATTTAACTCTCGGGCGTATTTTAAGATACGGGAGTATTCGTGTAATTTTCTAATAAGATGCAAATCCTTCAAAGGTATTCTAAAAGATGATTACGGTGTGTAGCTTTACCTTAAGGAGATAATGTTCACATTATCGTGCGAACAAAGTGGTCTAAATTCTGTTATGTTATATAGCAACGACCGTTTCCTCATGTCGTCCTTGTCCCGAATGCGAGTGAAAATTGTAAATATGCATAACTTTTTTTATTATTAGAGTGCGACATTAAGGGTAATTTTTATCGGCTAATACGAATCGAAATCTATGCGCTCTGTCGTAAAATGTGATGAATAATAAAACTAGAATAAATATAGGTATGTACAAGCATTTATTTATTGAATTATAGATAATTGATCGATGACGATGTTGGTGATAATGATAATAAACATAATAATGGTGATAGATACTATTAATAATAATGAGCCGACGGCCTATAACGATTCTATATCAATCGTTTTATTCGTAATAACTGTAATAATAATAGTAACACTAATGTAAACAATTTATTCAAGTTAATATAGTTTACTTAGACTATAACAAAATTATTTAGTAAACCCAAATATAAATATACAGAAATAACAATGTGGTTGACTTACTAGTCCTATACATACGTAAAAATACTTTTTAAAATAAGAAAAAATTGAGCTTTTCGCTGTTTCCGTTTAGACTTTTAATTTGTAATTAGTAACCTTACCATTATTTTAAAATCTACCTACGAAAATGAATCTCCTCTTTTGAACAGGAAGGATCCATTCACAAACATCATTCTTAAGTGGTAGCTCGGGAGATAGTTCATTATTAATAATTGATTATTTAACTGATTGACGAACGTTAAAAGAAGACGCGAAAATAAACGCCTGACGTAAAGACGACACGCCGATGATTTAACGATGAATGCTTATTATTCGAGAAATTGTATCACATTGTGATTGAAAATATAGCTGTTATTGTTAATGTTCGATATTAATAGCCGATTCTAAGCAATTGAAAATGCTCGTTTATTTCGCAAAGGATGTTTAGAAAGCAAGGATATGTTTTATTCTATAGCCTAACCTATAATGATATGTTCTGTTTTGGAACACCGAATGTAGCACTCGATTTTTGGCGATCAAATATTATACTTGGGACTTTAAACGTTTAAAGTGGTCGATTTTGGACCCGTCAGAGGGCGGAAACGTTTGTTTTTTTTGGGAACCGTCCCCAATTCGTTGTTTTGGACGACTGTGGCCGTGAGATTGAAAAACAAATGAAAGCTGGTACTGAAGATGTTTTTCTTTTTATAACAGTTTATACGGAGTCGAATTAATTATTTAGAGTGTTATTTTTCATTTTTAATGTCGTATTTTTGTACTTATATCGTCCACGTTTTGATTTATTATAATTAAACTAACGTACATGATATGTTACATAATATGTTGCCCAACAATAATCCGGGAACAGCATAGATAATTCCATAACACCCAAAACGTTATTATGTAATGCGTTGTATATTACAATGGAATATCAATTTGCGTGGGTGATTGGAAGGCGAAAATTGTAATAATTATAGAGCACCATGTGGACTTTGATGGAATATTTTCGGCGACCCTCAAACTTTTCATGTTTTCAGTCGTTTGTGAGGAGCTTCTCTTTGTACAATAGTCATGATAAAAATTAGTAAAATCGTCTCCGAAATAATCGAAACACTAACATCTGTAGAAAATAATTTTATACTTTTTCTCCATTAATAGCATATATCGAGTGTCGACGAGATCACTAGCACCCCTCTTTTTCCTTTTGTTTTTCAAGCTACCCAAATTGAACTTTGTGCAGTCGATAAAGACGTAAAATTCCATATTTTGACGTGATGTGTGATTTTTCGAACTTTCGGTTTGGCCGGCAGTGACACTAATTTTCAATTTTCAAATGGAACCCCCTGTATATTATTGCATTTTCGTAATAGTGGGCGAATTCTGAATAGGTTAGCACAATTTTGGCGAGAAATATTTAGATTATTTTCTATTTATTATGATAATTACGGAATGTGTGTTTTTTTTTAGTTGAACAGTGAATGGATTTTGGGTTTGAGGATACCGTTGAATTGGTATTCAAAAATTGTATTTATCTAACCTTGTGCTGCCGTATGGTACCATGTAAAAAAAAATCGACTTTTTGGCAAACAACTAATTTCGAAAAATTCGAATGCTCCCAGTAACTATGTTAAATGCGCTGTTTATAAGTGAAGTTTATATTTTCCCGCTATTTCTTAGGTGATTTATAATGATTTGAAGTAAACCGCAGCTCTCTAGATTAAAATCTAAAATTTGTTCTTTAAATATTAAGTTGTACTAAAAATTTGCCAAAATTGTGCTAACGTATTAAGAATTCATTCAGGATTACGAAAATGCAATAATATACAGGGGGTTCCATTTGGAAATCGAAAAGCGGAAGTCCGAAAAAATCACACATCATCTCAAAATATGGTATTTTGCGTCTTTATCAACTGTGCGAGTTCCATTTCGGTAGCTTGAAAAATAAGGGCAAAAGAGGGGATTTCGTTGACACCCGGTAGATAGGTATAGGCCATTCAAATTGTATATCGATGCACGTATTAATTATTATTAATCGATGGTAAAATAGTCGGTATTAAACATAGATAGGTATATTAAAAATTAACAAAGCTGATCCCTGCATCATCAATTTATGAATTTAGTAAAAGCGGATGTTAAATATTTGTATCGTGATTATAAACATGGTCGAGATAAAGATAGAAAACTAGTTATAAACTTTTAAGTAACAACCACCATGACGCAGGGTTCCATTTTGGCGATTCGACATATACACAATTTAATTTGATGCACTTTTACTACAAGAGACCTATCGATAATTTTTTTGTCGCAAGTTTTGTCACTGTAATATATTTCGACAATTTTTTATTTCAAAAAATCTCGAAGTACGACATAAATCATATTATCTTATTGGTTTTTACGTAGGTACCTATTCAACGAAATAAATCGCCAGATTTACCTCGAGAAATATTTAAAAGACAGCAGATAACTTTCGCTCGAGAGCGCCTAAATATTGCCTATTTGATGTAAAATTCAGTAAACGCGTAATTACTAAATTTATAAATATTTATTTTGACATTTGAAATTTTTGATGGATAAACAAATACGGAGAAACACGTTACTTGTACGTATAAGTTTGCGTTTCTTTCAAATAAAATAAAGTTAATATTTTAATTTCCATTAATACGAAACACTTTTTTTCAGTAAGTATTTTTTAAACAATAGTTATTGTTAAACACTTGCTCTTTTAAATATATTTATCACCGCTAAGGTTATAGGAACATCGGGAAATTATATAAACTCCCTTTTTTGAAAATAGTCGAGCTGAAGGCACCATTTTAGGTTCTTAAAGTTCAAATTTAACGCACGCGATCTCCATTAAATACAGGGTGTTGTAAAGCAAACGTTACCATTTTGTTTTGCGCCTTTTTTGACAAGCTCGTTCACTAGCGTGAACGTTTGACGACACTTCGGCAACGTGTTATTGTGATAAAAATGTATAATCAAAAATGCTGAAAGTCTAGATACATCTGAAATTATTTTTTATGGTTGCACAACGGATCTATTAAAACAACGTTGATGCGTCAAACGTCCATTTCACTCGACAGTCAAATAATAACTGACATAATCTCAATAGAAACAAATGGCGGTAAAACAAAACGGCAACGCTTCTTTTAAGACCCGTATTTACTATTTCCACTGTTACGGAAATTTCGGAAAATTTGAAAACGCACGTTTCTTTCAATATTCCTTCGTTTTTCGGGATATTTAAATATTTCCGTCGCCCTCTTTAATATTTAATACGTCCATCGTTTAATTACTTACTCCGAATTAATCCTTTAACGCGGTAAAACTCCGATTTAACGGCCAAACCGTCCATTCCGTTAAAAGTTTAATCTCGACGCATTTGTTTTCTTGTACAGTATGTCGCCGCCGGCGCCGTTATGGCAACTTATTAGCTCACGAGGAACTACATAAATTGCGTATATCACAGGACAATCGGCGACGTTGCTTTTGCTAGAGGAATATTTTTCGATTTAACGGAAAGAGGGCCCGTCCGTAAAATCGAGGAGTTTCCCGGCGAAATTGGCGAAAACCAAACTGTTAAGATTTAAAGTCCCACGTAAAACTCGATCACTGAAAACCAAGCGCAGTTTATTATGGAAAAAACAACTAATCTATTCACATATAGTGCATTTTCTCAAAAATCTACAACAACGTTACAAAATGTACAAGTTCTACTGGTCGATGAGCAAACAGTGGTGACAAAGGCTCGATTGGATGTACTCTGTCGTCGTAGTTCGTATATTAGGAGCTTATATACCAGAGCTTTTGCATCGCCGCCTGCTGTCTAGCGATAGTGGTTATTATTTTAAGTTAGGTAATGTAGAAGCGTTACCACTTTTCACTTATTACTGCTGAACTTAATACACGTTTACTGTTATCTACAGTTTAATTAACGAGCTTAACGTTTGCCGAAAATATGAAAGCGCAACGGATCGAAGAAATTAGAATTTCGTGTAGCGCGAATTTTACTGCAGCGGATGTGTAGAATATCTACGTTATAATAATAGCAACGTAAGTTTTTGGTAATAGTTACACTTATTTACAGTTTGCATGTAGATATTTTATTTTTCGTAATGAATTTGCACCATCGTCTGGATATGTTTTAGTATTAAATAGTAAACGCAGGGCGAGCTTAAGTACGACGGCGAACTTGGAAAACGCGCTTCTTTTTTTTTATACAATTTAAACAGTGCACACCCGCTTCCCGAGTTCGCTAATACTACATTTGCGGAGGCACTAGAAAACTAACCCTACAAGACTAGGTTAATTAGAGTATAGAGAAATAGTTATTTGTCGACTATCTGTTAATTATTATGAATTATAAGGCAGCAAAGATAAGTAGCGACTAGATATATATGTAGGTATGTATTTTAAGGAAGGTGGAGGAATATCGGTATACGCTCTCTTACCAGTCGTAATCTATTCAATCCTTAATCGACTACCTATTTACTTATGGATAAGTGATGCGTGGAAGCACTGCACGTTTTTGTACTTTACGGAAACCAATTTTACCGGACGTTCGGAAATTAGCGGCGTTATGCTTATAGTGAGGTGGTCTTTTGGCCGTTTTACTTTTCGTTTTAATTCGATTATCTAGTTTCTAATTATTCGTGAGTAAAAAAGAAACGCTCCCCGTCCTTTTGTACCGTTATCATCTATACGTTATATTAAGTTGTCGTCGACATTATTTAAGTATAATTTTACGACCGAAACTCGGTGTCGAAATCTAATAAAAAGCAAAACGACCTGCCATATATTATTTTAGTGTAGGTTGGCATCTAGCGAGAAAAATCGACAAACTCGTACCACCGACCCGTTGAAAAATCTCGTTCCAAATAAACGCTGACACGATCATGGAAGACGATATTTGAATATTGTTACCAATTAGCCATATTATACACGGCCGGATGCACCAACTTCCTTAAATCGATGCGATAGTGCAACCGAGAACAAGTGGAAACATCATATGTACGTTATATATTACATATCTATAAGTGTGCGCTCGCACTCACGTTGGCAACTTTATTTTCGGCAAATCCTTTAATCCGCATCCCCGATAAAATAATTCTGTTAATTAAAACGACGCCAAGAAGGGTTTAATTATCGCGTTATAATTGTGAGTATTTCGTGTTTTGAGTTAGTGACCCATATCGAATTATCTCAACTCTTTAGGCCGTAAAAGGATAAACTAAATTAATTCGAAAACAACCAGCTCTTACGCGAAATTACGCGAGTGGTAAGAGAACGCGTCGTACTTATTGTTAGTTACGAGTAATGAAGTGTAAGGATGACTTTCGTATTATAATTATATGTATAGATTGAATGCAACAAATACATCTTTGCTGGTGAACAAGGAGACCTCGATGTCGTTATATAAATTTAGAAATTCGATTATGACATCGAATGCACAGCCCTAAGACTAGTAGTGATAGTGCGTTAGTAACAAGAAATAGGCCCCAATAATGAGCTGCTAAGAAGCTTCCTTCGCCACCTTCGATGCATCTATCCGCGAATAATGTTTAAAACATCGAACGTCGTTTTAGTTTTGGCTTTCGATAGCGATACAATTCCGATCGCATTGCAGCCACCTGTCTTAGGCCGGGTGAACAATAACTACGGCATCGTAAGCCTGAAGCACATCCTATATGGCAAAGAAAGCGAAAACCTAAGAACGGGATCACCTTTCTCCATAAAACGAGCCAGTTTTTATTCTCTATCTATACTATGATATTCCGTGAGGATTCAGTTTAATTCCAGCGTTCGTCTGTTGTACACTTACAAGTTAAGGCGCCAGGTTCGCCTAAAAGCACTCGCAGTGCCGATATCAATTTATTATCTAAGGAAAATGATTACGTTGCGACGCGATCAGTAGTAGAAAGACCAGCACTGTCGTCGACGAACGGTGTCTTCCTGAACTGTCGGTACAGTGCTGAGTAGAGGGCGCGTTTTGCAGTTCCGCTGAAACAAACATAAACAATTAATTTTCTTGTACCTACCTATCGCGAGAAAAATTAATATTAATAGCAGTCTTAATTCACGTAAAGAGAATAGTACGAAACGAGGGTTTCTTTTATGCGGGCGACATTTTCAGTTCGACTGGACGTACCTTTAAAGTCGCCTACTTATCTGCGGTATTTTGCATGACTTGGGATAACGATTTCGTTGCAGTTGATTTACTTAGATACTGCAGATTAATAGTTTACGTAATCTTTAGAAAATATAAAGTAAATACGCATACATTTAATCGTAATATTCTAGATAAGTAGTAAATGAAATACGACAATTCCCTTGCGGGCGATCTTGCAGGTACGAAGGTACCAATCTTTTTTTATATTATAGAATTATTAAATTTTGCTTAAAATTTTGTCAGTGAGAATATACATACACATGTTTTAAGTATAACGAGACTCCCAAATGGTCCTTATTTTAATGACTGGTATGAATATTTTCAGTTTGGTCATTAAAAATCATTATAAATTGCTTTTGGTCCGTAAAGTCAATACTTCTCATTAGACTCGATATCATAAATAACTTTTATGTAAAATTCAAATAATTATGAAATTGACGACAAAATATTTAATTAATAGATTTTGATGAAACTTTTTTTTTTAATGTTTGAAACATTCCCGTTGGTGCACTTAAATATTTTTACTGTTTAAATAATTACTACAACAAACTGTGAGATTTCCAGGAAATGGAAAAAAAATCTCTCGGGAACGTATGAACCACGTCAAAATAATTCTACAAGTTTCTATAAATGTTTTTCCTACGGTGCTCCCCTGTCGAGATATTCATCCCCAAAATTGAACAGTAAAATTCAATTTTTTTAAAGAGCCTGTTTATTTCTCCTTGGAATTTAATAATTTTTGATGTACATACGTAATAAATTGAGATCTTTAAAATGGTGCAATAGTCAGGAAAGCTAGGGTGCATTATCCTTAATTTTAATATTTTTTGGAGGTTTAAGGATTTTATATTTTTAAGGTCATTTTCGGATAAAATAGTTATTCTCGTTTAATTTCGATAAAATTGAACCATACTTTAGAAAATTATACATAAAGAATAAGAGATGTAGAATATTATTGTTTATAAGAATCTAGATAGAATCTATCTAGATATTATTTAAGTGTGATTTTCTCGAATATGGTTTATTTTATCGAAATTAAGGAAGAGTACCTTTTTTATTCTAAAATGTCTAGGAATCCTAAAATGAAGTTAAAAGTTTAACAACTTAAATCTCTGAAATATTTTGGGGTTAGAAAGGTTAGGGGTTGTGCATCCCTGGTTCCTCCGAGGCGATATCAAGAAAGTAACCTACTATACCATTTCAAAGCTCTTAATTTATTACGCATGTACACCAAAAATTATTAAATTTCATCGAAAAACAAACATGTTATTTCAAAAAATTGATTTTTATTCTTCAATTTTTTTGGGGGGTGGGGGGTTGGGGGTGTATATCTCAACAGTGGAGCGGCGCGTTGGAAAAATATTTACAGGGACTTGTGACATTATTTTGATGTGGTTTATACGTTCTCCGAGAGATTTTTTATCATTTTTTGTAACCTGATATAACGTTTTCTGACAGCCCGTATTTTGTAGTAATAATTGAACAATACAAATATTTGAGTGCGTCTACCGGAATGTTTCTGATTTCAAATAACGTAGTTTAACATACATTTAAGAAAAAAATCACCAAAATCGGCTCTGTTCTTGTGGGATCCGAAAATTTCACGATTTTCGCCTTTATTTACTCGATTATTGCAAATTATTTTGTATTTAATAATAAATTATTATTTGTTACACCTATTTAGATGCTTTAATATTACATACATAGGGGAAGGTCGGGTAGCCCCGGACACTTAAATGAAGTAGAAATATAAAATACAATCAACAAATGTCAGTTTGTATTTTAGCATTAAAATAGAGTAAGGAACTTTGTTAATCGTACTAATGAAAAAAAAAGGATATTTTAATTATTGTAACTAGAATATTGAAAAAACTTAAGCTCCCAATTTGCGGTAATATAAAAGTCGGCGGGTAGCCCCGGACAGATATCAATAGTGGTCTAAACGTGTTTTGGCCTTACAAACGTCACAAATGTAGTAAAAATCTGATGCGTCAATGTTAACACATGCTTCGTGGGCCCAATTTTTGCAGTCATGACACTGAATCCAATTTTTTTTAAACGTTTCGGCACATGGTACACGCTGTCTCTTCAACTTGATGGGAATCACCTTAAATAGTTGTCGTTGTTTTCAATTTTTTGCCACCTCTACCTTTTTGTTTTTCCTCTAAATCTTGTTTGTATCGAGAAGATGTTAAAATCTCACTCTTTTGTGTCTTTCGAGACCGCCTCACCAAGCGTTTGTAAGATACGTCAGGAAAAGGTGACAACTGCTGTAATAAATTTGTAAATAAATAATAAATTGCAATGAAATTCGACAGGGGCGATGAGAAATGTTTGGCAGGAACAAACACTCACTGTAGCTTGTCAATCAATCTGTGCTCATGCATCGACTAAGTTGCATATGCGTTCAAACTCTATGGGGGGCCCCCGAAACTATGTTTTGGTTTTCCAACGTGTTTACTTACTTAGTAATTGTACTGTCCGGGGCTACCCGACCTTTCCCTATGTATATTAAATGAGGTTAAGCCCCATAACTATTGATGAGTAATTTAATTTTGAGTTTTGTTGTTGAGTCGTTAAAAAAGAAATTGCGCAAAATTATTTTATTTTTGCGATATTTTTTAAGTAGGTACTTAATTTTAAAATGTATAGGTCTTTTTAATGGTAATATAATTCGACGCAGTTTTTGCAGACTGACTTAACCCACAAAAAGTGTTGAAGTGTAGCTATAAGCAGACGCGTTTCACGAAAATACAAATTGATTTTTCTAGTGGAAAAAATCGGAATATTGTTACCAGATTTTAACAGATTATGTGTTTACCTTAGATGCATAAGATAACAGAATAACTCATTTTCGCAAAAAGTGTGGGTTAAGTCACCTTGCCAAAATGCCGTCGAATTGCGTAATAAGTAAACAATAACTACTTAAACAGTGTAGGTACTTACCTATACCTAATAATAATAATAATACATATTTAACAAAAAATTGAATAGAATTCATTTTGCATTAGAACACGATAACCCTAAAAGACCAATAAATTTTACCTTGAACGTAAGCGGTATAATAGAATATTTTAATTTTAAATACCCACATTATAAAAATATAAAATAATTTTTGTAAGAATTATTTTTATAGATATCATGTTATCTTATATCGAACGGTGCAGGCACACATTTTACTCGAAAACGTGCCACATGTGGAGATAACGCTCGTATCTAAAAGCGGTACGTGCATTGTCGTAACAGCATGTGTAGAAAATTAGCGATTAGAATGAATTCTTTTGTATGGATATGATTAGTACTTTATTCGGTGCGGCCGCGGTTAGACGTGTTTTCGTGTTCTCGTTTTGTGCTTGTGTGGCTTGACTTATTTGTTATTACTTTATAGGACGAATCCAGCGATATAAGGTATGCTCTTTTTCGTCGCATCTTGCCCATGTTACTTGTATTAAATTAAAGCAACAAGCACGTATTTTTTTGTGTACTAATGTACTATTAATGTTGTACTTCGACGCCAGCTCAAGTTTTTAAACGGATTAATTTAAAATGGCCTCTTTTAGTGATACCAAACTGCTATTTGAAAAGCACATTAATCAAATCGGAGCAGTTTTCAATTGTTTCGTTATGATAATTTATTTCGATTACTGTTAATTTTTAAAATTAATAGACACACAAGTGAATTTAGTCTATTATTAGATCTAAAGTGTTTCTGGTTAGATACTGAAATCTACATTTGTATAGGTATTTATCTAATATGACGCTTACGATCGGACGATTCAGGTCTGTACCTATCTGCGCCAATAACATAAAGTGACGTACATTTGTTTGATAAGAATTTCGATAAAGTAAAAATAAGGTGCGATGTTTATGAAATAACTACTTAATTATGTAATTATAACTTTTTCTTTTTAGTTATAGGTACAATACGGGAGTGTCGTCGCGAGTGTTATCGGGCTACGGTGTTAACTTCCATTGACTGTCAATAAGAAACACTTTCGGAATAAGGTATCTAGATGTTTAATTTTTGTTTTAATGCGTGTTCACATTAATTATGTTCCTACCTACCTACTTACGAATTTGTTTTCCTAATGTGAATATCAAAATTAATCATTGATTTTTATTATTTGTTAAATTTCCGGCAACATATTCATTACATTTAATACTTATATGAAGCAGCTGATTCAATTCAAAATACCTCTCTGAATCAATAATACATAGATAGATAATATTATTTTAAAGCAACGTAATGAAAAATTGTTTCTAAAATAAAAATAAGGTCTGACTTTTATGTAGGTACTTAATAAATATTTACTAATTTATTAATTTCGAATCATTCTTTTTAGTTACACGTACAATACGCGTGCGAGTGCGGGAGTGTTCATCGGCTGGGAAGGACTCTAGAACTCTCGAGGACCGTGATGGGGATATTCGATCGGCGATGACAAGGTAGGTTAATAATCAATTAAATCTTTAAGAAATCAAATCGTTTATAAAATATATGAAACTGTAAACTCCTGAAAAAATTTACTTTTATAGCTTTTGCAAATGAGCTATAGGTCAATTTTAGTTATATTCTAAAATAATTGGACATATTTTTTATATTTATGCACTCATCTCGTTCAATTTTCTTTCATGATGTTCATATTTGATTGTTGTTCAATGTCAATATACAATAAGATTTCCCTTAATGAACATTTACAAATAACGGGGACCCAATTCTCGAACCACTCGCTTACCAAACGTATGCGTTTTCAATAAAATTATAGTTCAGGAATTATAATAGGTCTTACAATTAGATAATGTTAATATCATTATAAGTTTGAAAAACTGACTGTAATGTATTGTAATTTCGGCGTGAATATTTTGCAATGAACTGATCTTTGGGTAACAGGGCTTCCAAATGATCATTATTTTAATGACTGGTATTCAGTTTGGTCATTAAAAGTCATTATAAATTTCCGTTAGTCAGTAAAGTCAATATTTTTCATTAGACTCTATATCATAAATAAGTTTTATGTAAAATAAAAATAATTATGATATTGATGAAAAAAATATTCATATTTGAAATATTTAATTCGGTGTTACTCCATTTTGATAAATATTGAGTCGAGTATGTTTTACTGGTACTTATACCTATTAATAATAGGGGTGTAAAGTTGGCAAATCGATTAATAGTTTCGATTACACATTTACCGTGGAAAATGTGCGCTTTCTTCCTCTCGCAATATGTATGTATGTGTTTAAGCTAAAATATTTTTGTGAGAAAGACGGATAGAGAAAAAAGATATATATATATATATATATATATATATATATACACCGTGTCCAAGATAAGAATGCACAGCATGGGGATCTTGAAAACGGTAGAAGATACAGGGTGGCTTAAATTAGAAAAAAGTTGCGCTATTTAGAGTATGTTCACATGCTGGTCGCAAAAGTTCATTATTGTTTATCGTTTTCAAAATTCTCAAAAAATTTGAATTTTTGGATTTTCGTTTCTTTTCATTTTTTTATTTATTTTAAATGATATTAAAAAACTACCGGCACTTTCTCGTTGCCACTTTTTAAGATCTACAAAATGGCGTGTTCAAATTTTTAATCCGACGTTTCGTATCCGAGAACCCATCATCAACTTAATTTTTTTATATGGCCACAAACAAAGAGACACCCTGTATTCGGTAGCATTATTAATTACAAATTCAACGATGTATCACACATTATGGTTTTGAAGCCAAAAAAGGGGAAAAACGTGAGTTATAAGGTTTTTTATTTTTTAAATTAGTAGGCATTGGAACAATCGCAATATTTTTGTTTTATCTGTCACATTATTATTGAAAACGCAATTTGGTGTTGTGTAAGTTGTTACGTGAATTTGAAGTGTTTTAACTTTTGTTCTTATTAAAGTTACTTATTCGTTAGTTTGTTGCTTCGTGCTTTATTTACAAGTGTTACCATGGTAAGAGAAAGTTTCACAAACGAAGAAAAATTTGATATGTTGACGTGTTACATCTTGTGCCGCAAAAATTGTGTAGCTGCTGAGCAGATGTACTCTGATAATTATCCTGAACGAAGACAACCTCAAAAATCCATTTTTAGACGTTTGGTATCTAATTTAAAAGAATTTGGTTCATTTAAAAAACCTGTTTTATCTCGTAAAAAACAATCCAACGAAGAAAAAGCGACTACTGTTTTACAAACCGTTGTTGAAAATCCTGAAATATCGACAAGACTAATTGAACGTCTAACTTTTGTGAATGGTATACCAGAAAATGTGAAGAAGATCAAAATTTTCCTTTTAAAGTAATTTGGTCTGATGAAAGCATGATAACCAACAATGGCATTTTCAACCGGCGTAACAAACATTATTGGGCAACAGACAATCTTCATTTAATAAAAGAAACAAGGCATCAACATCGATTTGGATTTAATCTGTGGGTAGGCATTTTGGGTGGCAGAATAATAGGACCTTTTATTTATCACAACAATTTAAATTCCGAACGATATCTCGACCTACTGCAGACTGATTTGGAGAATGCCTTGGATGAATTACCATTACTTATAGTTAACAACTGCTGGTTTCAGCAAGATGGTGCCCCAGCGCATAATTTAAGAAATGTGCGGGAATATTTGTCCCAGAGGTTTCCTGAAAAATGCATTGGAACTCACAGTGAAGTAGCCTGGCCAGCCCGATCATCTGACTTAACTCCGTTGGATTTTTTCCTGTGGGGTTATTTAAAAAACCAAGTGTATGACGCCACTTTTGAAAATGAAGAACAGTTATTGGCATTGGTTTTAGCAGCAGTTAATACAATCACACCAGAAATGTTAGACCATGTTTTGAATTCTTCTGTAGACAGAGCATACTTGTATCTAGAAAATAATGGCATGAAAGCAATGGCATTTGAGCAATTATTATAATTTTTTGACATTTTGTTTCTGTTATTGTACCAGCGCCTACTAATTTAAAAAATAAAAAACCTTATAACTCACGTTTTTCCCCTTTTTTGACTTCAAAACCATAATGTGTGATACATCGTTGAATTTGTAATGAATAATGCTACCGAATACAGGATGTCTCTTTGTTTGTGGCCATATAAAAAAATTAAGTTGATGATGGGTTCTCGGATACGAAACGTCGGATTAAAAATTTGAACACGCCATTTTGTAGAGCTTAAAAAGTGGCAACGAGAAAGTGCCGGTAGTTTTTTAATATCATTTAAAATAAATAAAAAAATGAAAAGAAACGAAAATCCAAAAAATCACATTTTTTTTGAGAATTTTGAAAACGATAAACAATAATGAACTTTTGCGACCAGCATGTGAACATACTCTAAATAGCGCAACTTTTTTCTAATTTAAGCCACCCTGTATCTTCTACCGTTTTCAAGATCCCCATGCTGTGCATTCTTATCTTGGACACGGTGTATATATATATATATAACAGTTTTTTGGTTCGAAATGTCGTGCTAAACGTATCTAAAAACGTTTTACATCTAATTATAAAACACCCTGCATATTAAATACTTTTGTAAATTTCAGTAAATACCACCTATAAATATGACGTATTTAAATTAAATAATGTAAATCTTAGTCGTCCTCCTTTTACATTTTCAAACGAACTGATTTTAATACAACAATGATTTTGTTTTAATCAAAAATCATTGAAAATTGATAAAATTAAAACTTCATGACTATTTAATATGGCGCAGGTACCTACGTTTAGTTACCAATTAAATCATCACTCCTCGAGGGCACCTAACGTTACCTAACGACTACCTTTCAGATTTTTATCTCGCACAGTTATGGCTACTATTGCAAATAAAATGTAATGTAATATTGGACGCCGAATTTTAGTTTTATATTTGTAACATTCCACTAAAAATATAGGTATATTGTTGGGATGAAAATGCCAGTAGAATGACCAGCGATGTCCCTTTGGAGCTTCAATGAATTGTTTTTGGGCGTAACTTAAACGACAAATTTTTTCAACAAAATCGAAAAATGTGAAGGTGTTGAAAAATTCAATTATAGACTTGAACGTGGACGACTTATTTCACATTTTTAGGATAGCGGCGAATGTCCAAAATTAATTTTATTATCGTTTAAGGCGCTATCGGCTGTAAACAGGCGACATTTTTAACATTTTTGTTACAATAACATCTGATACACGTTTCGATAAATTATGTTTTTCTTTTATTGTTTTATTTGTCATATTTCAGAAACGGTTAGAGATAATAAATCTGAATTTGGTAGCGATATACAAAGTTAGATGTCTTGCAAAATTAGTTCATAAAAATGGTGGATTTCGGTGATGAATTCACGAAAATATTACTTGACCTAAGATATCAGCAATAACTAACATTAATTTGTGTTCGATAATTTTTAGAAAGGTATAATAATACGTTTATTATAAAGTGTTACAATAAAATAGCGACGTCAATTTTATTTTCATTTTTGTAAGCGAAAAAGCGCATTTTTAGCAAAAACTGTGTGCATTTTTATTGTTACTTATAATTGAATGAATTAATGAACTCGCTTATTTCACTTCGCTTCCAAAAAGCGACGTCTTGTTCTGTTTTCCATTAGTGTTTCTTCGCTTATGGTTATTCTATACTATTAGACTATACTATTATTATTATTGTTGTTTCTTCAATGGTATAAAATCGAATGTTAAAACGTTTGGAACATTTTGCATTATTATTATTATTATTATTATTGTTGCAACGTCAAATCGAACCAATGTCGTCACCCAATGCCGACATGATTTTCACGTAGAGTGCAAAAAACGAAGTGTAGGTAATTAGAATGCGTGTCACACAAAATATTGATGTCAGGATATTACGTGCGACAACAAACAAGATTCCTGCACGTTCAGATCAAACCATTAAAATGGATATTATCGATACTGAAAACACTCCCAAGTGACGTGGAAAATATTATGTATACGTTCGTGTTATCGTTTAGTGTTAACGTGATTAAAAAGAAAAACCAAATAATAGGTAATATTTTACAAACAAATTATAGATATTTAATAGACTTTTTAATTCTTAATCAAAAAAATATACATTGGGGTTTTCTATACGCCTTCGATTTCTGAAAGCCATCAGGAGCACGACTTGCATGATTTTTTAACCAACGCCAACGTTTTTTCGCTCGTTGAATTTTCAGGGTGTAGGTATATTTCCTGAATACACATACCTATATTTTTCGTTGTATTGGGCTACTGCGATCCAATTCCATGCAGGGTTTAAGTAAAGTCAATTCAATTTAAAGAATTTAATAAATCCGCTTCTTTTAAGTCCATTATTTAATTTAATACAGACGTGTGTTTGTGTGCTACGTCTTGAATTTA
Organism: Rhagophthalmus giganteus; assembly: GCA_036326145.1. Classification (NCBI taxonomy): domain Eukaryota; kingdom Metazoa; phylum Arthropoda; class Insecta; order Coleoptera; family Rhagophthalmidae; genus Rhagophthalmus; species Rhagophthalmus giganteus. Next base: position 802,639 of record JARFJA010000062.1, read on the forward strand.
ATCACGACGTCCTTTTATGAAATACGACGTAAAACTTTAGACGGAACACCTATCATAAAGTTCTAGCTTTCATATAATTTCAAATGGCATGTTGTAATTATGTTTACGAATTATAAAGAGAAAGTTTGGAGTTTGGCCATTCGTATGCTATATTAATGTAATACCTTGATGATTACGTCTTTGTACGACATCAACGTAAAGAACGGATAAAATGTAAATGCAAAAAATGATTAAATGCAAAATTTAATTAAGGTAAACTTTTTATAGATATTAACGATAATCAAACGGCAATCTGCGGCAATCAAACGACTTGTCGTTATAATGGCAACATTCACAATCATTGCGGCAATAAGTCTGTTAACAACACCGAAATTGGTTTGATAAGTAGCCTATAATGACATCGACGAAGATAAAAAAATTAAACGGTGAACAATAAAGTAATCTACTCCCTGTACACATGTTCCGTCACATGCGATATTAAATGGTATATTGATATACGATTATAAGTAGATGGTGTTGCGTTTCGGAAAATTACACAAAGATGTAGTATCCGCGGAGCTTTTGAAAAATAAAGACAATGGCCAGTTAAAATTCTCGCATCCTTTTTGTAAAAAACGACTTTGTCTATTTTTTGAAAGCGAAACTGAATTTAATTACCTTTAGTTGGACCGGCACGGGCATGAAACGCGACGTAGACCGGTTTATTTTCACGCGTTTCCATAATTTATTCGGTTAGGTATCTAATGTAATAAGAAATTTTTGAAGGGTTATAGTTAACCGATTTTTATTGAGTGGTCACGAGTCGTACCTACTATTAAAGTGAGACTTTCAATAGCTATAGTCGATATCTTAAATACCTACTGTATTCACTCGAAAGTATTGTACTTTTGATTGTATTACCTACCTACAATTTGTTTTTTTAAATATCGTTTAGCCTTTATCTATATTTAATAAAAAGCTATAACGATGTTCATTTTAATAAATAGTTACCACCCGATAGGAAAAGTGAATTTTTGATCGAAGCGCTGGCCGATATAAAAAATACGTAGTGAATGCAAAAAACAATTTTCCTGTCGAGTTGTACCTTTATAAGATTTTGTAAAATTCGATAAGAAATTCTTTATCATTTTAACTGAATATTTTATTATTTTGTTATCACGTCAAATTCTATAATCAAGTTTCCTTTAATAGTTTCCTTTACCTAGTGAAATATTTTGTTGTCACGGAAAACAAAAGTAAACAAAGTAAAATTTAACAATTGTTTCATTGTTTTTTTGTTTGTTTTATTTTTCCACCGTATAGTTAGGAACAATTTCACTTTTCCTAATTCAAATGAGTACCTATCTACTTATTAAAAAGCTAAAGAATTCCTAATCGAACTTTACAAATCATTTTTTTTAATGTTTATGTGATAATACAACTAATTTTGAAGTTCTCTTGAAGAAGAAGAAAGAAGGCGATCATTTTCGAATCATTTTATTGCCGTGCAGTAGGGGCGCGTTCGGTAGATTTACTCGTAACGATTAGTAATTTCAATAATTCCTTTCAGTAAACTTAATAATTCACTAAATAGGGTCGTAGTGGTGTTCTTTAATTGTTCTATCCATCCAAATGAAATTCTCAATGGACGTGCCCGCCCACAAACGGGCGTATTTTAAGCGTTTGTAAAAGACTAGTTACTAATCGTCAACTTTTTTCATTTTGTCTTGGAGACAAAATAATAAAAGCTGCATGACTTCGACCTTTTGTTTTTATAACAACGAAATTGCGCGAGTTTTTCTCTAACAAAAACGAGTTTCGCGAGTGTTTCCGAAATTAACAGAAAAATCAAGAACTTTACCAGAGGTTTTGTATCAAAAATTAAGAACATCGAACGCGCCTAATTCGCGCGTAAAACACGTCCATTTCATAACTTATTACATCACTAATATCTAGGTATCGCTAAAGCTTATCGGTTATTAATTTAAATTAGACGTAACAATCGATTGAAATGCATATTACGTTAAATGCCAATTTTTTTTAAGCAATTTAAAGAAAGGAGATAAAAGTCAAGATTCCGAATCTTTTAATTTACCTACCGTAACATTTGTCGGGGCGGTTGCTTTTACTAAGCCGCAATTTCAATTACCGGAAAACGGATTTGCGATATAAAAATAAATTTGTTTTTAAATAGCGACTTCGTTATTAAAAGGCTGAAACTATAAATTGCGATTCCGCTGCTATTTTATGCCGATTTGATCGGATATTTTGGATGATTATCGAAATTAAATTTGAAAATTAAGGAAGAAACCAATTATCGACATGTCGTTAGGGTATCGATTTTCAAATTTGAAAAAGTCGACGAGCGTAAAAGTACGAGAAGTATTCGAACATAATCAGTGAATCAATCATTTTATTTTTCCGTTCGTAACTTCAAACTTAGTATATTCCAGATTTTAATTATTTTTCAAAATAAAAGAGAACTTTTGTGCGGGTTAATGGCACTTAGAAGCTTTTTAATTGATCCCGTACGTATTGTGGGCGAACTCCTTGTTTCGTCGGAAACGAAGTCAATTTTTAAAATTGAAATTAGAAGTGTACATCATTGTTAAATTTTAAACATACCTATCCTGAAAGTTATTTAATTGGACGTCCAGGAAAATTATTTAGTTGTAATGTTTTGACATGCGTTTGAAATACTGTTTACGCCCGTTCCCAGGACGTTCGGTGTGTCCAAAACAGAAAGTCAGGTCACCAACTAACATAGATAACCCTAAATATTTAACGACATTATCGTATTTTGCAGTCGTCACATAAAAGTCCGCACGGTTATTATTTAATGAGTGTATTCCGAGTTCCCCCCGCTGTGCATAAAAGCTACAAATTTCCCGACAGATTTGACGAACGGGTTGTGATAATAATAAATTAAGTAATCGGCGAAACGATTAAGATATACGTTTCGTCGTGGTTCCGAACATTCATTTGCGATGCGAACTTCGTCCCGATCAGACGCTAAATAACTATTTTAAACGAAAAATTTAAGTTTTAAACTTTGCTAAAATAGAATTATCATGCAGAATCGAATAACTAATGACAGGCCTTCTTTTTTATCGAACACACCAAGTATCTATGTTTTATTTGTTATAAATTTAATTGTTTCCTTTTTAAATTTCTGTACGACCAGGAAATTTATCGCATTCAATGCGAAACGAAGCGACGAAAGCGGCATGACGGCATGGCATCGTGACGCCCGTAAGCATCATGATTTAATCGGTTGGAGGGAGCTGTCCTTTTATAAAAAAATGTGATTTTTAAATATGAATTTTCCGAAATATTCGTTGTTTTTTGACTTTGTGGTGGTTAGATTGTGTCGATGTAAAAAGACCTACGAATGTTGATAACTCTATATTCGGAAAATATCGCGGATATTTAGTCTTTCTCCTTTCCTTTCGCATCAATATTAATACACCGCTTATTTTAAGCATCTTCTTCAAATTACCAATTTCTTAGTGTATTCCACTAGCTTCCACTAGCTGTGATATCTTCAATGAAGTCTTTCGAAGTCAGAAAACCACGGAACCAGCGCACTTAGATCCATTTTTCGCTGTTAATTATAGAGGGTGGCCCAACGGTAGACGTCAGAAATGAAAAATTCAATAGAGGACATCAATACCTATCGGAAAAACCCCCATGTGTGTCATCCAAATATTTAAAGTTTTCGAGAAATTGATGATTGTGCATTAATTATTTATTACGCTTTGTTTCTTTGTAGTAATTATTTTAGTATTGTAATGTAATCGTATACATGGGTATGAGGGTAATTGGTTAACACTAAATTGGACCGGTCATCGCACTGAAAGTTCCCGAAAATCAAAGTGGAACTAACAATAATAATTTTCAATATCGCAGAATCTTTGGGATAGTTCAATGATTTATTTAAAAAAAAAAACAAAACAGGTCACCAAATGAGTATGATATTTCACAAATTTCCCCGTACAATAAGCGTTCAGAACCATAAAAACATAACTAAATAAGTATTTGGAATGAAAGTTATTCCTGCTTGTAAGCAGAAAGCTGGACATTCAAGATAAAGTCCATTATTGCTAATAGTTTACATTTGTAATGCTAAACCGATGTTGTTATTCAATTAACATATTTATCAATGAAAAAGAACGTGTTAGGATAACGCAATTCATTTGTTTTATTGCAATGAAATAAGAACGATGCATGCCACTACACCCTACACCTGCCCTACACTATTTCACATTGATTTTCAGGAACTTTCAGAACAATGACCAGTCTACTTTGGTGTAAGCCAATTACTCACATACCCACGTATATGATCACATTATGGTACTAATAATCACCCCAAAGAAACAAAGCGTAACAAATAATTAATAGCTCTGGGTCGACAGTATCGCAAAATTTCGACAGTCGTCAATATTTCAGAAACGGTAAATATTCGGATAATACACATGGAGATTTTTCTGATAAGTATCGACGTCCTCTATTTAGTTTTTCATTTATGATGTCTACCGTTGGTTCATCCTGTATAAGAGAAAATATAGAATCGTCATACGAATCATTTGAAAATTCTTGTTTATATTGTGATTGGTTAGATACCGAATTATTCTATTCTAATATTTGGGATACCTATAACCGGTGATTGAATGTACCTATCTCGTATGCGCCATTTAAAAAAATATTTTAATAACAAATGTAGTTATAATTGTATGTAAGAATTACTTAAACATTTAATTACATATTTTACCACAAAATATTCTTTTTAAATTGCGCTGCATTCACTTAGGAAAATATGACATTAATTTTAGGTACCTATAACTTTTTATTTATGCGTCACAGGCACATTATATTCGGTGCCAATCTGGACTATCGAATGAAATTACTTACTTTCTAGTATAAGCAAGCGGCTTAATCGAATATTAAATAAATTAATGATACTCTTGATTGAATGATTCCCACTTTCCCCTACCGCAGTTTCACCTCCATATTTATCAAAGTTGAGCGATTTTTTCGCAACTTTTTATAGTGACATAACTCTTACTTTTGAACAACTTCTTTTAATGACAGTTTGTCGTATCTTCAACATTAATGGCCTTTTACTCGCGTTAATTATTGAATATTTTTTAATAAAACACCCTCTATAGAGTTATTTCAACTTTTTTTTATAGTAGGCACATTTTAAGTTGAAACCAATTAAAACTGGTTATCTGAGTATCATTTAAAACTTCAAAATTATTTGTCATTTACACTTATCGCAAAGTCTATCCGGGGGTACACTGTATACACTTAACACTATTAAATTTAAATTTAACTGTGTAGCAGGCCTTATAAGTTATTCACAAAGTTTAATTCTACCTACATGTTCAGGATGTTTCTGTATAAATTCAAAAATAAAATGAACGTAATCTGATTTTAAAAATGTTTGCCGTGAATTCAAACATTTCTGGTGTATTTCTAAATTCTTCTTTTTTTTTAACGATCGGATAGGTTTTGAAACGATTTAGTGCGAGTATATCTGATAGCAACGAGTATAATATTTCTTTTAAAACTAATTTAGGAAGTGAATATTCTTTTGCTAACCAACTCTAAAAACTCCATATTGTTGACCATTTTGAAAAAAAAATAGCTAGAAAATTTCCTAACTTTATCTTACAGAAAACAGGATAAAAGTAGAATATCAAATCAAACGTTCACATTTTTGAATGTTCACGTTATAGAGATTACACTGTATTATGCGAACACGTGACTAATGATTTTAAATTAAATAAATTAAGTACATATTTATTATATAATTATCGTTAGTTTTAACAAGTGTTCGGTGTCTTTTAGCTATAATTGATTTTTTAATAATTTTTCGAATGGACATTCACCCCTTTGAACTGAGCGTTCGTCATTAGAAAAATATGAGCAAAGCCCCGACGAATTAGGTAGACCGGAATTTGTTTCATTGTTGCTAAATTTCGTTCCTTTATTTAATTTATAAACCATTGCCTTTCAAAACGAATAAAAAGACATACATTTTACAAGAAATTTGATGTAGGTAAGTACCTAAACGTAATAAAGATAACAAAGTTTTCCGTCGACTACTTGCTAATAGTATTCTTTCTCTCTAAAACTTCTAATAGAATTTCGAATGTATCCTGTAGGAATTGCTCTCATTTTTCGACAAATAGGATTTTTAATTGATTTAATTGTCCGCAGAAACTCTGAAAGTCCGATGATCTTGGTGGCCATTTCGTAGCCATCCTCGTTAAATTCATCTTCAAGGGAAAATGGTTCCGGTAAGTGATTTGTAAAATTATTTAGTTGTAATAAAATTACGTTTAGCATGATAATATAACGCCAGATTTCGTAAAGGAAAGTTTATTTTAACAGTTAGTTCAAGATTTAACTAACGAATCACTTGTTATCAAATCGATTCTAATATAGACCTATCAAAATTGACTAGGTAGTTAACAATTGGTTAATTTAATAGGCGGTTAAATTTTTATGTAATTGGTAACCGAAGTTTAAGGAGTTTTAAATATTTTCGCCCCTTATTCGAAAATTATGTAAAATTTCGATTTCGTCGATTGCTCGATTAATTGGCCAACACTAAATAATTGGCAGTGATTAGTAGATATCTTACGTCCGACTCTAAGGACTCTGCGACTGTGTTGTAACAGCTTTTAAAACATTTTATTCCGTTAAAAGTGGATTTATCGACGTTAACCGATAGGTAAATCCCTGCAAATTTCGTTACGATATCTGAATTTTCTTCTGAAATTTAGGGCCAAAAATATACTAATATACAAACTCAAGATAAATTTCTTTCTAAAAACGAAATTCGTTTGTTTTTAATAGATGTATAGACGAATCGTCTACAATCTTCGTATATGCGAACTAGATTTGTGCGTTTAAATCTTTATTGTCTTTATTACACATATATTTATGAAATAATTTTATATAACCGATTGTAATAGAAGGTAGAACGTAAAGAGAAAAGAATGTTTACGTTTGAGATCGACATCGAATTACAATTTCCAATCACGTTGGACCGTTTTGTTGCTTAATTAAATTTCGCATCAAAAACTGACATTTCGATTTTTAGATGAATTAAATTCGACAGCGATTAAATTCAAAAACGATATATTCCGTTAATTGTCCGAAAATAATTGTGATTGAAATTCGAACGAATCATTTTAATTGACGGTCTGTACTGTTGTAGATCGTCGAAATGTCTCTTTTGTTTGTTTTATAATCCTATATTATTTTATGGAAATCGGAAATGCGTTCTGTGGGCTTTATGTATATTTAAGTGGGCACATTTGTGGCGCTTAATACAATGACTGCGGAGAACTGGCGAACGATCGTCGCGTATCTCCCAAGAATACGGAATGTCATCTATGGGAGATGTGTCCAGAATGTCATATAACTTGGTTGATCGTCCCGATACCGAAGTCGAAGATTTTTCGTCGATTTAGTCATCTTACATCATAAGATTATCTCGTTAAACTAAATTAACCGTTGCGTAATGTTTAAATTATTAGCGAGGGTTTTATGGACAAATTTTTGACGCTCCACATCATCCGACAGTTTAACAAAGATTAATATTATTAAAGACACGCTTATGGAATTATCTATATAAAAATATTAGAAGACATCTCGATAGGTATCCGCGATCCTATTCAAACGTACTATATCGGTTCGAAAGTTGCTGTTGCGAAACATTTTACGTTTAGGATGTAAATTTTAATCGCAGATGCGGTCATTTTATCGAACAACTTATTAAAGGGATTACCTCGACATAATAAATGAATTAAAAAAATTCTCGAAAATATGTCGGCTTTTACTTTTCGACGAACGTTTCGGTCACTCCCCTTTAAAAATTAATTAAAAACCGTAATTATTCCCGTAATAAACAATTTTATTTTAAAACCGCGGTCGAACTTCATTTTCAAAAATTTGGCTATTAAAAAAAGCAATTTTAAAATTTTAATTGTGATCGTAAGTTCGGTAGTACGTAGACACCTTTAGTTTTTGTAAATTCATTTTATACAAATTAATTTAATAGAAACTTTCTGAATTTTAAAGTTTAAGGGCCACTTAAGTACCTAATTAGTTTAAATTTTGTAACAATGACTCTTATTGTTAGTTGAAAATTTACAAAAATCGCCTTTTAATTCTTAAAAATAGCGCATTTATTCCTCAGTTCGTTCATTTGACCTAAAAAAATTCGTTTTTAATCTTTCTTTTTCATCTCTAAAACCTTCGCTTTCGGAATTTTACGTAACTATGTATATCTATTTATTCGATGTCGATTTTATGATTGAAATGGCTGCGAGATATATCGACTTACACGTTAATTAAATTAATTGAATTTTTAAATTAGTTCTCGAGCTTTATAAAGTTTATTGTTAAAATTATTTATGGACAACTTTGACGTTCTAAAATTGCACGTTCGAAACTAATTTATTATAATTAGTTTAAGTAATACCGATTTTAATCATGACGTTTAAAAAATTCTTGTAAGTAAATTAAATGTTTTCAAAATCAATTCAAGTTATTTTAACCACATATAGAAAAGTCGGTTCTGTTTAGCTGTGGTTACAAAATTGAAAATTCGACCTTTAAAAGTGCCATCGTATTCTACACGGTTTGAAACGTTTTGCACACATTTCCAGAAGTTTAGCTACCTCCCCTAAATCTCACAATCGGGGGTTGAAAATTGTAACTGCTGTATTTAAAAATTTGTAAATTGAACTTTTAAAAATGCCATCGTATTGCACATGCTTTGAAACGTTTTGCGCACCTTTTAAAATGCTTTCACACCTTCCCTAAATCCCAAAATCGGGGGTTGAAAATTATAACTGCCGTAGCTAAAAAGTTGTAAATTGAACTTTTAAAAATGCCATCGAATTGTATTTGTTTTGAAACGCTTTGCACGTCTTTTAAAAAGTTTTGTTACCTTGCTTAAATCCCATTATCGGTGATTGAAAATTGTTTCTTATTACAACGCCGACGTAAGTATTGTAGTTACTTTGAAAAAAGTACTTTAACAATGCCATCGTTTTGTATATACCTTGAGCTGTTTTGTACTCCGTAAGATTTTTTGTTATCTTTCTTGCATCTCAAAATCAGTAATCGAAATCCTCCAATAGTATTAAAATTTATATTTATACCTATACGGTATCCAAGATAGGTTCCAATGTACGTCATCAAGAAAAAATTTAAATTGTGCATTTGTTTTTATATTGAATTGCCTAATTTTTACGATTACTATTGAAAACTATTTAATTACCCTACTATAAATAAACTTAAGTCAATTATTTTTTCGTAATGACCTGCGTATATATCATAGGTATGACGTAATTACAAAAAAAATGCAAGTAATTTTATGTTCGAGTTGACAGGGACAACAAATTGGACGCCTATTTTCGTTATTATTAAGTATAATTAATTTTTTTCCGTAAATATATAATATCGTGCATCCTTAAGTAATATACAATAACGAGAATTATTGCAAATAAAACACTAAACCTAGAAACTACATTTTTGTTCGCATTACCGACCATAAACGGTCATTCATTGGTAAATTCACTCTAGCGGAATTGAGTTTGTTAAAAACTCTACCGCTAGTGTCGCCAGCATAACTTGTTATAGATACATTTCAATGGTGCAACGGTAGACCGACCGTAAGAGCTTCAATCAGATCGTTTTGTTACGAAGCGCTTATGTTTAAAATTTGTTAATCGTATTTCGAGTTACAGTTTTATACTCATCGTCGGTATTTATTTTTATTTTTATTTAAGCTAATTATTCATCAATAATTACGCTTCCTCTTTAATATGACAACTATTTGTTTTTTTTTAATTTTATCGATAATTACAAAAATTAACTTGTAAAGCGTGTTTTTTTTAGAGTGTCACAACTTTGAGTTGGCATCACTGCTTCATTTGAGCTGATAGTTGCTTTTTGTTTAGTTTGCTTTGAAATTTCATTATGAATCGACTTACACCGGAGCAACGCGTGCAAATTGTTGAAATTTTTAATCAAAATAATTGTTCTATTCGTCAAACTCATCGTGCACTTCTTCCATTTTATGGCGTACATAAACATCCTTCAGAGCGGCTAATTCGAAGAACAATAGATCGTTTTCAGACCACATTTACAGTTACTGATAATGTGCATCCCGTGAGACGCCGAACAGTGCGCACTGAAGAAGCTGTAGCCGCTGTACAGGAAAGCATCGAAGATGATCCTAATCAATCAATTCGTCGCCGTTCTCAGCAACTGGGGTTGTGTCCTTCCACTTTATGGAAGATTTTACGAAAGGATCTTGGCTTAAAAGCTTTCAAGATTCAACTTGTGCAGGAATTAAAGCCAAACGACCATCATATGCGTCGCCAATTCGGCGAATGGGCTGAAGCACAAATTGATATTGATTTTGAATTTCCATTCAAAATTTTATTTTCCGATGAAGCCCATTTCTGGTTGAATGGGTACGTAAATAAGCAGAATTGTCGCATTTGGAGTGAGGAGAATCCACAAGCTTTTGTCGAAACACCATCACATCCACAGAAAATTACTGTTTGGTGCGCTTTATGGGATGGCGGAGTCATTGGCCCATATGACTTCAAAAACGATGATGGTCAGAATGTTACCGTCAATGGTTAACGGTATAGGAACATGATTCAAAATTTTTTCGTACCTCAATTACGTGGCATTAATCTTGCTGATATGTGGTTCCAACAGGACGGAGCCACATGCCACACAGCGCACGTTACAATTGATTTACTCAAAGAAACTTTTGATGAAAAATAATTTCACGTAATGGCCCAATTAATTGGCCACCAAGATCGTGTGATTTAACCCCATTAGATTATTTTCTTTGGGGTTATGTTAAGTCACTTGTCTACGTCGATAAACCACAAACAATTGAACACCTGGAAATCAACATTCGAAGAGTTATCGGCGAAATACGGCCGCAAATGCTGCGAAAAGTTGTTGAAAATTGGTGTTCCAGATTGCGCCTTCTACGCGCCAGCCGTGGCGGCCACATGGCAGAAATCATATTTAAACATTAATTTCATAAAATTTTCTTTCCAATAAAGCCCGTTTCATTGATATTAAAAATATATTTCCTTGTTTTATTATGATTTAAACTTGTGTCACTCTATAAAAAACACCCGATAGATGTAGTAATCTGGAACTATTACTAGTAACCTTGATGCAAAATTTTAGCCATATCTGTTCGGTCGTTTTCTCAAATGCAACCGGAAATACGAAACGTAGGTATGTTTTGATCGACGCCCTTGAGCTTGTTCGATTAATTTCAAATAAACGAAATGGAACTAACGGCATTTATTTTAGACGATAAACATATACCTGTCATTTGAGTAAGTTGAGGTAGATATTTCTTCCAGAAGGCACACTGCTTTAGTCGCGGTCCGCGGCCCGTTGCGGTTGAATTGACATCCAGAGTCAAGTATTCTCGTCCGTAAGCCGTGTGTAAGGGCCAAAAGGTCGGAGTCCAGGCGCCGCTCGGCGACAGGCTCGGGTTCCCGGTTTTCGCGAAGTTAGCCCAATATCTCATTATTCTCTTGCTTAGATCCACTTCTTGGGGTGTATAGCTTTTGGTCGGGTTTAGCGGCTCTCCGAAGACGTAGTTGATCTCGTCCGCGTGCATGACGCCCGTCCAAGACGGCCAGGGATTCGCCACCGTCCTGTGTTTGTAGTAGTACATGTAAACGTTGTTTCCGGTTTCGGCGTACCTGTGAGCGAACTCGTTCACGTTACACGTAAAATGATAATCTCCCACCATCTTGTCTAGTGCGTCCCTGTTGCTGACGGGATCGTCCGGGTTTAACCAGTCCGTATACTCGAACACGATCGCTTGTCTCGCAACGGCATTCATGTAAGGATTTAATTCCGTCACGGACTGCAAAAACTCTTGTCTATTAACGTAGACGTTCTCCTCCTTTACAAATAACTGAGTGAGGTAATAAATTATAAAATAATATCCTTCTTCCGTGTTCGATCCCATCAGAATGTTGGTTTTTTTAAAGTTCTTGTTCGCCAGCGCGCGCATGGGATACTCGTCCAGAAACGCTCCATCTATAACCGGTACAAACGGAAATTCGCATATCCCTAACGTGCCCCATTCGTTGTTCACCAATTCCTTGGAATCTACTCTTCTCAAGCAGTCGATCGCAGATGCGAGATCCTCCCTTTGGTGAGGACAGTGTACCGCCTCGGCAAGCCTTAGTCCCCTCAAGATGCTTTCCTCCCTCGATATTATCGCCCAAGGCGCGGTCGCGCTTCCCGATTCCATTATGGCTTGCGAAAAGAGATTTCTCGATAGCGGACTTAACAGATGTAGGGCTACCGAAACGGCGCCCGCCGATTCGCCAAAAAGGGTTACGTTGTTTGGATTTCCTCCGAAGGGCGCGATATTGTCGTGGACCCACTGAATGGCCATCATCTGATCGAACAGTCCCGCGTTACCTGGAACATCGGACGTTCCGAAATAGAGAAAACCGAGCGAAGCCACTCGATATTGCATCGACACTAAAATAATATTTTCTTCGGAAACTACAATATTATGGTCGTACACGTCTAACGTGTTGGTGCCGGAATAAAAACCGCCACCGAAAATCCACACTAAAACTGCAGCATTCGTGGGTCGCGGTTTCGGAACGACAACGTTGATATAGAGACAGTCCTCGCTTAGCGGCGTATTAGGGTTCCACATGGTGGCACCTGGAAAATCGCCAAACACAGTATCTATTATTTGCACGCACGAATTAGGTTGCGTCGTAGCATTTAGAATGTGATCCCATTTTTCCGCAGGTCGCGGATGTCGGAAACGTAGGTTGCCTAGCGGCTTTTGAGCGTACGGTATGCCCAACCAGGCGTCCACTTGCTTTCCGGTCGCGGCGGTCAAAGTCAGTCCTCGAATTTTTCCCTTTTTCGTTTGGACGACGAGGGGGTCGTCTTCGGACGAATCTCTTCTTGCGAACTCGCGCCGGTCGTCCGGAGCATCTCTGCGAAACTCTTCCGAATCACGATGAGGATCGAACGGATCTCTGGCCATGTGGAGAGGTTCCGCGTGCGGTTCTGGAAGATGATGACGACCACGATGAGGAGTTGGAAGGCATGACGAAGGCAGTAACAGGCTGACTAGTAACCAGGTGACCCACGACTTCCTCATCTCTTTTAATGAAGGGCTGAAACGAAAATTTTCGTCAATCGATTTCGGTTAATGCGAGAGGATAATGGCGGCTTTTCGATAATTAACCGTGATATCTAAATTCCAGTTACGATTAGAACGCTCACAAAGCGTGTTGCCGACGGCTTTTCTCTTTAGTGCGCCCTCCGCTAATAAAGTCGTTTTACCTATAGGTAGATGCTATAATTGTGTAAACGATCCGAACATATTTAATTATATATTTTAGCGAGGCACCCCATATAAACTCGCTGTAGATTAATTATTAACGGTTTATTAAGTTCTATCGATTGAAAATCGAGCTGTGCCTCAATTACCGTTTCAAACACACAAACATCCGCATCAATTTACGTATCTACAACTAGTAATTAGAGTAGGTGCTGCATTATGTTATGTTATATAGCGCAATTAGTTACACAATAACTTTGAAAATTGTTTTTCAAATTTACAACGTTAGATAAGGATTTCGTGCGCGTACCTTAATTTTATTGTAAAATGTAACAAAAGTAGAACTAGGATTCATATCAATCAAGTGGTAAATTAAACTTTTCCCGTGTTAAAAAACGCGCGAATTAACTTTTTACGTGTCGGACTATAAATTGCGCGCACAGTAACGGATTCGGGAAGATTTTGTAAAGGCGGCGCCGGCGGCGGCGTTAATTGATTTTTTGGGATTTCTTAATTTTATTTTAATTTAAAATTTAAAATGGGTTTTTTCGCGTCGTAACGTTACTCATTAAATTGACTATATAAAATTTACACGATTGTTCTACTTAAAATAATCGAATTCGAGAGTTTAAAACGTCGAAAACGTATTAAATAATACAAAGATTGCCATTAATATGAAAATTAATAAATTTATAGGTAGGTGTACATTTTAGAGAACGGACAAGATGTGCGTAAAATTGTAATAAAGAAGAATATCATCTTTTGAACTTGAAAATACTTCTTTCGCATGCGGAATTAAATTAAATTGAATATTAATAATACATGTATTGTTATATAGCGTGTCGATAAAGCATGAAACAAGTTTGATATTTCGACAAATATAAAGTTTTCACCAATAATTTGTACGCACTCCGTTATTTTCTATAAATCTGGGAGGCGAACTTACAAAGAAAGTTAGGCAGGTGGAAATCTCTGAAAAATTTGAAACTTTGTAGGATTGTAGTATTAGTCAACCCTAATCAAGAGCTGTATTCCGTTCGTACTCTTACGCGGTTTAAGAGGGTGAAATCCACCCTTGAAAATTGGAACTTTTTTCGATTTTGCTTATTATCTATGAAACAACAAGAAGTATCGCCGACAAACTATATATTTTTGTAAATGGCTGTTCAAGACCTACATTACGATACAAAAATTAGGGATGAAAATCCTAAGGAGTGTCATCCCTTCGAATTTTCACTCCTAATTTGCCATACTTGGGTACATTTTTACATCGGCAGATATTGTATATTATATTCATGTAAAGGACAATTAAAACTATGATTTGAAAAACAACAACTCGATGTAGTTTTATACAGTAGGTGACATATTGAAAATGTATTCATTTGAAGGGAGGACTGCCAGGTTTGCGAGGCAGACCACAATAATTCAAAATAATTGATATTTTTCTAAAGTCTATAATAAATTTTATCAAGTATCAAGTTTATCAAAAATGATTAAAACAAAAATTCAATTGTCTGCCACCGGTTGTATATTTCCTACCATATTAACTATTAAACACACTAAGAAAATTTTAGTAGTGCTGTGACGTAGGTTTTTGTGCGATGGGGCTTGGGCTATTACAATTTTCGAGGGTAGATTTCATCCTCTTAAACCGTGTAAGAGCACGAACGGAATACGGCTCTGGATTAGGGTTGACTAGTACCATAATCCTGCAAAGATTCAAATTTTTCTGAAATTTCCACCTGCCTAAGCTTCGTTGTTGGTCTATTCCTTTCAAAAATTCGAAATACGTTTTCAATAATAATAATAAGTGCTTTGTTAGATAAAATTTCACCTTAAATATTTACCAGTGGCGCGCCGAGAAATTGGTTTTACATAAAAAATGTTAACATTTCATTTGAAGTATTTAGGTTAGTATTTACAGTAATTTTGAATTCTGGGAGTTACAACTAGAAATGAATTTTTAAGGAAAAATCAATATCCTTTACCTTGATAACGAAGGAAGTTTTAAAGAAAAATATTACCATGGCATATCCACATTATTTTTGTCTCCTTATTTCTGTAACATTCTGTATATGCAAGCACTTCTTGTATGTTCGTGTTTTTTGTTTCATTTTTTCAATTTCTACATACTAATAATATGTTATTGTAGTTGAAATTTTTCCTTCGCTTATTAACTAGGTGATAGTTCGATTAACCAACTTAACACTTACTTAACTACCATTTAAATTATAACCTCGAGTTTGTTTCAATCGTGAATATCTTCTACAAGGTTATATTGTTCAAAATGCACCTCAAAAAACAGACTCCGTCTCTTCGCTATACATAAAAATTTTGTTGTAGATAGGTACATTTTGATCTCGTTCTAATTCAATTAAATGTAGAATCCTTAATTTCCTCGATGAATTAATGTTTTCAAAATCCGCAATAGGAAAATAAAAACCCATTTTGTCGATTCATAGAAGTTTGCTACTTAAAAAAAAAAAATAAGATTAAATTAAAGTAATCGATCCCGAACGTACGATTCCCAAACAATTATTATTAATAATTATAATAAATAACGTCTCATTAAGTTTATTAAGCTTGTCCTGAAAACGTGTATAGTCGTTTAATTATTGCTGTAATTACTTATATTTGTTAAAGTAATATAGAACTATTAAGTACTGGGCTAAATTATTACTTTCTTTTTAATCAATATACAGCTGTGTAAAGGTTGAATATGTAGGTATATGGAACATGCCGGTAATTTAGTTTTATAATTTAATAAACATTATTTTGCGGTGTGTATTACCATTTTTCAATATGTTTAATGCGTAATCCATTTGGAAATATTATACCTGCATACCTATATTTGTTTCACAAACAAAAAATACATAAATTATTCGTATAGCTACGTGATTTCCGATTAATCATTCAATTATTATAAATTACTGTCTATTTTATAAATAGCTACTATATGTCCAATATGTTTTGTTATCTCTAGAGTCGTGAGTGTTAGGCAACTTATTAACCATTCAGACTTCAGTTTCTTATTTCGTAAAAGAGGAATTTGAACAAATCCGCGTAATCATGAATTTATTAACATTAACATCTTATTCTTCAGAAAAATATTGTATATAGCTAAGTTCGCTCGATAAAGACGCAGTAGTAGTGTACAATTAGTATACTTACTTGTTAAGTTAACTGTTTTGTTTTTATATCATAGTCTACGAAACTAATAGAAATCATATTATATTGGAAGTGGTGGATAGCTGTTATCACGATTCGTACAATTTAAGTTTTAGAATCAAAAACATTAATAGGTATTTTACACGTTGAGAAAAATATTTTTTGATGAAATTATCTGTCGTAAAATAACTTTGTACCAGTTAATTTGTTATTTCGATTCAAAAAGAACTAACGAAGGCTCTTATTTTCTATTTAAATGATATTTTTGCTCTGCATTTTTATAATTTACCTGCGGTTAAAAATGAAAGTTAATTGCCTATTTAATTATGAAGTTACACGTGGAAAAATATTGTCAAACTTTTAAAAAGTCCTGTTTCGTTGGACCGTTTCAATTTTTAAATCGTCTCGTATTCTTTTTGTTTTTTGTTGTCGGAAAATCCCTTTCTATATTTTTTAATAACCCGTGAGCTCTCAGTTGTTGTAGATGTGTGCAGGAAATAAGCTCTTTGTTTTTATTAAATTTAATACCTAACCGTTTTTATTATATTGTAGTGTTGGCAAAATTTAAACATATTATACGAATAAGAAAAAATGTTTTCATGAACTTCGGGCTTTTTGCTTATTTTTATTCACAGAATTCAGTGACCATATTTAGAGCATACAATTCCGAACTACTTTAAATTTGAGGTCGAATTTTCGTTATTAGGTGCGATAGTAAATTATTAAATTCTATAACATCACTATACCGGGTGTCGACGAAATCATTAGACAACCTTTATTTTCGACGGTGTGAAAGATATCAACCTGAATTTTTGTGTGAATAATATGGATGCTATATTTTAACTATTGGAGAATTACTATCAAACTTCCGGTTACGTCGGAAATGACCTTAACTTTCGATTTTTAAATGGACCGCCTTGTATATTTTTACTTTTTTGGAATCTTTTATCGATTCTATCTTTTAATACAATTACATCATTTTGAAAAATTTTTATAGCTTATTACTTGATTTTTTTAAATAATTTAATCGTGCATTTAAAATGAAAATATATGGATTTTGTGAAAAATCGAGACGGAACTGTTTTTAACAGATTTTAAACTTAGACGCTTCATAATAAACTCTCTGATTGAAATTCTTACGGTCGGCCTACCGTTGCATCAATGAAATGTATGACAGGTTATGCTAGCGTCAATAGTGGTAGAGTTGAACAAGTCCAATTGTACTACGTTCTTAAGATCCCCGACTTTTCCATTACAACCGCAACTACGGTCCTAGTAAAATGTTCTGGCGGTTGAGTTTGAAAACTTACATTTTAAAAACGATGCGGGCAAATTGCAAAAAAATTTTAAAGTGTATTCATCAACTATTTAAGGTTAAACAGTGAAAATTTCCTGCTTGTTTCTGTATTGGCAACATTAAGACGTCATGAAAAAAGTATTTCTGCACCAAATTATATTATATTTGAAAATAATGTACCTCAAATCTGTTGTAAAGAAATTAATAATATATATTGAATTTTAATTTCTCTAATTAATGTGCCTTTAGGGATACTAAATATCGAACCATAAGAGCAAGTTACATTTTGGAACAACAATTGTATCATTATTTTTTTTTAAATAATAGTTCATTATATTTTTATAATAAATAATATAATGTGTTTTAGTAAAACGAGATATAATATTAGATCGGTCGACAACCATCGTCATACTAAATTGTAAACGGCTAATGTGTGTATTTCTAAAAACTACTATAAGCATCTTTCCAATGAATAAAGTAGTTGTTACACCAAAAGTTAAGTCGTGTATGTCTTTCGTACGTCTTTTAAGGATATGATGAAAAAGAAAGAATTAATTATATAAATTCCCATTATTTTCTTTACATTATTCATAATGCCGCTTTGTAGTAATGGTAAACACGATATAGCACAACACCACGCTCTTTCGCGCCCCGAATACGCTTGCATCGCACATTGTTTACCGATATAATATTATCATTTTTGGAGCATTTAAACATTAATATTTTTATTAATTGTTTTACGTAGTAAATTACCTTCTTTGTCCACCCTCGTATACGCGAAATTTCCAAAAAAAACTGTACTAAACTGTTATATAAGGTTCAATGCCTCTCACACACCTATATAATTATATGTTGCTTTCCGTTTAATAGTTTTTGAATAATCAAATTGTGAATTCGGGCGTTTTTAAAATACGAGTAAAATCACATTTTTTTAAAACATATATTACTGATAAAGTATGTTTAACATGCAGTTTGTTCGAGTGAAATCTGTAAGGTGCTTTTTGAGATATAAGTTTTCAAACTCGGCCGCCAGAACTTTTTATTTTTATAATAGTTAAATAGTATAGGTACAGATTTGTAATATTGATAAAATGCCAAGAAACTAATAGAACATGGTATATTCTAGTGTAAATGTATTTTTTCGTGACTTGTTAATCTATTAGAATTCTAGCAAAGAATAGAAACGTTTTAAAATGAAAGCGGGCTTTTTGTTTTTTACGCAACAACTTCAATGCATTTATAAACACAATTCTAACAAAATGACTTCACTTTTGTGCTTTTACCTAATAAAATTAAGTTCTAATCTTGTTTTGCGATTTTTTAATGTAGGTAGGTAGGTACCTAATATTTTTATTTTAAATGTGATTAAGTTTTGTTTGCCGACATTCCGATTTGGAATTAACTGGTTTTTTGTTTGTTTGTAATATCGTGAGAGAAAAAGTGTCGCGTCTTATTGTTAGATTACTATATATATCATCTATTTATGTATTTAAACAGTATTTTTCACATAAATATTATTTGAAGCCAGCCGAACGCCAGTTATTTATGTTCGCGAACATTACGGTACGTTCGCTTCAATAAAGGTGTTATACTTTAAAAAAAGGTAAAGTTGGAATTTTCAAATTGTTGTGTAAACTTGAGCGTCAACTTCTACTTTCCTAACAAGTTTTCTGGATGTCCTGAGGCACCACTTCTGCAGCACACATACAACACTTTCTCGCTAGATTTCTCTCTCAAACCCTTATCCTAAAGAAAAGCGTCAACATCCTTTTTTTTTGTTTTTTTAACAGTAATCAACCCGCTCTTAAAAAGTTCAAAGTAACACAAGAAAACCAGTGGTACTTACGTTTTTAATGTCAACAGGTTAATGAACGTAGTCGCATATTGCGAGGGGTGGTTTATTTCAGTATTCCAAAAATATCATTGCTCTCTGAAAAAGAAAACGAAAAAGTCGTTACTCCACGTTTACATGTTTTGCGAATTAAAATTTAAATACTAATTTACTTATATTACAACTTCGAATCTCGACACAAATCAAAAATGTCGACGACATTGTGCACGCTAGGTGTAGGAATTTAATACGCGTGCTGTCAAAAAATATTTATAAATTATAAATGTTGTCTTCGCTAATTGTTTATAAAACGCTATCGCTCGTTGATAATCCGAAATATTTAACGTATTAACAACTTGCGGAGATGCGGAATTATTTATTCGTTTTATATAAGAGGCTTAGAGAGAAATTTTAATGTCTCATATTAGGAACGCGGCCAACAGTTTTCCAATTAATTGGCGTTTTAAAAACGAAACTGTAATCTATCGGATTGAAATTTTACTTGCAAAGTTGCCATGTTAAGCATTAAAAAGTAGCGAAGTCGTTAAATGAAAAAGTTTGCAGTTTAAAAGTTTCGAGCGCAGCGACGCTATATACGTATACCTACCTACCTACCACTTGATTCTTGTATAACGACCCGAGCGCTTCAATGAATAGAGGTTTTCGGAAACCAACTATGTACGTTATAGGTGGTTTTACTACCCTTTATTAGTTCTTGTAGAAAGAAATGACCCCCTTAAAATTGCAAACGTGATTTTGAGAGAATATCTTCATTGCGAAATAAAAATGCTAAATCGTCAATGGATTTCTGAAGGAAAAACGACAACTTTTCCGAAATACGCTGATGCGCGCGTTCAATAAAACATTAGTCGAGTATACCATTAAGCGTGAAATGTATTCTCCCATTGCAAACTCATCTAGACTGAACAATAAATCCCTCTTATTAAAATACATTGTTCTCGAGCTCAATTGTATCAATTGTAAAGTAGTTGTTTCCCGGATCGGCTTTCTAAAAGAGACAATGTTATTACGAAACTTGCTCCCTAATTCTCGCCGCAGAAATTTTACCGTAACGAGTATAGTTTGTAATATAATTTTGGGAACAAATTACAAATTGATTGGCTCGCTAATTATTTTTGCGAAACTCTCGCGTTCAATTATTTCTCGAGAAAACGTTTCCAAGTTGTGACGTTCGCGCCCGTCGTTTGTTTTCGTGGGCGGCAATTTGACAGGTTGATTAACTAAGCGTCGCGTCGCGTCAACTAAAATTTATAGTCCGTTGTATGTGCGGTGGTTCTTTTAAAAACAAACATATGTACACACATTGCAATGATTCTGGGCGTTCGCTGTACAAATCTCGTCACTTTTTACAGTTTCGTCGGAACGATTTGCTTCTTGAATATTTTTCGCACAAACAAAACTTATAAATTTATAAATGTAGATGAACGAGCGACGCGACGCACGGCGACAGCGTTATTTCTGGTAGAACAAAATAGGCTAAATATGCATGTCTAGGCGTCACGAGAAAACGTCGTCAACAGAAGCGATAGTAATTGATGTGCAGCGCAAAAGCATTACGGACGAATTTACTTTTCGTTACAATTGTATCTATGTTATCAACAGTTCTCAAGGACGATGATGTAATCTTTTTAACGAATTTAGCAAATTAATCATGCTCATAGATAATTATATCGATGGCGTTTTGGCATAACATCAAATCAGACAACGTTGATTAATTAAAAAAATTGATTAATCTTCGAAAAATTGATTAGGTAGGTACCTAGTTGTAGTTATGCTACAATACGAAATGTTCGCTCCTGTAAAATGAACTTTTTGTCACTTAAGATGTTTTGCCAAAAGGCCATCGATATACACCGTGTCCAAGATAAGAATGCACAGCATGGGGATCTTGAAAACGGTAGAAGATACAGGGTGGCTTAAATTAGAAAAAAGTTGCGCTATTTAGAGTATGTTCACATGCTGGTCGCAAAAGTTCATTATTGTTTATCGTTTTCAAAATTCTCAAAAAAATGTGATTTTTTGGATTTTCGTTTCTTTTCATTTTTTTATTTATTTTAAATGATATTAAAAAACTACCGGCACTTTCTCATTGCCACTTTTTAAGCTCTACAAAATGGCGTATTCAAATTTTTAATTCGACGTTTCGTATCCGAGAACCCATCATCAACTTTATTTTTTTATATGGCCACAATCAAAGAGACACCCTGTATTCGGTAGCATAATTCAACGATGTATCACACATTATGGTTTTGAAGCCAAAAAAGGGGAAAAACGTGAGTTATAAGATTTTTTATTTTTTAAATTAGTAGGCATTGGAACAATCGCAATATTTTTGTTTTATCTGTCACATTATTGTTGAAAACGCAATTTGGTGTTGTGTAAGTTGTTGTTACGTGAATTTGAAGCGTTTTAACTTTTGTTCTTATTAAAGTTACTTATTCGTTAGTTTGTTGCTTCGTGCTTTTAATTTATTTACAAGTGTTACCATGGAAAGAGAAAGTTTCACAAACGAAGAAAAATTTGATATGTTGACGTGTTACATCTTGTGCCGCAAAAATTGTGTAGCTGCTGAGCAGATGTACTCTGATAATTATCCTGAACGAAGACAACCTCAAAAATCCATTTTTAGACGTTTGGTATCTAATTTAAAGGAATTTGGTTCATTTAAAAAACCTGTTGTATCTCGTAAAAAACAATCCAACGAAGAAAAAGCGACTACTGTTTTACTAACCGTTGTTGAAAATCCTGAAATATCGACAAGACTAATTGAACGTCGAACTGGAGTAGTAGGTAGATCTACAGCCCAGTTCATTTTACAAAAGAATAAATTTCATCCCTATAAATTTAGAATTTGCCAGGGTCTCTTAGACCTGGTGACGAGAGAAGGCGAGCATTGTGAATGGTATACCAGAAAATGTGAAGAAGATCAAAATTTTCCTTTTAAAGTAATTTGGTCTGATGAAAGCATGATAACCAACAATGGCATTTTCAACCGGAGTAACAAACATTATTGGGCAACAGACAATCTTCATTTAATAAAAGAAACAAGGCATCAACATCGATTTGGATTTAATCTGTGGGTAGGCATTTTGGGTGGCAGAATAATAGGACCTTTTATTTATCACAACAATTTAAATTCCAAACGATATCTCGACCTACTGCAGACCGATTTGGAGAATGCCTTGGATGAATTACCATTACTTATAGTTAACAACTGCTGGTTTCAGCAAGATGGTGCCCCAGCGCATAATTCAAGAACTGTGCGGGAATATTTGTTCCAGAGGTTTCCTGAAAAATGCATTGGAACTCACAGTGAAGTAGCCTGGCCTGACTTAACTCCGTTGGATTTTTTCCTGTGGGGTTATTTAAAAAACCAAGTGTATGACGCCACTTTCGAAACTGAAGAACAGTTATTGGCATTGGTTTTAGCAGCAGTTAATACAATCTCATCAGAAATGTTAGACCATGTTTTGAATTCTTCTGTAGACAGAGCATACTTGTGTCTAGAAAATAATGGCAACCTATTTGAGCAATTATTATAATTTTTTGACATTTTGTTTCTGTTATTGTACCAGCGCCTACTAATTTAAAAAATAAAAAACCTTATAACTCACGTTTTTCCCCTTTTTTTGGCTTCAAAACCATAATGTGTGATACATCGTTGAATTTGTAATGAATAATGCTACCGAATACAGGGTGTCTCTTTGTTTGTGGCCATATAAAAAAATAAAGTTGATGATGGGTTCTCGGATACGAAACGTCGGATTAAAAATTTGAACACGCCATTTTGTAGAGCTTAAAAAGTGGCAATGAGAAAGTGCCGGTAGTTTTTTAATATCATTTAAAATAAATAAAAAAATGAAAAGAAACGAAAATTCAAAAAATCACATTTTTTTGAGAATTTTGAAAACGAAAAAACAATAATGAACTTTTGCGACCAGCATGTGAACATACTAATTTAAGCCACCCTGTATCTTCTACCGTTTTCAAGATCCCCATGCTGTGCATTCTTATCTTGGACACGGTATATTGTGCGGCGACGATGCGTTTCCCACATGTTCCGATTTCGTCGGACCTCGCCTACGCGATAACCTTTGTCGACAGATTCCTTATCGATGGTTTTAAAAATACAATGTGTTATGGGCCATTCAAATTTTATTCCAATGTGCGTCGTCAATAAAAGATTACACAAAAATGACATTTTATCGATGACTTATTTGCACGCATAGTACACGGCAAAGATAGACTACAAATTAGTCAAACTGTAAAATTACGAAGTAACATCACGGTGTGAAACAGCATCACATTATTATCTACTGACTATGTAGTGATGACGTGATCGGACTAAAATTTGAATGGGGTAGATTACCACCGAGCTGCAATGACACTTTATCAATTAAATCGAACGGTCTGGAGAATGCTTTACAAACGAATATCGCCCAAAATGTAATTCGGCTTTTTTATAAGTATAGGTTCTTGTATTAACAATAAGATAATAATTAATTGTTTTAAACGGCAAAGTTTTTAATATTCATTTTAATAAATTTTATTATTGCGAATATGACTGCGAAAAAATTTCAGTACCTTATAGGCACATATCGGAAAATTTTGAGAGATAGGCTTAGAAATTAAAACATCAAAAGAATGGGAATTGAGAACAATACGCCCACAATCAGTTATATATAGAACAACGAAGGTTGATATGCGGTATCTACAGGTACGAACTTTTAGAAGAGCCAACGAAAATCAATGGATAAAAAATAACAGACTTGAAACATAGGAGATCGTTTGGAGACGAAATGGACAAAGCAATTGGAGAAGAGGGAGACAAAGATACTCGAAAAAAAAATGGTCGAGGAAATGTTATCGTTAATGTTAAATGTTTATCGTAAAGGACCACGCACACTTTATATGGAAAAATAGGAACCACTCAAATCGATTTTTTTTTTATATCAATCGACTCACCTTAATGTGAGGAATAATTATTATCATTGCGCCAATTTTGTTAATTTATAAATAAAGCCGCAATCTTTAATTAACGCTCTTATGAGAATTTCGTGAGAGCAAAAGAGAACCTACTAAAATCAAATTTGTTTTCGTCCATAAATCAACTTTGTTATTTATTGCGGGGTACTTAACAACGACGGGTCGGCCTACCTAATGGCTTAAAAATTCTTGGCTTTGTGCACATTAAAAATGTATACAAAACTAAGAGGTTACTTGTACCTATCTATAAAAAGATAATATCGATGGCATTTTGTCAAAAGGGCGTAACTCACACTTTCTGTTAAAATGAATTATTGAATTAAATGAAAAGACATAATCTGTTAAAATCTGGTAACAATATTTCGATTTTTTCACCGGAAAAATCGATTTGTATTTCCGCCAAACGTATCTTCTAATAGCTACACGACAACACAACATGTGTTCTCCGGTAAAATTTACTTTTTGTGGGTTACGCCCTTCTGGACAACCTGCGTCGATATTTACATCAGCTTGCTTTTTACAATTGCTGTTATAATACAGTTGCTGTTGCTGTCAACGCTAATAATTGGAAATAGAATCTATTAATATATTAATAACATTAAAAAACAAAACACATTCACGAATAACAAATCAATAAAAAAATAATTCTTCAATATTCAAAATTGTGACTCAAATAAATAAATAATAAAACAATCCAATATAAGACAAAAATACACATAATGTAACTGTTTATTTTTCTACCTTTATTAAAAACGTTTACCATAAAATATCTATAGGTAACTCCAAATTATTAATTTTATTTTAGTGGGGGTAGTAGTGACGAGCCTCATTAGAGGTCTCTGTCAAGTAACGTTAAAATAACTCTGTAACGTAATAAATAATTCAAGAAATCACTAATATTGAAAAATCGGCCTATGTATATCCGCCAAAAAAGAAATCTTCTACATAAAATTGTGGCTATTATAACAATTACGGTCCATATGCAATTCACGTCATCAAAAAAAGTTACTAGATTGTTTATTTGTAATTCGGTTTAAAGTTTGGAAAATGACATATTCTATAGATGATTTACCTGCGCACATATTAGATGGTATAAAGAAAGACTACAATTTATTAGAACTGTCGAAATACGAGATACGAGGTGACAGCACTATGTGAAACGTCATCATCTAGTAATCTTTTATCGATGACGTAAATTGCCTATAGGTTTGGATAAAATGTAACTAACAAAACTATTAGTTTTTAGGCAATTCTTTTATTCCAGGTTTTAAGCTCGCTTACAGTAGGTACCTTCCTAATTCTATTCTAACGACTCTAAAATAGTAGGATTGAATTCAGAATTTAAATGCTACCGTCAATTCAATATGAATACGGGTTTAAAATTCTTAATTACAACAAGGAATCGAACAATATAATACTCTATGAGCACTATTTTACTGTTTTCTATCTGTTACTTACATTTGTGTCGTTTCTTAGAAACGTATTTACCATGACCCCTCCATAAATAACGAGCGATAGATTTATAAACTTCCGACATAATTTAAAGCCCAAATTTTTTCAATGAATTGTTCATTAACGGGTTTAATAATTAAATTACAGATTTGGTGCAATGCTAATAATTACTCGTCACATTAAGACGCGTCGATTGATATAAAAAAATCGATTTGAGTGGTTCCTATTTTTCCATATAAAGTGTGCGTGGTTTTTTTTAGAAAATTTTCGAAATAAAGCAATCGAAATTTTACACGATAATGTTCGCAATAATAAAATCTATTAATATCAAAATAAGAAACGAATGATTACTATTTAAAAAAAAAATGACAAAAACGACAATAAAAATTTGGATTTGAACCAAAACGGGTATTTTTGAAAAATAAAATTGACCTATTCGAGGATTTTTCACTAAAGATTAACTACTGTTGAATTTTAATGAATTCGTTGAATTTATTCCATACTTTAGCATCTCATCGTAATTGGTAAATTGGTTTTAAAATTCTCAATTTGCGTACGTGCGCGCTTAAGCAACACTTGAAGGAATCATGTCATATAGAAAATGGCCCGTCAATCATTCTCGAGTTGAAGAAGACTCGTTTGATTGGACGACGAGCGAGACTTGTATAAAAACTAAATCGAACGACAAATACCTACTGGCACGAACTATAAGTTCTGCGTTTTCCAAAGGGCGATCGTTGAAACGCATCACTTATTCATCTAGGAATTAATTATTTCAGTCTCCTTTAGTAAATCACATCGGATCGCAATTCTTACCGTGCCGTCCCTAGAAACGAGCGACTTTAGTTTCTCGAAATAAAGTTCGAATTTGGATGTACAGCGGACTCCTAAATTAATGACAAGTCGTTAACGGTTACCTTATCGCAGTTACGTATCTACACCGTCTCGGACGGGGTGTGAAAATTAAAGAAGCCAACTGTAAAATAGGCAGGGCTCCCAAATAGTCTGCAGTTCATTTTAATGCAATTTTACTTTACATGCATGAAAATTACGTCGTCTTTATAGATTTAGATAATAGATTTCGAAAGCTTTTGTATCATTCAGGCGGTTAGTTCTTGTGGTTGTTTTTCGATCCAGAACAGCAGCGTTTCGATTGCGTATGAATTGAGTACGAAAAGCCTCCCTGTTTCGTTTTTTTATAAATTCCTCAACAATTCACGATAGCATAACATAAACGAGCTCCACAAATGCGAACAATAACAGATCGAAATCGGCACCCCGTACAAATGCGACCAAATTGTCGTTTTATTATGCGAAACAATTAATTTACGCCTGTTATTAAAAAAAAAGTTCTATAATAATGGGAATGTCATAATAGGAACATCAAAATGCTAACGCTATAAAAATTCTCGATAAGTCCGATGAGTTTTTTTTTTATTACGATGCGTTAGCGATAAGTAAATGTAGGTTTCGTACAAAAAAAATTAGAGGACAAAGAAATCCCGTAACTAAAAACGTTAATTTGTTTCTTTATACTATAATTGATATTTAACCATTTAACCAATTTCTTTCTTTTGTAATTTACCAATTAATCGACTTCGTTGAGTGCTTTATTCTTCTCTCGAATGTTCTAGAACATTTAATTTTCTTTAAATTCGTTTCGTACTTTATCAAATTTAGAATTTTATCGTTTAATTGGCGTCGTTGCAATTTAACTTTGCAATTAGATAAGAACTATTTGTTGTTTCCCGGAGTCGGTGTTGTACGGAAAATAATATTAAAACCCTTTAAATTGATCGATTTACGAAAAAAAAATTAAATAAAACGACGCTATAAGTTACGTGGCTTACGGTTTAAGCTTTCGCCTGCTCGACGCTACGGTGTTAATTTAAAAAAAAAGCAACTACAGAGAGGGATAATTTACCGCGACTTTTAATAAAAAAAAAAACAGAAGTAAGTAAGTGGAATTAATTACGATTCGTACTGGATTCCACCGTGTGGTTGGTAATGGAGCTTTAGGTTCAAAAGGGGTGTCATAATACGGCAAGGGAAGTAGATCGATGGGGTAGTGTAGCAGCATTGCATCCGCAGCGACGACCGAACTTTGACCTCGGTAGTTTGGCCAGAATTACCCCTGACCTACTGCCAGACATCGGAAACGCAGACAGAAGGTCGTATATGGTTAAATTTATAAATTTCCGATCGGTCGTTCGTTACGTCGTCGTCGATAGCGTCGACGGCGTCACGTCTCGTCGTCGATGCGGATTTTCTAAACTGCCCGAGGCGTGTTAGTTTACAATACGTAAGTACTGGTGGGTAATTACCCGAAAATATCCACCGCGTAGATAATTGTCGCGTGTCATGTCGTACGAAATCATAAGCGCGCATACAAGCAACGATTGTGTAAAGATTCCCCGAGGAACTAAAGCATGTCATACAAAACACTCGAGGTTGACAATTAAAATATTTCGTGTTTGTTCCGCACTGTTATTATTGTCGAGGTACAGATAAACCGCGAAACAAAATAAAGTAAAATTTTAATGCTCGTTAAATGCAATTGGAACCTTGCGATTTCGTGCCACTCGGTCACTAGGCGTCCTTAGTTCGCGTGATTTTCCACTTTCGCGATATGCAAAACACATATCTGTCTTATCAAAAACGGGTAGTACGGTCTATAGTAATTTCTAGAACGTTAATTCTTTTACACTACGGTTTATTGACGTCGAAATTTCTTTTTATAAATAATGCAGTCTCGGGGCGGTGGAAAAATTGCTAATAAAGTTTTAATCGGTACTTTGAAGGGCGAGATTACAAATGCACTCCGATTTCATCGATTTTCCCATAATTTTTGCCGCTTCCGTGTATATTTATTTATCTTTCCTTTGATTTTTCCTTCGTCCATAAATTCAGATTCAACGCAGTGGTGGGATTTGCTTTATACTTGTTTATTGCCCGCTTTTCTTGCGCTATTATTTCTTTAGATACGAAGACGACAGTAAACAACGATGTTCGATTAAACCGGAAGTAACTTAAATTTCGAACCGACCGGAAAGTCGTTCGTTACTCGATATTTGTCGCTTTATTTGTTTTACGGTTAATATCGGAAAATTCTCCACCCTAAAAATCAAGGCCGCATAAGGCACGCCATCGTCGTAAAACATTTTAATTGTAGTACTATCGCGTGGAAACTGAATAACTGATGAGCGACCTAGATTAAAAAGGTTATTTAATTTTTGAACGTCTTCTCTTGATGTTGTCCTATCTTTACAACCGAGAAATTCCTTAATATAACATTTAGCACGCTACCGTTTTAAACGGCAAGATAAATAATTGTAGATAAGTTTCTAACTATCCTATCGGAATTTCCCGACAGAATTTAAGTCCGGGATTTGTCGCCGAGGGAAAAAAGTAAATACGCCTCTAACGAAAACTAATTTTTCAAGGAGAAAACAAATGCGGATTGAGTGTTTACAGTATAACAAAGACGTTTCTCGAGCTTTCGAGCTTTCCCGGCAAACGACGCGACGCCGACGTCCGTCGGGAAGCAGACGACTTCGTTTCTAGAAGAGTTCGTTAAAAAGACAAGTGGCCACTAATTACGATTTTTCTACAATTGTCAGCGAGAAAAAACTTTTTTTCTTTCTTATTAACGTGATCTTTAAATCAATTTTTTGTCCCAAAGATGAAAACAAACGGAAGTCATAAATTTATAAACAAAAAGATAGTTTCGAAAACGTGTTTAGTGGAAACGTAAAATAAACCATATTTGTGCGGAGTGTTCATCGATCGGTAGGTCTTTCCTCGTTTAAACCCTCTTCTCCCGTCCGCCCCCATGATGAAGCATCCAATCCTCCAAACGCCCCCGAATAGTCTAACCGTTGTTACGCTTTACCCGCCGACTAACGTGAGCTTTCGCCGCTCCGACCCAAACAAAAGACACGATTCTTCCTTTTTTTGGAAGACATCTTCGCCGTGTTCAATAAGGGATAAAAAATCTATTTACCCCTTTAAAATTGTTACTGGCCCGAGAATGGATGGATACTAAATTCCCGTTATTCCTCCCGAAGACTTTTACGAGGGGGCTTTATTCGAATTTTTATACTTCCAAACAATTTCGATCGGCGAATTAATTTAACGCGACAATCGCGGTCGATTTGTTTTAATACTGGACGCGCACGTGGGACGATCGAAAAGCGTCCACCGTCGTCGTGAAAGGACGAGGACGATCCAAAGAAAGACGGGGAAAAACGTTTCAAACGGGGTGTTAGAGAGTTCCGGGGCGTTCGAACATATCCGCGATACGCGAAACGGAAAACAAATGTTTCTTTTTCATTATAATGTATCAACGTTTATTTTACTTTTATAGGGCTCCACGTCAAAATTTCGCCGAACTTAGTTTCAGATTTCGCAGCAAAACTGGTCGCGTCGCAGCTCGTCTCGGTCCTCAGATTTGTAAACGTATAGGTTACGTTTACGTTGTAACAGGAAGTTGGGTCTCGTCGTGTCGGCCAACATTTTACGCACAGTTGGTCGGCATGCTGTGGTATTAATGTGTCCATATCGAGGTACAAAGGCAATGTGGCTGTTCATTTCTTGTCAACATGTAGGTACATAGGTTTTGAAAAATTCCGGCCCCATTAATTTCGCTAAAATTTTGATATCGACACGTTGCACGGTGGGGCGGGACACCGTAAAACGTGGCAGAAACTATTTTAATTTACGTAACTGCTTTAACTATTTGGTATATCATTTAGATTGAATAAATATGATCATTTATAATATTTTACAAGTTTTATTTTAAAAATAAATGTAGATACAGGGCTTAAAAAAGTTAAAATAAAAATACCCCGCAATAATTGTATCTTATAGAAAATATGATTTCGTGACATTGATTGGTTGTCACATATGTTGTAATTTAGGATCTGCCGAACAAAAAAAGTAATACGTAAAAAGTTATATAATGGTCAGTTTTTGAACTACAGTCAAACATGAGCTGTGATGGGCGAGTAGATATTGTTTGAGAACAATGTTTTTCGAACATTTCATATTAAACCATTATTTTTATTGATCACAAGAGAAATTTCATAAATATTTTTTATACATATAAATTCATTTATAGGGTGTCTCTGAAATTTGGTTTACTGAACTAAAAATTTCATCGCAGTAGGAAAAAATGTATTGCTTATAGAATATTCGATTTATTTTGAAAATAAAGTTTATCGAGCAAAAAAATTACATTTATTATGTGTAACGTACGTACTCGAAAAAACTATCTTACTAAAAAAAATAAAAAATATTACTCCTATTAAACTTATCAAAAACTTTCACAAAACAAACTTTTACAAAATCTTCGTAAATAATTTTAAAAATAAATTAATAATTGAATAAAAGATGGCCTAATAAAAGGAAACAAAGAAAACAGAAAATGTTTCTTCTTCTTCATCAGGTAGACTATTCGGGTATCTTTTTCTGTTGTAATTAAACTATTCTAATCGTAAAATTAAAATAAAATTACAGTTACAATAGAAAAAAGTGTAATTTAGTCGTCTGATGAAGAAGAAACACTTTCTGTTTCCTCTTCTTCGGGAGACGATTCTACTGTATGTCGAAAAATATTTGGCTCCCCGAGCATATATAAAACATCTGTATACAATTGCTTCAACTTTTTTTGTGGGAAACTAAACAGTTTACTAATTCAGTTATTTTAGAACACTAACAAAAAACATATAAAATTTCGAAGTTTTTCGACTTTCTGCAACTTCTACAATTGAACTTGAATAGGGAAGAATGGAAAGTTACTTTAAAATATTAAAATCGGTCCAAGTTTAATTAAATTATTTTGCAATAAACACAGAGTCGGCTGTAAGCTTTATCTTATATAAATTATCTTCTTTATTATCTTATCTTCTTCATTATCTTCTAATGTTGCAAAAAGTCGTAGTATTTTTTTTTATTATACAGTAGCTGTATGTATTAGCTATACTTCTATGCAAAAAAAAAGTAACCTGATACAGCTTGATAGTAAACTAAAAGTCAACGACTAGTTGATTTAGTGACATGAAGGAAATGAAATTTAGTTACAAAAATAGATTAATTATAATAAACAAAATTAGGCACGTTAACGAACAATAACTTATTAAATAAGTTTATGTACCTGTAGACTTTGCATCCATCTCGATTTCGACTCACTTTTGTATTAATTATCTATATAAAACTAAACGAAGAACGGAGCAACTATTTTGACGTGTAATAAACAATTCATACGAGTTTATCGGAATTGCCAGTTCTGCCTGTATTATACGGAAATATATGATGATAGCGGTAACTGCTTAATCGTATAACATCCATATTCCGCCCCACTGTGCGTTGCACAGGCACCTGCAGCAACATGTAAGTGCTCTTTAGAACACGTGTTTTCAAAATCTCTTGCAAAATTGCAGTTTGTAAAATAAAATCGCTAAATCATCGAGTTAATTGTTTTAAGTTGTAGAATTATACCTTAAAATAATGCTTTAGAACTTGTTCTGCTTTTTCCTAATTATTATACATACCTATGGGTAATGGGAATGTCAGATTTTATTGCGCAATTCCATACAAGAAATTATTTGTTGGCAACGAGATACAAACAAAGATGAGATCACGATTTGACTATAGAACATATTACGTACACCTACTATTTTAACTTAGAATGTGTAATACATTTGATTATTTTTATCAAAACATGAAAACTTTCTATTTTCTCGTTCCATTAATACCAAAATTATCGTAGCTAACGTGGTTAATTTTTTTTAATAATTTTATTTGCAATACAACGTACGTACGAGTAACGGGTATTATGTATTATAGATACTTATTTAAAACGTAGTACCTAGTAGAACATTTAACAATGATTGGAAACAGTAGATAGGTATTTCCGCAAATAACTCAAAATTCTAATAAAAAGAAGCATTATATAGAAACTTTAACACTATTGACAATATAATTTTTCGTATCTCAATAAATGTTAAAGAAAACGTTAATAAA
Organism: Rhagophthalmus giganteus; assembly: GCA_036326145.1. NCBI lineage: Eukaryota > Metazoa > Arthropoda > Insecta > Coleoptera > Rhagophthalmidae > Rhagophthalmus > Rhagophthalmus giganteus. The sequence continues at coordinate 835,795 of JARFJA010000062.1, forward strand.
ACGTTGCACAATAAAATCTCGAACGCCCTGTATATAAACATTTGTCCATTTTCAAACTTAACGATTTTAAACCGGAAATTGTTACCCTTTTAGGGTCGATTTTTCCATCTTCCAATTAGCGCAATTTTATATATAGTTTTTAAATAAATGTAAAGCTCTCATGTTTAAAAAGTATTCATTCATATGGGAGGGGACGTGAGCCCAAACTGACAAATTTCGATGAAATTTTTCATAACCTTCGACTTTGGCGGCCTGGCTGTTAAATAAGGGATCGGGAAGTCACGCTCCGTCACTTGCATCGTTTGTAACGAAACCTTATTTTAGGGAACATACCAACATTCATATGAATATCAGAAACCACGTTTACTATTGCGGCCTTCGCCGCCTGTAATAAATGCACAAAACTGAAATTATAAAAGTTAATCTTTCGTTAATAAAGAAAACGTCGCGTGTGTCGGTCGATACTACTACATTCGCGTTAAAATCTGCCTGCATCGAGACCACGATTTAATAGACCAGTTGTGAGAATGAGCGTCTATTAAGCCTAATGTCCATTAAAACTGAATCATTATACTTAATATAAAAAATACCACTAAGGCGAAGTGATATTTATTGCTACCTATAGAAATTGCAATTACACAATATAATCCACATTAAAAACTAGCTTTATTTCACCGCTTAATTAGTCACAAGCATGACCCGACGTTTAAGTTCACCGTTTTCGGCGAAAATGTTTAACTAAACTTAACTGAAACACCGATTAAAACCAAATTTATTTTGCAAACAAAACGACCATTAACTAATTCCAAAATCTTACGTTAAATTTGTAAGTCCCAAACATCTCACAGACCGCCACGGACGTTCTCAACTCATCTCTCTGCACTTTTTACCGAAGTTGACTAATATAGTAGATAACATAGTTAAGTAGATAAATTCAATTACTTATTGGAAAATAGAGTAAAACATGAACGATGTTTAAATCGAAGCCAGAAAATTCAATTACTTTTCCTATTCAATTGGTTTTTATCTGTCGCAGTTTCCACGATTCCAGCTTAGAAAACATTCCGTAGATTATTAGGTTATTGGCGCTTCAGAATATATCACGCAGAGCTTTTCGTCCCTATTCTTAAAGTTGGGCCCTAAAAGTGCCATTTTTTGACATTTTGGCCCCCTAAGTCAATTTTTTTTGAAAATTGCTTTACTATAAACTTCTACAGAAGTTTAAAATGCTTAAGAGTTACAAATTTGCCTTTCCTGCAATTCATCTAACATCTGAACGTGTACTGTTTAAGCATATTCATGTTTGAATATAATGAATTTTGGTGAAATTTGATTTAAATTTATTGTTGTTCCCAATGAAGTAAACTGAGTGGACGTTTGAGCATAACTTGTGCTCCTCACTGTCTTAGTACAACAGATAATGTTGTTGCAACACTAGTTAATCGAAGGGGTTAGAGCCATAAGGGTTTAAGTGCATACGGGTTCTTGAAAATTAAGTTAAGGGACGCAATTTGTTGATGTGCTTTGTGAACAAGCGCTTTTGTAACTTTCAGTGCCATTTTTTTAACTCTCAAATATACTACGTGTACGGGTTGCCTGTCAAAGCTTCGACAGTCAATAAGTCGAAATGAATATTTCTTAACCTTTTAAAACCACACACGGGCAACCCCCGGCTAGCGGTCTACAATGCAATGTGTAAATCAAAAAAGAACAAGTCAATATCCGCGTGAAAAACTATTCAGTATAAATTAATTTTAATTATTTCTTTTTACGAATATGTACTGCATTATAAACACTTTATAACACTGTTCGCTTTATTAGTAAGTTTAAAACATTGCCATAATTGTTATTGGTATCTAGTTATTGATTGATTCTGTAATTGTGGCTAGAAGAAGAGCTTACATAAAGTTAATAAAAACAAGTAGTTTTACAGGTGTACATTTGCAAAGATTTTATTTCGATGCCAGGAATGTTTTTAATCGCTTTAATAATAATAATTTGTGTCCGAGTTTTCCAATTGTTTTCTTTAATGTGCAGAAAATGTCGGTTCCTAAAAACCCCCTTTTTTGAAACTTTTAATTAGGTTAAAGTACTAGAAACCCTGATTACGTAATAATTTTAAAGGAAATAAAGATTATGCAAATCTTATGTCGAACCAGTTGTCGAATTGAACTGTTAAAACTATCTCGAACCGAAAATCGAAAAATCTGAATCTAATTATCTATTGTAAACCGAATTAACAACAAGAATCTCTAAACGAAAGCTTTCGACGGAATATTAACTTAAAAGAACAAGCCATACCTACCTAAAAAGTATTAACACCAATATTTAAACGAAATCGCCATCGAAACTAGCAACGAAAAACTCGCAGATGAAATACAGACAGTCAAAGTGATTACCGAGCTCACTTTGTTTAATTTGGTTATAAATCAAATCATAAAACACAACCAAGCGCAAGGTTACAAAATTGAAGAGAACAATATAGTAAGTAGTTAGCGTTATTTGTTATGCAGATGATGCAATTCCGTTATTTGACAGAGAAAACTACTTCCAACGGATGGATGCTACGACGTTATTGTAGCTTCCCCCAATAACGCTCGGCTCTCGTGACCATCATATGATATCTAATTTCAATTTCTGGAAAACAGTTGCGCGTCCCATTTTAAACTTACATTTCCGACGCTTATTTGAATAAATTTTCTTTATTTTTTCGATATCAGTTTAATTTGAAACACAATTTCTTTGGGGTAGGGAAACGTAGTACACCCTGAGTATATATACTTACTCGACCTGATTAGTTGCAATAGCTGTAATTTTATCGATGGAAGTCGAGTTCGTTTAACTGCATAATTAACTCTACGTCTATTTTCCTAATTTTGTAAAAATTTTCATAATATGCAGTAAAAAATTTTGGCGCTTATCGAAAATTTTGTTACAGGTCACAAAATATACAGAGCGATTTAACACTCGTTAATACGACATTTATTTCCGAAATGTTAAAATCCTGCGTTTTCGATTCTTTACAGAGTAGTCTTTACAAAAAAGAACGTTGCATACTTTTAACCTATCTAGCCTCTCTATTTACTTTACTAAATTTTTATCGAACAGGTGTGTAGTGTGCATTTAAAACAATAGGGAGATTATGCGAATAAACTTAAAATTCTGTTTTTTGGCGTAACGTGAATTAAAAAGTAGGCATTTCAGATAATACTGCAGTAGTGAACGCTTATAATGAACCCGATTATAATGAACTCTCGTTTATTATGAACCGTTATAGATGACCAAACAAATTGTTCATTTGATTCAATGTAATTTTTTTCGCTTATAATGAACTCGCATACATTGAACTTTTGTATATAAAAAACCACATTTTACATTTCAAACCATACAATGTATCGCTTATAATGAACTTTCTACATACATACTTCAATCTTCAATATAGTGTAAGTGCGGCTTATAACAAATGTTCAAAATATGCTCCTTGAACTTAAATACAAGCTTGACAACTGCGAGTTATCGAGTCACCGAGTCATAAACGCGCCACACGACATTATTATGACCAATTTGATTGGCTGAGTTTGTTACCCTTTGGTTTAACTGTTAACGACTTTATTTCAATACTGTAAGACAAGCTGTTTTAAGTGGTTTCATTGGTAAAAATCCAAAGAATTGAGATCTCGAGATTTTTTCAATAAATAATTTGCGTTTTTTGACATACTGTCTTTTTTGTTTTTCAATAGTAGGCAACTAGATATTAAATTAATAAATTTGCTACTTTCGATAAAACTTTTGATCCTTGCTAGTTCAGTAATTGAAGTTCATTTTGAACACACTGTATAATATACCGGAACAATAAAAGTTTAAATACACATCACAACGTTGTTATATATACATAATTGCGAAAAAGACAACGTGGCTGTTTATTGTTAGCAGGGTTGTATCTACTTAAAACTAATTTTGTTAATAGCGCGTACACGTAATTTTTTACATCTACATCTACAGAAAAAGCGAGAACATTAGCGAAGTAGCTTTGTTTGCAGGTTTATTAAGGACAGCGTCGCGTCGGTGACACGTCGTGAAATTTTCATTGGTCTTGGTTAAAATCTGATTAAATCGATCTTAAACCCGAACGAGGGTAAAATAATACCGACACTTATGGAATAGAAATATTACTAGAACACGCCGCTATAATTTTCTGATAATCAACTACATCAAGATAAAATATTTACATGCGCCTTAACAGGTTGTCAATTTCGGTTCAACTATGACAGGTTGTTTTCCTATGGAAGAAATGTAGGTTGTTTTTTTTTTTAGTAGTGGGCGACTCGAGAACGTACGATTCATAAATAATTAAATTGACAACGCATTCTGCAGAAATAATTGCCGTCGCATCGATTCTGTTAAATGCTCGGGGTTATTTTTATTCGCGAGTTTTGCGTTTTTTTCTCGTTATTTCTTTTTCAATTTAACGATTTTACGTTTCTATCTAATTAGAACGACATATACTTTACCCCGATTCCGTTTAATAAACTTTTGTTTTTTTTTTCTGATCCGATCCGATCCGTTTGTTAACTTCCTATTAACGAATCGGATTTGATTGCGACCATCGCGCTCTAGCAGTTCAAATGGAAATTGTTTTTCTGAATAACAAGAAAGTGTTAGACAAAATAGATATCATTTTAAAGTATTTTTCTTGAACCATAATATTTAGGGTGTCTCAAAAACATATCGATATCCGAAAATGAACTGTCGGGGGCCCTACAGCAAATTAAAGTTTTACTTTAACTTTTGCGAATAGTGCTTTGAATACAAACTGAATGTTATTTGAATTCGAATGATTTGAATAATTAAATAATTTAAATGAAAAAATTTAAAAACTAAACGAATAATTAAAGAAACACTGATGTGACCGAGCTATTCTGACAATATGAAGTGTTATCGAATGTTTTGAACTTACACAAAATGACACACTACTGTACTTACACTACTTACATTTGTTATTAATAAAACCTAAACTGCCATAGTTTTACTTTCAGTTTATATTCAAAGCACTCTTGGCAAACATTAAATTAAAGCTTTAATTTGCTCTAGGGCCACAACGGCTCATTTTCGGATATCGGTATGTTAACAAAAATTGTTTGTTTTGATCTGCTCTATAACCCCATCAAATTTGTCGGTATGTTTTAGAGACACCCTGTATATTCTCTTAAGATATTAAGGTGGTACGGTCCAAATAAAAAGATTGATGTTTTTATGAAATAAATTACGTTTTCCATAGATTACAATGTTCTGATTCACAGAAAAATACTTAAAAAAATCTATCATTTTCATAACACCTTTAAAAACCTTAATGATTGTGTAAAAAGTACAATTTTACTGTAATCATAACTCAAAACTGGGGTAATCAAAGTTTACAAATTAATAACTAGTGGGTAACGTAACATTCTCTCTACGGCACAACGTGCTCTTTTGCTTAATAAATACTTATTTTAATTAAATAATTGCTTCGCAATTTTTTAAAATTTCAATGTGTGTTTTTAACGATCATTTGAAAAAATGGAGAAATTTTAGCACGTCTTGCCGTTAAGAATCACTTCTGATGATCATTTTCGTTTTTACGTCAATTTTTTATAAATAATCAAAAGCGGGTTGTTGGAAGTTTTAATTTTTGGTTTAAATGTTGACGCCCAATATCGGACAATGGTTAAATACTGGGTAATATGACTAGACCTCCCTATTTTTATTGTAAAAAGTGATACATTTTACAACCTAAAAATCTAACGCGAGCATTGGTCACTTAACAGTATAAATCAAGCGAAACGTTCTCCTTTTAAGTCCTTTAAGTCAATATTGTGAATTTAGACATAATTTATTGTAACATCAATAAACGGTTAGTATATGACATTTTACATACATTTTAGAAACGGAATCCTGATTAACAAAATATTAATCACGATTAGCTATCCATTACATCGTATATTGCACCAATAAAATGTCTTAAATTTGAGAAAATTAACAATGAGGAATTCGCAAGATCACTGGAATACATCAATTTTGTTCTTTTTTCTTGCTATTTTGTAACTAAGTTTTTTGACGACTATTTTGCAATTGAAGTTCTTACGATATTGCCTTTTTTTGTATATGGCACCTTCTCCTTTTGACGTCATTATTTAATAAATGGTCTTTATTTACATGTACATATTTATAAAACTTTTACTAAATTATTAGTACGGAAAGTTACATTTTCCGAAAAGTGAATAATTTCACACCAATAAATGTTATGGAAAGTTGACCATTACAAACAAATAGGCTGACCGTGCGTAAAGAAACTCGTTAGCCAATCGAAAACGTTGCAGCCCGTGTGCGATCATTGCACACGGTCAATCAAAGTCTTCTACACTGTCATGCAATTACTTTACGCACAAACTGTTTTATTATCAAATTTGACATTTTATTAAAATGTCAAACGAACTTACGTAAACGTCAAAAATCAATTTTTTTTAATAAAAATACTTGTGGTCGTCGGAAAAGCATAGTATATAACACGTGCGGAAAGGTGGATATTTTAGCACTAGTTATACAATATTACTATACTATTTGCATTCGAGAATAAAAGTTTTTCTGCGAGCGCCAGCGAGCAAATAAATCATTCGAGAATGCGAAAGCATTTCGCAATCGTGCATCAAATATTTTTTTGATAACTGTCCCAAAATTAGTAAAAATGTGATTAGAAAGTTTGACATTTACATTAATTAATTTGAGGTTAATGATAATAACAATCCATAATATTTCGCGTCCCGAACTGTCATTTCGCATTCCGTTCGCAGAATATCTTATTTCGCGTAACAGAAACAATAAGAATAAACTTTTTATATGCAGTTATCGAAAAGAAAATTTAATAAAGTTAAATAAACATTATTATAATTTATACGAGACATATTCTTTTAATATACATCTACTTAAATTACAATTTTCCTAATGTAATACTTTTCACATGTGAAATCTATTATTTTTTAAAAAACAACATTTTTTGATAACAATACAATTACCGAGATCTGTTCGCATTCAATATCCTCGAGAACGCCCTATTTATATTGTTATAATAATAATAATATTAATTATTAATTAATTTTCTAATTTCAATTAAAATTAAAGTAGATTATTTATTAGCGAACTTTAAATAAACCAGTTTTTCAGATCGGTAATCTCAGATTTTTCCTGTACTTAACATTAAATCTTAACTTTTGTATTGCGAATTTTAAAATCGTCTTCGAATACGTTTTAATGTAAAAACACCGGATCTAAACATTTATACCGTTAGCTTCAAAGCAGGTAGATTTTACGATTTTACAGAGGCAGGCTATTTCAACCAAGAAGAAGGTTGGTCTGTTTCAAATTTCTCTAAAATTCACTAACAGTGCCGTCTACGGATTATCGTTTGGCGTCAATAGGGACCGTACGCCCTTAAGTAAGTATCCTTATTCTGCGCGAACTTCTCATCGGTCGTACCACGCACTCTGGGAGTGCTGATGCAGTCGTATGCAGGCACCTTTAAATATCTAAAATCTTGCACCGTTTAAATAATCAACTTTAATCCTCAAATCCTAGATAATAATCAAATCTAGAATAGCCAAAAATACCTTTTGACTGACTATCAATACGGATTAGTTTTCTAATAAGTTTACAAGTAAGATGAACTTTTGAAAATACTAATGATTTACTGCATAAAGGCGGCATTTGAGTTGTTAATGTGATATCTATACCATCAAAAATTGAAACCGGTAGCATCATCAGAATTTAATTACCTAACTCAAATAACTAATTAACTCGTTAAGTAAAATTAAATTATATGAAAAGAACGAAGTAGTCACACATACGGCACGAAAGAAAAAAACGATGGCCTCTATAAAAGATTAATGCGAGCAGGTTATTATTGTTCGTGAAAATCGATAAACGGGATAGTCCTGTAAAATGAAAATGGTAAATGTACCTACTTTGTTGATAAAAATATATTTACTTATTATCTTAAATAGTATTATTACATTTTGAAAGTTATGCGGAATTTTTCACAATTTTGTCTTACGCAAAAAATGCAATGTTAAATTTGAAAAGGGACTGACGTTTTTTAAAAGTGAATCGGCACCTGTAGTGTCGCAAACATTTAATTTTTAAAACAATTAACAATACTAAAGTGCAAAATTTCAATCGGTTGCGGTTGGAAGAAGAATTACGAAGGTAAATACCGAGAATTTTATTTATTTTGTTTTTATACATTGTGATAAATTTTGAATTATTAAAAACTTGAAAGTGATAATATATTGGCCCTCAGGAATGTATAACTATGGACTCGAGATGTGTACCCATACACTTAGCAGCTATGTACTTTAGCAACGGCATCGGTATGCGTTATGTGCCGGTGTTCCCCAGGAGGCGATTTTTGTATCCTGGCTTTTTTTACGATTCTGAACAACTTTTTCTGTTAACAATTTTGTCTAAAATAAAAAATAAAGGAACTTTTCTCCTGAAGCATTTTCATGTTTTCTTAATTTATTAACATCGTGAACATCTGATCTCAGATTTTTTTTTAATTTTAAACTCATTTTTTGTAAAGAACGACTTCGTCGTAAAATAAATAATAAATATTTTTTCCTCTAGTCAATTCTAGTTTAGTTGTGTTTGAAAAGTTTTAATTTTGATTTTAGGACAAAACTTTCGAACTTGCGCAACAGTACAACGATTCCAAAATTAAACAAAAATTGGAATTTGTCGAAGATTGGTTGCTGAGTAATTAATAAAGACTCAAAAGATCAAAGATCAATTTATTTTCAAAAATCATTTAAAATGTTTTAAAATATTATAAATTAATAAGTGGGCACATTTTGAACCAATTACATAAACCCACTGTGCAACGTTCAGTAATAATTAGACGTGTGAATTTTATGTGTTCATCAGAAAAAATAATTATAAAAATATCAGGGATACCCCACATCTCATATTCTTTATCTATGATTTTCTCGAATACGGTTCATTTGATCAAAATTAAACAAGAGTACCTATTTTATCCTAACATGTCTGTGAAATCCGAAAATGACTTTAAAAATTTAAAAACTTAAACTTCTGAAAACTTTGAGGTTAGAAAGGTTAGGGGTAATGCACCCCTGGTTCATCTGAGGTGACATTAAAAAACCTATTGCGCCATTTTAAAGACTTTGATTTATTACGTATGTACACCAAAAATGATTAAATTCCAACGAAAACTAAAAATCTTATTTAAAAGAATTGATTTTAATTTTTTAATTTTGGGGGTGAATATCTCAACAGGAGACCACCGTAGGAACAAAATTTATAGCAACTTGTGACATTATTTTGACGTGGTTTATACGCTCTCGAGAAATTTCCTGGACACCCTGTATTTAAACTTGAGTGATATAAGTTAAAAAATGATAGGTACGTTTATAATCGGAACATTTATTTTAATTTGAATAAAGTACTTATGTGTTAGACATCCACATAGTAATAATAATTACTTATTTTTGTGAAACAGGTTAAATTTTAAACAAACGATGACTATAAATCGTAATTCGAAAGTAAGCATTTGGGTATTTACTAATATTCAATTACATACCTATAAAGTCTGATTTCATGCCGCAGGAGATATCTCGTTATTGCGGGAGTCTCAATAAAATATTAACGTTAACGTTAAATTCATTTTTTTGCGAATAACTTTGTATAACAATATACAACACACAGAATTTTTTATTATTTTTCTATACCTATCTAGGCTGCATTAACTGTTCTGTACAATATACACCGCGTCCAAGATAAGAATGCACAGCATGGGGATCTTGAAAACGGTAGAAGATACAGGGTGGCTTAAATTAGAAAACAGTTGCGCTATTTAGAGTATGTTCACATGCTGGTCGCAAAAGTTCATTATTGATTATCGTTTTCAAAATTCTCAAAAAAATGTGATTTTTTGGATTTTCGTTTCTTTTCATTTTTTTATTTATTTTAAATGATATTAAAAAACTACCGGCACTTTCTCGTTGCCACTTTTTAAGCTCTACAAAATGGCGTGTTCAAATTTTTAATCCGACGTTTCGTATCCGAGAACCCATCATCAACTTTATTTTTTTATATGGCCACAAACAAAGAGACACCCTGTATTCGGTAGCATTATTCATTACAAATTCAACGATGTATCACACATTATGGTTTTGAAGCCAAAAAAGGGGAAAAACGTGAGTTATAAGGTTTTTTATTTTTTAAATTAGTATGCGCTGCTACAATAACAGAAACAAAATGTCAAAAATTATAATAATTGCTCAAATAGGTTGCCATTATTTTCTAGACACAAGTATGCTCTGTCTACAGAAGAATTCAAAACATGGTCTAACATTTCTGGTGTGATTGTATTAACTGCTGCTAAAACCAATGCCAATAACTGTTCTTCAGTTTCAAAAGTGGCGTCATACACTTGGTTTTTTAAATAACCCCACAGGAAAAATCCAACGGAGTTAAGTCAGGTGATCGGGCTGGCCAGGCTACTTCACTGTGAGTTCCAATGCATTTTTCAGGAAACCTCTGGGACAAATATTCCCGCACAGTTCTTGAATTATGCGCTGGGGCACCATCTTGCTGAAACCAGCAGTTGTTAACTATAAGTAATGGTAATTCATCCAAGGCATTCTCCAAATCAGTCTGCAGTAGGTCGAGATATCGTTCGGAATTTAAATTGTTGTGATAAATAAAAGGTCCTATTATTCTGCCACCCAAAATGCCTACCCACAGATTAAATCCAAATCGATGTTGATGCCTTGTTTCTTTTATTAAATGAAGATTGTCTGTTGCCCAATAATGTTTGATACGCCGGTTGAAAATGCCATTGTTGGTTATCATTGTTGGTTATTGTTTTTCCCCTTTTTTGGCTTCAAAACCATAATGTGTGATACATCGTTGAATTTGTAATGAATAATGCTACCGAATACAGGGTGTCTCTTTGTTTGTGGCCATATAAAAAAATAAAGTTGATGATGGGTTCTCGGATACGAAACGTCGGATTAAAAATTTGAATACGCCATTTTGTAGAGCTTAAAAAGTGGCAACGAGAAAGTGCCGGTAGTTTTTTAATATCATTTAAAATAAATAAAAAAATGAAAAGAAACGAAAATCCAAAAAATCACATTTTTTTGAGAATTTTGAAAACGATAAACAATAATGAACTTTTGCGACCAGCATGTGAACATACTCTAAATAGCGCAACTTTTTTCTAATTTAAGCCACCCTGTATCTTCTACCGTTTTCAAGATCCCCATGCTGTGCATTCTTATCTTGGACACGGTGTATAGTACTGCAGAGTTGGTGCGCCGTTTTGGAATCATCCCATACATAGGTATTTGTACATATTTGCCTTTACTTCAAATTTTTGTCTTTCCGATTAAAATCTGTTACCGCCTCCTCCCTACGTACAGAGTTTTACACTTTTTACAAAATCTCATATAGCACTATCCACAACATTATTATTAAAATTGAACAAAAAAGGCACACTTACAGGTAACGTAAAAACAATAGATTGAACATTTTTATAAAATTTCTGTCCTTCTATGGAATATAGAGCACTTTAAATTCTAAGGTAGTAGTGGTAACAGATTTTAATTCGAAAGACGAAAATTTAAAGTAACGGCAACTATAGATATAAAAGCGTTATTAATCTCTTTCTTTTTGATTTCATACCTTTGCGGTAGTATTTTTCTATCAAAATTGTATTTTGCACCGGGGTGTAATTTTACGTATCTTGCGTCGCCCATCTCATCCATCTCGATCTCAATCTCATCACTCTAACTTGACAGACGCGTCGTCTAAATTGCGATTCAAACTCTATAGATATTTTTCTTCCGAAATTTACTTTTCATTATCCCGACTAAATAGCGCGGCAAATTCTCGAATCTGTATGCAAACCAAAATTCGGGGACTTTGCACGTTAACATTGTATAACGGTATAAATTTCTGTTCGAATAAATCAATTTGGAATTGTCGAATTCTAAATTGTTTCGAGGAAATTAATTTCAAGGTTTGTGAAGTTAAATAATAATTTTATACTAATAGAAAATAACTTGTAAATGTACGTATTACAATATTAAGAGACATTTAATTTTATCATCATTAGCGACGTAATGTCTGATTAAAACCAACTTTACTACGTATAGGAATTTCGTTTTTTTTTTTAAATTTTATTTTGTCTAAACAGTAATTTATTAAGAGTATTATGTATTGTGTTGTTTTAATTGCCTGTTTCGCCGCGCATACTGTACAACCGATAAGATTGAGGCATCGAAAGCAAAAGTAAAGCACCCCCAATAATTACAAGCAAATTAAACGTTAGAGCGAAAACTATTTAGTGGCAAAAATGTTTCATTCCAAAAGAAAGGAGAAACATCGTAATTCGACTTGTAAATTGTTCTTTTAATACCGCAGCCCTTTAATCGTCCACAGAAGGGTAGTTGACGTTTATGTTTGAAGTTTGCCGTCCCTCGGCTAAATAATTAACAAAAACTCAATTGTTATATTCCTTAGCTCAAGTTTTCATGTAAACTGTGGCACGAAATGAGCCTTAACGAATTTGGTAATTTATTAGCGGAAGAGAGGGGATTTTTAGTCTATAAAATTACCTACTTTTACTGTTTGAACCGTCAAGTTAATCGTATTTTCCTTATTTAACTGAACGAAGACTGATTTCCCACTAGGTGTCCAAAGAAATTGTGCGCTTTTTGATGTTTTCGCTTTACAGTTTTCTCGAACACTTTGTTTTGAATAAGTCTTTTATATTAGTTTAGTTATACACTATATACAGTAAAATCTCGCCATAACTGACTAATTTGAGCGCGAGGGTGCCCGTTAAATCCAAAATTCATTAAATCGAAAGGTTACCGTACCTACATATTATTAGGATTGCAGTTCACGTTTACTTAATTTTGAACTATTTATTTATTTCGTCTAATTGAGTAAGATCGTGCTTTAAAAGAATTTCTAACTAACGATAAGTATATGGTTATTTTTTAATAATTTTATTATTAGTATAGTCTGTTCAAAATGAACGCGCCTTTTCCTTTTATTCTATACTTTGTTTTTTAATTAAGAGGAGTACTTTATCCGTCGCAATCTTTCGTTCTAGTAATTGGCTGAATTTCAAGTAATAGCTAATTAAAGAACAAGGTGTAGTTTCGTTGATAACGCACATAACATAACGTTCTAACATAAGATTTATCGATTCTAATTTATTTTGCTTTGCACATTTTCTATGTACTATGTACACTGATTATTTGCGGTTTCAATTATACGTAATTAGAAAAACGTTGAAATAAATTACGAAAATTAGTACAGCTCGTGCGACGTTTGATATTGGTTATTGTTCAATTTTCGCCGTAGGTAGATGTTGTTATCATTTTTTTTTTATATTAAAGTATGGAACACGTTCGTTTGAAATTCAAAGAAAACTATTTGATTCGGACACATGAATTTTATTTTTAAAATATTTGAGAATGCTTAGAGCCGCCATTACCAGATAAGAAAGAACTTAAAACTAATAATGACTAAATTCAAGTTTTTGGAGTGAAAATAACGCCGACTACTGTGACACATCACTTTGTGATACAAACATGAAATTCGTTATATGATATAATGCGTTATAAAACAGAGTGTCTAGGAAATGATGAAAAATCTTACGGGACATATAGAACACGTCAAAATAAAACTTTTAGTTTCTATAAACTTTTTACCTACGACGCTCCCCTGCCGAGATATTCACCTCCAAAGTTGAAAGGGAAACATCGATTTGTTTAAATAACGTTTTTATTTTTTATTACAATTTAATCATTCAAAATTTAACAGTCCTAGTAAATTCAAATTTTTTGCTACCACCTCATGGGGAGCAAGTATGCACTACCCCTAACCTTTCTAATCACCGTTTTCTAGTGTGCGCAGCAGCATCAATATTTTTCTATTTTGTGATAGTGGTTACATAGGAATTTATAAAGAAATAAATTTTATATAAATGTATTTTATGTACTATATCTATAGATACCTTGTATTTATGAATATTTATTCATAAAAATTTAACATGTAAAAAGGTCTATTTACAACTCTACATGTATACAGTTTATTATTGTCTTAGTTATTGTTAAGCTCAATAAGCAAACAATTTAAAATTATTCTTTATACGTATGTACAATATAATACCTTTATACCTAAATATTTTTCTACCGATATTAAAAAATTGTATGTTTATTTATTACATTTATTTATAAATAAACTAAAAACATTATGGAAGTATTTTTTTAATCTTATTGTAGAGTAGGGTGGTGATTCTGAAATAGGTCTAACGTTTATTCTAATTAGTATAGAATATTATATTATATTAATAACCGTTATTGACTAACGTTTCTTCTAAATATCATTAATTATTATAAAAATTGATTTTGAATATAAATAAGTCCACATTCGATGCCTAACGAAGTTGGGAGTTTTCTGTGCCCACCATCTGCACTACCTACTGAAAGCACGTAGGCCGTTAGAAGTAAATGTGGGTTTATTTGTCCATAATATTCTGCAAACTATGTAAATAACGCAAAACTGGAAAGGCAATTGAAGAGCTTGCCTGTAAAAGTTTACAAGTCCATTAAGTAGACATTATAAAAATCGACAGAAACGCGAATTTGTTTTGTACATATTTATATCATTTTTGGTATCTATTACTTACGTACTTATATGTACACCTACAGAAAATTTCACCTGTAAATCATAAACAATAAACTAATAATGACAAAAGAAGTTTTAAGCTTGTGAACTTTTTTCTTTAATTTGTGTCACTTTATCTGTCATAAAGAAAAGCTTGGATTATTGTTAATTATTCACAAAGATATGGTGTGTAAATTCAAAATTAAAATCTACCCAGAAACAGGACTTCGGTTTTGTAAGCAAATAATAAGTACGACAGATAATACGAATAGGAACTTGTTGCGTTTGGAACGAAATATTCGGTTTGAGGGGGTTGTTTTTGTGGGATCTTATTCACATCGATCGTAAATACATGGAACATTCGATAAAATTCAAGATTATGAGTCGAAATGGTTCCGATAAGTCATTTACACAAAAATGAAACTTGTTAGGTAACTTTTACAAGCAAGCTCTCCAATTATTATTGTTTTTTCTGCGATATTTTTCTTTATTTCGTTCTTTCCGTATAATAAAACATTCTGAACTAATTTTTCGCATCTACCACATAGTTGTCCGGGCAATGAGAAGAATGTCTTTATAATAATCGTACGTCTCTAAGCAATTTTGCTTCGTCGCATAAACCGATTTTTAAATTTTTTTCGGAGAAACAGAGTCGATCGCGCTATATTTTAAAACCACACTAACGAAGCTTTTCTATAACTTGTTCATTAAACCGACATAGAACTGTGTACGTCCATAATATTTATCTGCGAACTCTACAGATAATAACCTGAAATGCCGAATACGATGTTTCTTTCTAACAATAAGATATTTCTCTTTATTGTGCCCTCTATTTATTATTTTTTGGGAATCAATCCGGATAATAAGAGGGATGTTGAGTTGTCAGCATAAAAATCGCGCGACTTAAACTAATTTTTTTCAAATCGCTGTTTTAACTGCACGTGAAAGTTCATTAATTTTTTTTGTCGCTTCATTCTTGATACGACGGTTTAACGAACATCCTTAACGTTCAGCAACAAATTTTGATTTTTAAAATGTCAAGTTGTTTTTTTTTTTAATTTTAATTAAAACAAAGTTCTATTTACGATTGTTTCAAAAGTACTTTTCAATTTCCATCTTTTTTCGAAGTAGATAGATAACCTTTATTTATGTTTATATTTATGCGTAAATACGTATAATGGTGTAGACGGAGCAGGAGCGCGACAGGATAATAAATGGCTTGTAATCTTTATTTGGAATTTAAAAATTTATGCATTCTTAACGCTTTTAACGACACGTGTGAAATGTAGGTACGTTGCGCACTCGCCGTGTTGTTTGTTCACTCAACCTTCGCCCTCGCGAACAATTTTCACAGCTCATGTGTAAAACACGTCCTTTTCGCAACTTATTACATAAATAACAATTGCGTGTTGCGTTTCTAGTTATTAAACGAGCATAAACAACAATGGATTTTAGGCAATTAAAGATCACACTTTTGATAAATAAATGCGCAGGACATTCGTCGATTTTAGTTTTTATTCATTTTTCTCGTTCGATCTGATTAACGAAGATATTTCGTACGTTTACGCCAATACGTGTGCGAAAAATAGTATTTTGAAAGGCACACATAACGGGCCGCGCCGACAATATATCTTTAATGCACACCCGCATCTCCCAGCATTTGCCCCTACAAAAAAAAGTAATCAACCCTTAACGTTATTTACCTAATCGTTTATCCTTTGTATAAATATCTATTTTTGAACTGAAATTTCAATTAATTCTGATAAACGAGCCGCGGCTATTTTGCGATTTGCAGTGATTTGGTTCGCCGATAATACAGATCCGTCCGTTCGATTAGACTTTTTCTATTCTGTAAAAATAGAGCAAGTTCGACATAACCTAATGAAAATCAAATAGACTTTTTGCGGACTTTAACGATTCGCCGGCTTAAATTTCCTGCTTCTACCTTCGTTACCGTCTTTTATTGCTCACGATGAATTTTGCATGCAGTCGAGGGGTTCGCGAAAAGTCGTATTAACTGCCGCAATTAAGTTTTTTGATATTAGTTTTTGTAAGGAGCGAGAACGTTGCATAAATAAATCGGATTAAAATATTTTACGAACGTAAACCCCCGAATAAAACGATTTCGTCGGGTAAAAGTGTTGGAAATTATAATTTCGTATGTTGTAGGAACGCCATTTTTCCCGGTACCTATTCGGAAATCATTAAACGAATCGTAAATTTATGAACGGCGATAGTAAAGCATTGTAGGTAAAGGAATTCTAAAATCCACTTTCGCGCAGGATATTAAATTTGATAATAAAATGTATGACGTATTACCGCAAATATTCCAATAGAATGCCAATGTTATTTATATTACGTTTTACCTACATTATTTTCGCTCGGCCCGTATTTCTGGGGAAATTTAAAATGCCACGTACGAAATTTGGAAAATTCAATTAAACGCACCAACTGCCGTATGCCTACCTACTGACGTAACGAGGAAAACGATCGTCATTGAAATTAATACTCTCTATCTATCCATTTTGTAATGTAATATAAACGCTAATGTTATTCATCGCTAAAGTTCTTGGCAGTTTAGTTGTAATAAGAACTCGTATAGCACATCATTACCTACTATGTAGCTAGCATAAAGTTACAGAAACAACTTTACTCCCGAATAAAATACTGCAATTTCGTGCTCGTAACCGGAGAAATTAAAGTAGGCGCATGAAAAAGCGTCCGAACTTATCATCGACGAAATTCGAAATTCGAAATCGGGAAAAGCTCGCGCACCTGCAACGTAATTAATTATTATTTTTCGTCACGGTGCAATTTTCGCTATCGGTCATATCTTTAATTAGGTCAGAAGTTTTTAGTCGCGGCATTCACCTCCACCACCGAAACAATTAAACGTTTGGGCACCTATCGTTGTTTACGTCGTGCAAATATAACGAGGTGTCGCTTTCGGTTGTCAAACTACAGAGATACGTGTCTTAAATTTTGAAAGCTCGCCGTAGTAAATTTGCCGGGACTAATGAAATCGTAAGATATTAAAAAAAAAAAAAAAAGATTTAGGCGGTTGCCGAGAATTTGCACAAATTTCAAAGGCAAATTTAGTCACAGTTAGCTTTCGATTTAATTAACGCTCAAATCGAATTAGGAACTGCCGTTTTTTCGGTCGTTTAAATGCCCCCGTCTTCTTCTTATATTCGAAGCACGATGGAAAAATTCGCGATAAAAACATTATTACGAAAAATCGGAGGTTCTTAAACTCCAATTAAATAAAGTAAATGGCCGTCTTGAAGGACAAATTACGGAGTTCAATCGATAACTTGTTATTTAAGTACATATTCGGATCTATATCGAAAAAAAAAATAAGGTGTATTTTTACTATTACGATTTTCGTTTTAATTTATCCAACCTTTAAAACTATTAAAAGTTTCGCTTAATAAAATAAAAGACACGCGATATATTTGCATAAAAAATTGTAGGAAATTATTTTGGTGATTTGTAGATATCTTGAGGAATTACCTATATTCTAATACGAATCGACAATTCGAAAATTAACGCATTTTCCATCCAGATCCGATTACGTCAGTAATTAATTACGTATCCCGATGTAAATTCGAACCTAAAACATTTACAAAGGTAAGTTTATACCCGATAAAATTTAAAGAAACGAGAGCAACGAGGATTCTGCAAGAGAGAACTCGATAAACATTTTTAAAAACATACCTGAATTAATTAGCCGTCGATGCTGTAAAAGTCACAGCACTTCGTCACCGATTGTATAGTCGATGCAGTCGTGCATGTTAAAATGCCTTAATTCAGCGAGCGAAGATTGACCGAAAGCTTTCGTTCTTATAGACGCCAGTGCTGCACTGATCTACTGGCGTCCCAGCGCTTTTACGTCATGACATTCGAAAGGATACAAAGGATAAACCTGCGCGCCGCTTTTGAAACTAAACCGCGAATTCGGCGTTTCGCTACAGTTCGAGTTCGTTTCTTGAGTGTTCCCAGTTAACGACCCCCACAGAATTCTGTAACGTTCGATATCGTTACAGGGGTTGGCCGCCGCCGCCTCTGCCGCCAATAGAAATCTCGACGGTCGGAGGTACTCGAAACCCTAATTCAATTTCGGCGGTTAATTATGTCGCGTTTCGACGATAGTTTTGTTTTCCGAATAAGCACACAGAGAAATTTCTAGGCGTCGCAACCAGAAAGTGCATAGCTAAAACTGTCTTTAACCCTTTCGGGACGGGTCTATTTCACAATGTCGACCGCGCTGGACACAAAAAATTACGATATCTGAAATAAAAAATTTTGATGTTTTTAGTTTCTCAGGAAGTAAAAATGCATGTTCATACTCAAAAAATCTTTATAAATGGTCATAAAATGGAAACTTTTATAAAAAATCAATAATGTCAATATCAATTATAATATTGTAAAATTACATATAAATATCAACAAAAAACACTAATTCGCCTAAATAACCATGAAAAAGTAAATTTCATGAAAAAAAATCAAGAAAAATAAATAAAATGAAAAAATATGGTAATATCAATTCGAAAATTATTTGAATATAAATAAATAAGTGTAGTCATAAACCGCTAAATTTAATTTTTAGATAAACGAAATATATATGTATATACACATATAAACAAATCAGAAGTTTTTCCTGGAGTGGTACTTCTTATAACACTCCCCTATACAAAGAGGCACTTTGCACTCTGGACACCAAGTTGTCACAGATGTGCGTTTTTGTTCCCGAAGTTGGGTGTTTGCGCAGACATGACAATTCCTTTGGCCTCTCTGTCGTTTACCAGTTGATGGCAAATACGAAGGAGAATGTCTTTCCATAAAATTAACTGCAGTCAATCGATCAAAATTACCACTGCTTTGCCTTCCAGGTCGCCCTGCAGTGAGTACTCCATACCGACGAATCAGTTGCCGAATAATATTTCGCGAGAAGTTTTTCAGCACCAATTTATTGTTCCCAGTTTTAACTAAATATAAATTATAACTATTGAGTAGACTTAGATCCATCAAATGGAAAAATAGTTTCTTATACCACTTGATGGATTTCCTAACACACTCCACAGTTGCAATTTGCATGTCCACTTTATCTACCATCCTCATATTTTGAGTGTAGTCGATAACGCAGTCTGGTTTCACTATATTCTGTCCTTGGTTATTTTCAGTTGTTTTCAATTGTCCTTCATGTATCGTCGTCACCATAAAAACATCACGTTTATCTCTCCACCAAATCGCTAAGATATTGTTGTTGGATTTCAAATCGCAAGTTCCACGCGGTACTTTTAGTGGAAACTTAGGAAAATTTTTCCGGTTCCGTTTTACTGTACCGCAAAATCCAGTGTTTTTGTTGTGAAGATACATGGCCAAATTAGGGCTTGTATACCAATTGTCTGTATATAAAATATGCCCTCTATTTTCGTATTTAGCCATCAGATGTTTTATAACACTACCACTAAAAACTAATAAATTATCACGCACTATGTCTGTTGCAGCTCCTGTGTACACTAATAAGTCTAAAACCATTCCCGTTTCGCAATCACATAATACAAAAGTTTTTATTCCAAATCGGTGTCTTTTTGAGGGGATGTATTGCTTGAAGTGAAGTCTGCCTTTGAACAACAATAATGACTCGTCGATAACCAATTTTTGGAAAGGGTAGAAGAAATTTGAAAACTTTGTTGTAAGATTATCAAATATAAATCTAATCTTCCATAATTTGTCATTATCTACAGGATTTGTATTATCGACAAAGTGCAAATTTCGAAGCAGCTGAACGAACCGATCTCTACTCATAAATTTAGTAAAAAAATCGGTTTGTATCATCTCGTCTTTGGACCAGTAGTCCTTTATTGAGTGTTTATTTACATGTGGCATTAGCATCACTAATGCGAAGAATGTATATAATTCGCCTACGGTTGTGTTAATCCATTTCTTCGATTTTTTACTACCAGTAGACTCACAATAATTGTAATATTTATTAGTCTCGTCTGCAATATGTTGCATTAGTTCTTCGTCAAAAAATTTCAAAAAATAGTCGCATTCTTCACTATCATCTCTAACATCAAAGAAGGGTGATATGCCTGATCTTGTATTGTCGAATTCGAATGTTGATGGTGCAAAATTGTCCATATTTCGCCAAGTGAAATCACCCACAACTGTTTCAACATCACTATCACTGGCAGTATCACTACAATCACTGGTCTCAATTTCACTCAACTGTTCTTCTTCATCACTGTCGGAATCGTCAATTCGTGGGCGTTTTGACGCAGGAAAATCCCGAGAAGTTGATGGTGTATCCATAGTAAAATAAAAAATTTATAATATATATATATATATATGAACTATTGACCGACTTCGAACAAGACAGAAATCAGAATGAAACGAAAAGGCCTAGAAATTTTGTCGATAATTAGTTACCGTATTTTTCGGAATAAGCACCCACCCAAATAACGGCCCATGGGCGGTTATTTGGCACCTGGGCGGTTATTTGGTGTGCACGTAGTTTAGATTGGAACTGGGCGCTTACATGGTCTGCACCTGTTGTAAAATTTGTGTGTTGCATGTACGATGGACAAAAGCGTGCAGTTTTGTCAGAATAATTATATAACTGGTTATCATGTCTGATAACGCCCATGGGCGCTTTTTCCGAAAAATACGGTGTGGTGTAAAAGAGAAGGGAGGTATTTTCTTCTGTTACATGAGATCTAAGCACCCCTGTCAAATTAAGAATTATGATTTGTTATGTCTATATGTGCCCGCAACGGAAAACGCCCCTCATAAAATAGAATTTATGAATTGCAATGTCTTTGAGTGCCCGCAATGGAAAACCCCGTTGATTTGACACCATAATGTCATGTTATAAAAAGCAAGAACTTTGTAAATATAAAGACTGCGATTTAAAAATATCGTATTATAATTTATAGGCAAAAGGCTAGAATATATGAAAAATACATGGGGAGTGAAGTAGATTCCTCCGACATTTACGACACCCTTGAATAAATAAAAAAACATATGCAAAAACTATAATTAATGTCACCCGTACTTAAAGTAAATAAACAATAAATAAACAGCGCATATTGGTGTATTTATAACGTCAATGAGCGCTATTCGGATATCAATACAAGTAAAATGAGTCAGAACGCTTATTGACGTTACCCGGCTATCGCGGTAGTCATGCGAAAACGCTTATTGACGTGACCCGTCCCGAAAGGGTTAACAAGATTTTTTGAGTCAATACTACATTGAATATTCTTGTAGTAATAACAAGAAAATCTGGACGTGACAACTATATAAAAATGTCAAAGTCATTTGTTCTGTTGCTTATAGTGGTAGTGACTAATTTTAATTCGTTGAACTAGCCGTACCCTCCACGACGATGTTACATTTGAATCTGGTTGTAGCAACTAGATTTTATAGACACTATAACCTTTTAAACCTCATTGCAGTTACCAAATTTGATGAATAAATCTTTACTTTTTTTTCTAGTTATGGTAACTATATATACCCATGGCCATGACTATTTTTCATATTTGTTCCAGTTATGCTTAATGGTTAGAATTACTAACGAAAGGAGTTACAGCGATTGGGAAAAATGAGAAAAAATACATTAAAATATTTGAACTTATATATTTATGAAGAACACATTTTTTTCCATTCGCGCTACAAAAATATCAGCCTTTTATAAAATTAAAAATTAAATTTGCATTACAAAAATTAATATATTATTATTGACAATCATTTATAGAGAATAAATCCTCAAATTCGGAATGAACAATAAAACACTTGTCACCGCATTTCTCGATAATATTATATAACTTATAACTAGACAAGGAATCGAAAGTGAATAAGCCATGTGTATCCGTGTTTTCAACATCAAGTTGTATTTCATACATTTTTATCATAAAAGTAAGCAAATTCTATAGAATAAATGATCAATTGAATACTTCTAACTTTTTTCATGTACATTTTTATAAACTTACAATTGTTATAACTTTGGACTGAAACAGTGAATCGCGTCTGATCACAAATGTAAATCGGTCCTCGACATCAGGAATCAACTTTGAAAGGTCATCCTCATTGAGAGTGAAAATATCTTCACAAGAAATATTATTATCTGTAGTGTATAACAAGTATTAAGAGAGTATCAATACATAATAGAAACTTTCATTATTTGATTGTATGAAATACAATATTTAAAAATGCTTGTAACAGCAAGATCAGCTTTAAATAAAAATTTATAATAAATTTGATGAGAATATAAAGAGAATGAAAACATTTATTTAATTGAAATCGGTTATATTTACTACCAATAAGAAATTCAATATGTAGTGAAGCAGATAATTCAATTTTATGTGTACCTTTGAATCGTTCAGTCAATGTTTCCAAACCAAATTGTTTTAAAATTTCTTCAATTGAACGTTGCTCTTCGATGTTACTCACGGTGAAATCTAAAAATATGCACAAAAATTTATCAAAGTTTTGGAATAGGCAATTATTGACAGCATCCGAACGTTTCAAAGATTTACATTCTTTCTAGAAGAATACCGCGTTTTTTACTTTGAGGTTATGTTCCAAATTACGATCGATTTAAAATCAATAAAGACATTTTTTTGGATATATTTACGTATGATTTTAGTATTAAATAATGATCGGTAACTTACCTGATTTTGAAAGAACTCTGAAGAAAATCACTTTATCTCATTCACGTGCACGAATACAAAATCCCTCGCAAAATCCAATACGCTCGTTTTTGGTGGGCTTTGTCCTCGTGATAGTAGATCTCTAACCGGCACAGTCGGCGCAGCGTCTCCACAATCTCAGTTGCGTATACGTGTGAAGCAATTTTGCCCCACTCCTTCACACAGACACACAAACTGGAAGTGTATGGAGATACTGCACCGGCAGGGCACCGGCCGTCTCAATACATCGCCACCGGTAATGCTGCGCACTAGTGACTGCGCATCCGGCAGTTGATGACGATGAGGCGAAATATAGGTTCTCCTTATTTATTTACCACAATGATAGTTTGTTAGATCAAATGACAAAAAATAGTTTTATGTAATTGAAGAGTAAATAAATAATGTTTAGAAGTATTATTATATTACAATAATACTTATATTTCTCTCTGATATACATATCGCGACATATCGTGATTGTTACATATGTATATTAATTTTTTTCAACACTTCTTATTTTCATTTTATTCGAAAGATAACATATTCGACTTTTTTCCATGGTACATGGAATGAATATGCTTTTCAATAAACATAATTATCTATAGTTATATCACGAAAAAATATTGGTTTCTTGATCCAATTTTTCTTTGGTCATAACAACTAAACTTTTTTTAATGTATTTTTTTGTTAGAGGGATGAACTTGAAATTTCTGGTCACAGCAACTAGATTTTTCTAGTTTCTCAAACGAATCAAATTTAATTCGTGCGCCTAACTTTCCTGGTTAAAGACGATTTTAGCTATGCGTTCTAGTTGCTATATCCAGAAGCGTTAAATCTGGACCATAAAACTAAATTTCATGTTCCTTCAGCTAAGATCCTGGTTGTAGGAACCAGATTTTCTAGTTACTACGAACAATATTTCCCAACCAACTTTTTTTTGGTTGGAGTACACAGGAGCCATTTTTCTGTGTGAGCGAAACATCGATTACGCTCTCGTTCTGCGTTCTATGATTCCAGTCCAGTCATCCCGACGACCGATCGTATTCGTCGTATTTTCAAATCTTGGAAAGACGCGCGTGCAACGAAACACGAAATTACTCGTGTAGAAATTGGATTAGTCCATAGAGGCGTCTGCCGAATCTCCGAATTTCTTTCTGCAACGACATATTTCGGAAAACTGTCGTGCAGGTTTCTTGAAAGCTGTAGTTTTTCCCCAGGCTTAATCGTTCATCAAATTTTTGATATTGTTTCAGAAACTGTTCAAAAAACGATCTAGCAAATATTACGTTTAGGGTCGGTTTCGCCGATTTATTCTAAAATTTAAGTGTAATTACGTTAGCCCCAATTTCATAAGAAAATCTAACCATAAAGCGACTTTAAAATTTAAAGTGTTAATTACTATACAGCAACACATCATTGTAACAATGTTGCTTTAAATTTAAAGCAACTTTAGCGTTAATTACGAAACTGACCCTTAACTACTAAAGTTTCCTTCGAAACCATTGTTTTCGTAGATAATTAATACTTAAGTCGTACTTAAATTTTAAGGTGCATCGGTGCAATCGGCCCTTAGTGATTGTGCTATCATGTCGTGAATGATCTATTATACAATATCTGCACTTAAAATACAGACAGATGCTGACACTTGTTGGAACTTTTCCACGAGTTTTTAATTGATTAGAGAAAGTTCTACAAAATCGAAATATAAATTCTCAAAAATATTAAACGTTATTAGGTGTCGCGTGTTTTCCTCAAAAACGTTTGGCATCGACGAGCCAAAACAACGACAATTTCTTGCACTGTTTGAGTTGCTGACAAGTTGTGCTGCCGTACCTATAATAAATAAAGCCGACTTTTCCGTTAAAGTTTTTCCAACATCCGCATTAAGGTGCTGATGGTACAATTCCTCGAATGATCGAATTAATTCCGATTAACCGATGAACCAGTTACCGTTTTTTTATCACTTTATTAAAATTCGATATTATGTAAATTGAATCATCGAGATACGTGCACGAATTCGGCTATTATTCTCCTTGATAACCTCCTCGATAATCTTCGTTCTGAATCACACCTTACACTTTTCCATTACGTTTGTTGCTAAACGACATTCGACTTAAGTCTCAGGGTCGAATTCATAAACGATGTAAATTCTATACTTATGTCATTTTATTTTCACTTGAAACTGAGATTATGAACCAAATTTAGAACCTTTAGTTAGTTATCTTATTCTTATTACAGCTCGCTTACTTGTTTTGAAATTATAAGCAAATACACTTTGTTAAAAAATATTTAAAGTTTTCGATAAGTAAACTTAGTTTTTAGTTTACTTATGTATCGTTTATGAATTCGGCCCTCAATTTCCTAATAAAACTAAAATGACTTGGAAATTTAAAGTCTATCCAATATATTATTGTAGCAATGATTTAAGGTTTCTTTAAATTTAAAACTGGCCTTAAGCGATAAACAAATTAAATTTACAAGGAGAGGGTCAGGTCTGACCTCTCGAAATTCGGATAGGTGTTGCATATTTCACAATATAGCTAATAATTCACCGAACAAGAGTATGTTGCCAAAATCAGCTCGTGAACTTTATTATTGTCACAAATTCCAGTGAGAAATATATAGCGAAGCCTTCTACGAGTCACGATATGTCGACGGCGTTAACTTATAATTATACGATTATAGGACCCATGTGATGCCAAATTCTTACTCTTGACATTGTTATCATTTTAACAAGCAACACTGGTTATTCTGGTTAATGAATAAGATTTTGGTTATGATAACTTTGATCGTAATAACAGTTTCCAAATTATGCTCAAAATAAAACAAAATTTAGGAGTTTACCGTCAACTAACACCACTCACTAACAACTCGGTTATTGTTTCGTTTTTCGTCCACCGATAGATCTCTGTCGAACGCACCGACAAAACCCATTTCTTACAAGATTTTATCTTAACTTTAGTTTAAAATAATTTAAAAAAAGAACAACCCGCAAAATATGTAACAGAACCAGCTTCGCACCTCGACAATTCAAATTCGTTTCTCCCAGCTTTAAAATTAAGACTTGTATTGCATGAAAATGAAACATCAAGTTTAATTTTAGAATAATTTAATGAGTTTTTAGTTAATAAATACAATAATTGTAGTAATCACAGTCACGCAATTCTTAAAAATAAATTGTAATAATTAATGAGGTTCACTTTTTACAAGAAAAATTTGTAATCATAGCTAGATAATCTAAAAACGCGAGGTGTCCAAATGCTTCGTTCATCGTGTTTTTTAAAATTGGAGACGTCCAATCGGATATTTGCTTCTTAAAGAGTTTCACTAATTTTTCGATCGTTTGGCTTGCGATGATGCTATATATCTTACTCAGTTCCTCGTCCCCCATAAGTCCCATTATTTGTAACTGTTAATTTTTCGGTTAAAGAAAATAATCGGAATAGTTTTATCGTAAGTACTTACGTTTGCTTTTCCTAAAGTCAATTCGATACTGTTGCGCCCAACGAGAGGTGGCATTATTTGATGTTCGGTAATTATTTTTATATTAACGTCCACGAATTCGGCGCTAAAAGATAAACAATCGTTAGAAGGAGTTTTTTTTTAAATTTTATGTCAAACTTACTTAAACGTCCCTTCCCCATAAATGGTGTACAGGCCTAGAATATTTAATTCTCCCGAATATAAGCTGCTTATTTCGATTCGATCAAAATGTAAATCGGCGTCCATAACTAATAAAGGACTTAAAGCGAGGAAAGGTATTTGATAACGCGACAATCCATTTATAACTAGTTGTTTAAATATTAGATTCGACCTAAAAATCATTTTCGTATACATAAAAGTTATTTTGTGTCGAAGTAACTTACTTTAACAAGAAATTATTTAAATCCATCGACACCTCTCTATCGAATATCCACGGGTCGAGGGAGGGAATTCCACGTTCTGGATAACCTTTCTCCAAATACCTCTATGGCATTCGATCGTTTCATTAAATTGATCTTCGAAAAATCTGGAGGTTTCTTCTGAAACATACGTCGTATAAATAAACATTTAACAATCGACGAACGTTATTACCATCTATCGACACTTTTTTCAGTCGTCCACTTACACAAGCAAACGTAACAAACAATAATAAAAACTTTAACATCATTTTCAAAATCGCTCGGTTTTTTTAATGAGCGGGATTCGTTAAGCGACCATATAAATAAGTGTCTATCGAAATACTTGAACGTCAAATTTTGCACTTTATCCTGTAAATCCTGAAGTGACACTCGAGAAATAATTACGTTATGTTATACATATAGTAGTACAGATAAAAATCTAACATTTACATTAGATAGTGTATTTTTGTGGGATTTTAATACTAAAGTTACTGTTATTGTTAGATAAAAAACATCACTATAAATAAAGCCGATTTGAATAACACCATTAGATAGAAGAGCTTGACCGCTTTGATCCTTGTCGATTAATTTGAATTTAAAACGGCGCGGCGCGATAACGTGTCATCGATTTCAATCCACAAACAAACATTATAGTAATCTAGATTACGATTTAAATAACAAAAGATATGCTAAATATTTGTTTCTCGAAAATTCTCGTCTAGCAACCGAATTTCTCGCAATTTGGCTGAACTCGCATGGACGACAAGCCAACGACGTAGCATGTCGTTGCTACATGCGTCTATATAAAAGTCGCAGCTAGTTGCGTCAGCTTTTGTCGTCCGTATGAGTTCAGCCTTAATCGCATTAGGATCTAAAAATTACTCATTGGCGTCACAGGGCGTGACAAAGTATAAATTCTTAATAATAATCGGTATTACGAGGAAAATTTTGGTGTGTTATTAAATTTACCTAGCGAATTATACCTACTCAAAGACAGTAAGTTGAGGATATTTTTTCAAAAATGATTTTAGGTATACCTGATCTTTTCTCAAATCATATAATATAAACAATGCATTCTTAACATTATAAACAAACATAAAAAGAGGCGATTATGTAATACTAAAATTAATTATTATAAAAACAAACTTTCTTGACCAGTACCAGACCAATACACTGCCAGTCTAGTCCGTTGCTAGTGGTCTGCGAGCCCTATTTTGATAACTACCGATTGATAACCCCCGCCCATAGTAACGCACATGTTCGCATCAGATACAAGCACATTTTCGAAATAAACAAATACTCGATGCCATTATTTAAAAGGCAAATTCAAGCTCTCTATGATAGCTTAGTGTTACGAATTAACATCAGTAAAGACTTAACAATACTACGAGGCGCGTTTTTTAAGTAAGTACCGTTTTGGAATTAAAAAAAGACGTGCAAAGATATCGCAATAATTTTATTTTTACATGAAAGCCTGTACCTTAATCTACTTTTCTACATAATTTCCGTGAATATTGAGGCACTTGTCATAACGTGGCACCAGTTTTTGAATACCCTCCTCATAAAATTCTGCCGCCTGACTTGTTAACCACTGTATCACAAATGTTTTGACTTCGTTATCGTCTTGAAGATGCTGACCACCCAGGTGTTTCTTCAAGTGCAGGAACAAATGGTAGTCGCTGGGCGCCAGATCAGGGCTGTATGGAGGATGATCTAGAGTTTCCCATTTAAAAGATTTGATGAGATCTTTGGTCCGATTAGCCACATGTGGACGGGCATTGTCATGCAGCAAAACGATACCCTTACTCAACTTGCCACGTCTTTTGTTCTGGATTGCACGACGCAGATTGTTCAATGTCTCACAATAAGACGCTGCATTGATTGTCTCATTACGAGGCAGAAACTCCACTAGCAATACTCCTTTTCTGTCCCAAAAAACTGTGCACATGATCGGACCAAAGATCTCATCAAATCTTTTAAATGGGAAACTCTAGATCATCCTCCATACAGCCCTGATCTGGCGCCCAGCGACTACCATTTGTTCCTGCACTTGAAGAAACACCTGGGTGGTCAGCATCTTCAAGACGATAACGAAGTCAAAACATTTGTGATACAGTGGTTAACAAGTCAGGCGGCAGAATTTTATGAGGAGGGTATTCAAAAACTGGTGCCACGTTATGACAAGTGCCTCAATATTCACGGAAATTATGTAGAAAAGTAGATTAAGGTACAGGCTTTCATGTAAAAATAAAATTATTGCGATATCTTTGCACGTCTTTTTTTAATTCCAAAACGGTACTTACTTAAAAAACGCGCCTCGTATGTAAAGAATTTGCAAAACTTTTGCCACGTGCGAAATCGAAAAATACCTTCTATAATACAAAATTCAACGTTATCGCATTCGAGGGAATTTCACATCTATTAGAGAAGATTTTACGGTACCTATTCCATAACCACCGCATTTCCTCTACCCAAGATGATCAGTAGGTACCAACGGTGTTGGCAGAATAGTATCTTGTCCCTTTATTCGCCGAAGAAAATCTGTGATGGATCCTGGATCCCTCAAAACTTTTGAAAATAGGGATTAGTGTGACGTCGAGGATAATTAAAAGGTTGAGACTGGTCCATACGCTGGACTCTTGATCTGTTTTGAAAGTACATATGTACGTTAAAATTAAGTCTAAACACCGGTGCCTTAACGAAACTACTTTTTAGATTACTTTGACGTCATCGTGTAGCGAGGGATAGACGATAGAGACGATATTCAGGAGTTTAACCCTAACAGGCCTTTGTGCCAAACGGAGTGGAAACCGTAAATACACGTGTACGAGTTTAAACGAGTTGTGAAGATATTGAGGACGCGTGGTGAACAAATAATATTTTTAGCGTAGAGTAATTCACGTTTCAATTGAAAATCGCTTTTACAATCAATATATTGTATGTACATGATGAATTTGTGTTTGTGCTTCATTTCGCACTCGTACGAATTGCGAACTTTCGCCTTATAATCAAATACATTTATTGGAAGATAGAAAGACCTACCCCTAATTACATTATCACATGTAGTTCACATTTCGTTTTCTAAACGACCCGGCGCGACGCGGCGGCGCTGCCATAATTTTTCGATTTTTCAGGTTTATAATCGTGCACAATAGGTTGCCTAACAAATAAATTTTACCATTGAGGAATCGACGTTTAGTATAATTTATAAAAAATTATTATATGAAGAAAGAATTTATATTTTCGTTTCACATGTTTTATAATATTTATTACCTCGGCCTAGGTGGTTTATTAAATTCCAAGGATTTAAGTAACGATAATTGATTTTGATAGTTTTAAAAATTACTTATCTTTTAAGCATCACTCAAACTATTTATACTGTAAGAAATACATGAATATTAAACTCATTCAGAACCACTCATAGACTAAAAAGGCCAAATCCAAGAGAATTCTAAATTTATTAGGGAAGAAATTGAAAAAGATTCAGTTTCAATAATTCGCAATTTCGTTTAATTGTCTTCGTTTCCTTCATATTATAGAAGGAAGTTATTTGGAATACTATTGCATTGTAAATCTATTCTTTTATTCACTCACAAAATATTTTGTAAATACAGTGAAAGTCGACAAACTATAAATATTTTAAAACGTTTACAACGACGCGTGAGTGAATCATATGCAATTTTTGGGAATTACTTATTAAAAAACAAACTAGTATTGCCGAGTATTTCATGTAGGTAATTTAAAATTTATACAGGGTGCCGGAAGGAATTTTCCAAACTTTAGGAGCGTGTTTCTTAAGTAACTTTATGCAAAAAAAGTTATATAAACACAGGTCGAATTCGGAAAAGTTATCGAGTTATGGCATATTTGAAATAATAAAAATTACAAATTGATATAACTTTTTTTGCTTATCTATATATCTTTAACTTTTGGCAGATTACTCCCGGAGCACCCTGTATATTGTATAAAAATATTATTAAATTTTTATTGCAAAAATAAGTATATATGTAGGTACTTATATTTCAATATGAAAAAGAAACAAAAATCTTCGGATATAACGACGTTGGGATATAGCGTCGTAAATCCTGCGGTCCCTTCGCCGTCGTTATTTGCGACATTCACTGTATGTAAATAATAAGTTAGTAAAATAACCTTGTATCTCAGAAATCAACCTGATAAAGGTACCTATAATATAATTGTTTCTTTATGTCTTTAAAATTACCTACATCGTATACTTATCTTACACATGAAACGCGTTGCGAAGGGTAAAGGCATTAACTAGCTTTGCAAAATACTTAATTTTTTTAATTTAAATTGACCAAATAATTTAAGAATTATGAGCAAATTTTGTTATTTAAAAAAAATCGAAGGTCCAGCAAAAAATTCACAAGTCGTCCCTGTACCCTGACAATATAAGTTTCTTGTGAACAAATTTTTTTTACTTACTATTATTTTCGTCTAATCACATTTTTCGCGGCACCCTGTGCATAATACTTTAAGTTATTAATATATTATTATAATTTAATTCAACTTGTTGAACTTATTGTTAGACCGATTAGAGTTATAAGTTACAGCCAAACTTAAAAACACCCAATTTTAAAATCTCGTCTATTTAAAAATTTTCAATGGTACCTTTAACTAGTAACTTAAACCACCATTATTTGGTAAAAATGTTATCGTATAATAAACAAATATTATAAAATAAATCGACCACGATATTAGAACCCATAAATATTAATCTTATAAATTAAATCGTCCAGCATTTTTAAATAAGTACGATTCTCCATTATAACGGCCACGGTTTCTTCTAGCGCCATCGTCATTGCTTGTATGTAAGCTTCGTTAGTTTGTATATCCTCCTCTAGGAATCTAAGATCTCCCAATATGGGATTTATGTAGGTTTCCACCAAATACCAAGCGGCATCTTGAACTATTTTACTGATCCTGGCTTCTTCCTCTGAAGCTAAGGTTGTGAGGGTATCACTCAGTTGTTTACTGATGACATCGCTCATAAAGGGATTATCGAGAAGGCCGGTTATGTTCGCCTAAAACCGTATACGAATGTAACATATACAGGGTATTTCAGAATAACTATTAATAACTTTGCAGATGTGTTGGAGGGCGTGTAATTACATAAACACTTTCTTTTGTAATAAAGAGGATGTAATTTTGTCCGGAAACGCTTCCGTGTTAAAATAATACGATGGTTCCAGTTGATTTTTGTATATCTGGGGTCATCGATCGGTTATAAGACACCTATCGACACAGAGTTAGTTGCCATAATTATTCTTGCTTTTGACGACCTTTGTAATCATCCGCAGATATTTCTTAAAATTTGTTATACTCTGTGGGTCGCGAATGGTGACCGTAATTTTGAACAGTTTTTATAATATTGCTTGAAAACTATTTCTCCAACATTTCACTACTTTGTAGCAATTAAAATTAAATTTTTATTTAACCAACCCTCTTGGGTTGTCCTTTCTTTCATATCGTATTATTTCAATACGGAATAGTTTCCGGACACTACTTTATTACAAAAAAGTGTTTAAATTACATGTCCTCTATCGCATCTGAAAAGTAGGAATAGTTATAATATGATATGATATAATATGATATATCGTACTACATGAATAGTTAAAAATTACTTACGTGTGTTGATGGTAAGTTCAGATTAATCGACACATTCGTTATCCGCTTTTTACCTAGGACTTTGATAGTTACTTTCAATTGTATACCAAGGTTTTGCAAAATAATGCTAAAACAGAACGAGATTTACTTTATTAATTTAATAATTTTAACTAATCGTAAGTAGATAGATATGCGCAGCAATTTTAGTATCTTTTTTTTTAATTATAACTTATAAATCTATATTTAATTCCGAATATTATGACATATCTTTCACCGCTGAGGACAATGGGATTTTACAAGTGAGGAAAATCTATTGGCGTGCCTTTTTTCGGATAAGGAATTAAACCAGAATTCGTTATTCAAACAAATAAAGAAGTTACTCTCCTAGACATCCTGTAGAGATAGTTAGTTAATATCAATATAATAAATTTCTATACTTACTTTAGTTTTCCTTTTCCAAACAGATGTATCATATTAAACAATTTCAAGTTACCATTATAATCGCTATTTAGTTCCAACGTGCCTAGACCCAATTCGAGGATTAATGTTCCACTTGCAGTTATTATACTAATGTCAACTTTTCCTTCCTTAAGCTCGTATGCAGGAAGCCCTTTTAGTGTGAGGTTTGAAAGATGCAGATTTCCGCTAAAATACGACAAATATCTACAAATTGAAAGTTTAATACATACTTCACCTCTTACGTTATAAGAGAGTTGCTCAAGTCAAGCGGGAGATTTTGAATTTTCAACGGATTAAAAGAAGGAATCCCCAATCGTTCGTTACCGTTTCGAAGGATGTCTCGTATTTTTTCTGATAGCGCCGTAATTTCTGTCTCGAACGCACGCGAAGATATTTCTGAAATTATTCAAGAGATGATTCGAGAACACTTGCCGATCGTAGAAGAAATTACCGGATTTTTGCGCGACAACTGCAAATTGAAACGTACACCCCAAAATCAACGATAGAATTAATTTTGACATTTTTTTCCAAAAAGGTAAATCTTTGTATCGTCGAAATCCAACTATTAAATTGAACGAAGAATATTTAAGTGGGCGCGAACGATCGGTAGTCACATTTTTAGGTGTACCACTCAAAGATAAAAAGCAGAACATTATCTCAGATAAGTGATAAAATAATTCGTTTCTTCAGAAAATCAACGATAACGATGCCTATTGACTTTTGCGTCCAGGCGCCGAGTGATCTTCCGATTACTTTGATCGCGAACGGGGGGCATTTTCAATAATTCGGACGGGCTTGAAGTTAAGCTTAAGGGGAGGGTATACTCTATTCCCGGCGACCATTAGAAGTGAATTATATTCTCTATTTTTAAATCCTACAAAATTATCTCATTTGGAGATTTTTCGCCATCAAATTATCTATCATTTATCTTTTATTTATCAATTATTTATCATTTTTTAAAATTTAATATAAAAGTATTAATAACGAAATTAGAACTTTTGTACACAATTCAAAATCAAATTTAAATTGCGGCTTCAATTTTACAATGTATAATGTTCAATACAATATCTAGGAGATAACAAGTTTTGATGAAGATAGCTGAAGTAGAAATAGATTTTTTATTGAAAAAATGTTGCGTATAAGTTTACTTTTATGAATAAAATTCAAAATTTCATATATGCGTCAACATATCGAGCTCGTGTTTTGTCATTGCCTAGAGAACGTTTTTTTATATCATTTAAGATGTCGATCAAGTTTTCATCTTTAATTAGAACATGATAATCGTACAAATGTTTT
Organism: Rhagophthalmus giganteus; assembly: GCA_036326145.1. Taxonomy (NCBI): domain Eukaryota; kingdom Metazoa; phylum Arthropoda; class Insecta; order Coleoptera; family Rhagophthalmidae; genus Rhagophthalmus; species Rhagophthalmus giganteus. The sequence continues at coordinate 870,485 of JARFJA010000062.1, forward strand.
TATAAAATTTCACAATTAAACAAAGAGGGCTCACAGAAAGAGAAAGAATGTGCAGACCTCTACAGCTTGGCACGTGGTCTTGTTAGAAATATTTATTACTCAAATAATCCTGACAGATATATAAAGGTACCTACCTATATACATTCGAAACTGCAGGCAAGTTTTAAATAGTTACAAAGCGTCAGAAATTGCTTTTTAAAAATAAAAACGTTATAGGCACCTCTGCTACTACATAATTTTTAATAATAATAATATGTGTAATAAAAAATAATGTAGTTTGTAATAAACAATATGAATTATAAATCGGCTATTCAAAATTTAAGTATTATTATTATTATAAACAGAATGAAATGGTTGCAAATGTTATTAGATCTAAACATAATATTAAAAATTTCGTTTTGTTTTGTTTTAAATGGCATAAATATACCAAATGTCCACAAAGCCTGGCCCCGCACCATTTTTTCGGAAATTGTTGGGTACCTATATGGAAAAATCGGCGAACACGCACTTACCTACCTATTCCATTATTTTTAGGGCACAATTTTTGATGGAAAATGTTTAGGTGTGTAACCTCTGGGAGTGGGAGGAGGAGGTCAACTAAAAAATTTTAAATGGAAACGCATTTCAAGTCGTATGTCATTTAAAAGCTTTTAATAAACAACAATTTTTAACGTTGATCCAAGATCGATACACCAAACAAGTCATGAATGGCGAATACGAGTACCAAATAAAATTTACAAATAAGTTGAACAATAAAGAAGAAAGGAACGAGGGAAACGTTTATACTTTGCGCGTACCTGCGCCACCCCGAAAGGACCAGTTTCGATAATCCGCTCACTTGGGTGCGATAATAACTAGTAATTAGATATGAATCGTTCTCGAAGTACGACGTTCAAAATAATAACGATGCGGTTTTTCGTTTCCCGTTTATTTAGAATATTTTGCCGAAAACTTACTTTCGATCTTAGAGCCGATTTTTCCATCTCTTGGTAAATTTATCGGTAACCGTATAGGTATTTACCGTGGAAACAGTTGGTCGTGCAAAGTACTGTTAAAGTAAAATTAGATTCTATGGGAAATACCTATCAGATAAATTCACCAAGAGGTGAAAAAATCGGCAATAAGTCTATAAGTTTTCGCAAAATATTTTAAATAAATGGGAAATGAAAAACCACATCATTCTTATTCTGTAATAACAGGGTCATCGGCGAATTCAAGAAAGCCAATTATCGAAACTGGCCGTTTTGGGGTGGCGCAGGTACGCGCAAAGTAAAATGCTGGTTATATTATTTTCATTACGGATAGAAGTAGTGTGTTTAATTATACGTTATTCAAGATAGGTACCAATATACGTCATCAATAAAACCTCGTACCTATTTTTACATTAAGTACTAATAAATTGCAGTCTTTCTTTGTCATGTTATATGTATGCAGGAAAATCATTTATAGAATATGCCACGTTCATAACTTTAAACTGAATATTACAAATGTACAATTTATTCACTTCTTATTGATGACGTGCATCGAAACCTATCTTGAATGTATTAGATTGAGAATTCGAACTATACTAGGCAATTCGCAGAAAGAACTTCTACCTGCCAAATCAAACGTTTGAGAAGTCGTAAATCGGCAGGTCATAAATAAACCGGGACCGATAATAAGCTTTTAAATTGTCTCTTCGAGGAACTAGTGCTAATATGGTTGTCTATGTATAAGAAATTTGCTATAGTACCATCTATTCGGACGTTTCGCTAAGTTCTAGACACCCTCCTGCCCTTAAGCTAGGGACAATCGATATGGCCGGGTCGCAGTCGATACTCCATCTTTTGGTACTACACTCTTCGTCCGTTAACTTATCCTCTGATAGCCCATGATCCCATAGGTCAAAAATTTACGAAGTTATTCACCATCTACTTCGCACATTATCTTTATCTCTCGATGAGAGATAATGTTCTTAACAATCCGAGGGTCTCTAATTGAATAAAGCTCCTTCTTCTCGGAATCAAAATTTTACACATCAAGCCGCGCTATTTAGATTGCGTGCATCAGTTTAACGGAACGTTTCTAGGTCCATTCCAGATTTTATTTGGCTTTATGTTTTTTATTAAGATTCAAAACTAGGATATTAGTAGGCAATATTTCAGTAGAGGGTTGTGCTAGTAGCCGATTCATAAAATGCGTGTAAATTTTTGCAAACAACAAACAAACAAAGACTTTATTGTTAAATAAATATAACAGTTTTTGTTGTTAAAAGTTTACGCTGTCAATATCCAGGTGGAGATAGTCAACTACATAATCAGCCTTATGCTGTATCATTTCTATTATACTCAAGGGCGCCGTTAACATATTATTACCATGAAAACCTATGAAACTTTCAATTGTGATTGGATATTAGTTTCTTAACGACAGCATTAAGAATATAACGGCGTTAATATAACAGAAATGATACAGTGTAGGACCGAATGTGTAAGTATACGATCTCATAGCTAGCTTACGGTGGAAATCGTGACAGGTTCGCAACCCACACCATTCCCAGACGAAATGATATTTATAATGTCGCCTATCGTAAAATTTGCCAACATCGGATTAATAATTGTTGTTACGGCGTTCCCGGCTACTGCGTTGATGAGGGTGTTGAAGCTGGCGTTTTCCTCGTATGCCAAAGCGGTCAAGGTGTCCGTTATTTGTCTACTAATGATGCTGCTCAAAAAGTCGTCGTCGAATAGTCCCGTTACGGTGACCTAGAACAAAACATTGGAAAATAAGTATGGGCCAATTCGACACCCGAACGTCAAAGTGGTTCGACCTTTAACATTATATTCCGTGAATATAAATTGCAAATTTCAAAAAGTTAAATCAGGAATATGTAGTGCTACATTAAAATATTTAAATAAAGCGTGCTCGTTCAAAGTCGATCTCCAAACTGCTCAATCTTACCCTATACGTACCCTAGTTTATTAAAAATATTATCTACACAATTATAACGTACTTTTGTTGTTGGTAGAGCAACGTTGACGTTAAGCTTGCTGACGCTAAGAGGAAATACGTTCATGGTTCCTTTAAGATCAAAATTAGTATTATCAAAATCCAAGCTGAAAAACGCCGTATCAAAACGCGATGTACTCTCATTTACATTCATAAATTTACGTCACAGATCCCTTCCCGTAAAGACTAATTAGCCCAAAAAGCCTTATCGATCCTTTATAATTAGTAGTAACTCTGATTTTATTAAAATGTAAATTCAGATCCAACGTCCCTTTGATTGGTATAATCGGGATCGCGATGCTTCCTTTTTTCAGTTCGAAACCGGCAAGACCCTCCAAACGGAAACCAGTAAGAATCATCGACGAGCTAAAATAGCGAGTTTTTAAAATCTGCAATCGATTAAAACAAAAGCGCGTAAGTACTTACGTTATAAAATCGTTGTTTAAAATAAGCGGCAATATGGGTAATTTTAGGGGATCTAAAGATTTGATGCCTAAAGAAGGAATTCCATTTTTGATTTTTGTCCTTAGGCATTCTACCATACTCGATATTTGCGCTTCGAAGGCGCGAGGTTTCCTATCTAAAAAATGAAAACGCAAAATTAATATTATGAATCGACTAATGTATAAATACGTTATACGTACTTGCAGTTCGTTGGTTGTAAATATCGAGCGACCTTCCATTTCTAAACTCCGACGAACCTTCTACAACAGACGCGACAATTAGCGAAAAAATTAAAAGGAACTTTATCATTTCCATTTTTAAAATTATTTCTGATGTTTATAAAAACCTTGGTATTGTAGAAGGTTCGTACGATAAATGTGAGATCGATTTGTCAATTTTAGATAAACACCCTAAAAAAGGAGTCGTTTCTCTATATTATCATTCTGATATTAACTTATCGAAGTTTGCTAATAACAGATATTGGCTAATAGATATTGATAAAGCAGGTACAAAATTGCGAATAATCGACACGTGTTGTCTTCTAAATTAAAGTGGCGTTTTATTGGTTTTCTGATTAGCTATGAGAAAACAATTTTCTCAGATTTAAAAACGTTATAAACTCATCTAAAAAATAATATTTTTAACATATTGGCTCATAATATTTCTAAGTAATTATGTACTTATAAAACAGATGTGCAAGTTTCGATTTGACGTCATTTCATCGATAATTTATATGAACTTATAATTATTTTTACTAAATATTTTTTGCTAATTCAAAAATATCTAATATACCTACATTTTATTATATACATATTTCGACCTATTTCCCGAGTTCTTCTTCGGCATTTTTTATATAAACTGATAATAATTTATTGAAGTTAATTATGTAGCTATCTACAGATAAGATTTTAAACAATGAAGCTAATGCGTGTCGAGATCAAGTAATCGTTATAATCTATGTCATATACAGGATGAATCAAAAACTGATTGCGTCGTTACGTTTGTTTGAAATAAATTATAAAATTGCTCCGAATCCGTAATCGGTACCTAGTTCTGAAATTTTTCATTTTTTTAAGGTCTTTCAATTTATTAGAATTAATATACCTACATTTTATTATATACATATTTCGACCTATTTCCCGAGTTCTTCTTCGGCATTTTTTATATAAACTGATAATAATTTATTGAAGTTAATTATGTAGCTATCTACAGATAAGATTTTAAACAATGAAGCTAATGCGTGTCGAGATCAAGTAATCGTTATAATCTATGTCATATACAGGATGAATCAAAAACTGATTGCGTCGTTACGTTTGTTTGATATAAATTATAAAATTGCTCCGATCCGTAATCGGTACCTAGTTCTGAAATTTTTCATTTTTTTAAGGTCTTTCAATTTATTAGAATTAATATACCTACATTTTATTATATACATATTTCGACCTATTTCCCGAGTTCTTCTTCGGCATTTTTTATATAAACTGATAATAGTTATTGAAGTTAATTATGTAGCTATCTACAGATAAGATTTTAAACAATGAAGCTAATGCGTGTCGAGATCAAGCAATCGTTATAATCTATGTCATATACAGGATGAATCAAAAACTGATTGCGTCGTTACGTTTGTTTGAAATAAATTATAAATTTGCTCCGATCCGTAATCGGTACCTAGTTCTGAAATTTTTCATTTTTTTAAGGTCTTACAATTTATTAGAATTAGATATATAAGTACCTATACCCTACCTACATTTATTTGAAAATTACAATCCATTTAAAATTTAGAAACCGTTATAACAGGGCGGCTACGTCAAAAAGCAAAAATCTTTAAAAATATTTACCGCAATTGTTTTATTTTGTAACTTCGTATTGTCTTATTGTTAGTTTGATGGCATGGCCATGGCCAGTAATCGTCTCCAATATCGTACCTATTTGAATTTGTTTAAACGCGGCCAGGTTAATAAAATTGCAATTGAGGGGAGAAATGTCCCCACTTTGATAATCAGCGGTGCAAAATTTTCGACTCTCGATTATAATTAATAGAAAATAATTGCAAATGTACCTATATCGACGGCTTTTTCAATTAAAAAAAATTAACTCTTTATACAATAAATTCAAAGTTACGCCGTTTGGTATGAAAAGCGCGTTCGCTACGTTTCAAAAGCTCACAGAGATGTTCATTAAACGCTAAACTTAAAACCCCTCCAGTAAACAATATGAATAAATTTTTAGAGTTTTTTTAAATCGTTTCTTTTGTAGAAATTCGAGAAACGATTAACTAAAAATTTAGAATAATATCGTGTTTGTACTTTTCGAGGACTTACTTCCCGCACAGATTCGTTGCAAACAACGTCTTTCTAATTAGAAAAGCAGACCAGAGACGATCGCGCGTAGTCGTAGGGCACGCAAAAATGTCAGAGAGTGAAAAAAAAGAAATAAAAGGAATATATGTTTGTGTTAAAGTCAAAAGAATTTAAACAAATTTCTTACAGAATAGACCGTACGTGCGTTTAAAAGAACATGAATTAAATTTTCAGGAAATCGAAATATTTAATAAAATATAGTATGACATCATTTCATACCTATCACGAATGGGCCGTAGGCGTAGATCTTTTTTATTGTTCATTGTTATTTTATAACGTTGTCGATTTTATTTAGTTAACGGCATTTAAGTATCGTTATCGTATCAAGATATTTTTTTAACGTCTAACATAATATGATCTTTATCTTTATTATATAGATTACACTTTAAATTATTCCATTATTCAGAAACATCACGTAGTTTAAGCGATAATCGCCTGTCTTTAAAAATAGGCATGCGAACGTCATACATCAATTACAAATATAATACTTACTTTAGGTCCTTGTGCGATAGAACTCAAGGTCCTTGCGACTTTATGTCAGAGCTTCTTAAACATTTTCCACTCGCGATTTTTTCGCCCGAAAATATTTTACGCGTCACTCAATTTAAAAAGCTTTGTTTTATGTTTTCACAAATATAATTTGATATTTTAATTAGATCGATAATAATATTTAATTATAACGATGTAGGTGTACGAGAATATATTATTATTATTTAATAATATAATATGCAGTACGTAATCTCAAATTTGGAAAGTTTTAATAAACAGCGAAAACGGTAGATAACTATTTGAAGTTTGTTATCAGCGTTTTTTGATGGATTGCTTCCTATTAAATTTTTAAATTATGATTTTTTTCGTATTGTTAATTTGATAAAATGATTAAATGTCAGTGTTCGTCGGTAGCAGATTTTGATTTTCTGTAAAGCGTCACTCAAATTATTTCATCTGACTCGCGATAAATAGATTTCGATAATATCGACGACAGTTTTTGCAGAACGACGTAACACACAAAAAGTAAATTTTACAAGAGCGCACATTTTGTGTTGTAGCGTAGCTATAAGTATCTAGATACGTTTTAAGGAAATACAAATCGATTTTTCTGATGGAAAAAATCGGAATATTGTTACCAGATTTTAACAGTTATGTATTTGCCTTAGATGCATAACATAGTCAGAGTAGGTAACTCATTTTCGCAAAAAGTGTAGGTTACGTCGTTCTGCCAAAACGCCGTCGATATGTCCAGTGAATCACCTTTAGTGTGGGCGAGTTAGGAATGCTATCCTTCATCAGAACCAAAATAAAAAACAATTCTCGATTACGATTTTATTGCGAACGAATTGTGACGGTTCATTTTTATCAGTCGTTGATTATTATTTGTTCAATGCACAATATTATAATCTTATAAATTTATTTAAGATAATATCGATGGAAGCAATCTTGCACTACTCAACTAGGTCGGTGCATCATAAAATTTTTGAATTTACAAGTATCGGCGAGATAAAAATGCGATCGAGAATCTTGATGGTAAGAGCGTGAAAATTTAAGACCGGGAAAAAGTGTTGTATGTAAATATTTGATTTTTCCGCATTAATACTAACTTGATTATAAGATAATCAACCGATAAAAGGCGCTGTCACAAACATGAAACATTTAAGGGACTATTGTCGCTTGGCCAACCGGGTCTATGTTTCAGATTTGTCGCTTCTAAAATTATCTATGACTTGTAAACTTGAATTTTATTTATTTGTACTGTTTTTACCTTAATATTTGGCTCATAGGACCACGTAATTTAATTAGATTTTCGTTATTTTATTGGTAGCATTGAAAACAAGGTATGTTTACGTTCGCATATTTCTTCTTGGCAAGTTTTTAGAGTGGTTTGGTGTTCAAATTAATTTAGTTTATTAGTTATTATTTAGTTTGACGGCCTTCTCGAGTTACAAAACCATCGAGTGGAAGTTTTTACAAATATTAACAGTTTAAATTATTATTTTGAAATATTCGGTAATCTAGAATTTCAAAATATAAGGTAGGTACCTACCTATATACATATATTATCTAAATAATTTAGATAACGTCATCGTATTACATGTAGGTATTAGTTAATTAGGTACCTACTGCTGATTATGATGAAGTATATTAGGAAAGTGACTAACGATCTTATCGTACATTTACGTAAAAAAAAATAAAATGAAGCACTCCAAAACTTATCGTTTTAATCGAACAATTATAACCCTTAAAGTTATAGTTGTTAAAATCCATTTAAATAATAGATATTAGTTTCCAGTTAATCGCCTTGTTTGTACAAAACAATGCTCACGGTGAGGCAATAAATTTACCGGAATTTAGTTTTTTTCCATAATTATAAAAACAATAAACAATGCTGGAAATTAATCCGATCTAAAGTTTTTAGAGCTAAATGGATTATTACAGATGATTAGTGTCATAAACTTTCTGAAGTGATCCACTTCACCCTTATCTTATTAGAGTGTCTTCATTTTCAAAACATTCTATAAAAAGCGACCGATAAATTAAGATCCTCATTTTCAAACGAAAGTCCATTTAACAAGTAGTTACTACATAGTAATAGTCATCATGCAGGTGTCTTTCGTATTAGTTAGTTTCTTGGCTATTTTTGGGGCCGCTTTTGCCAGGCCGAAAGGTAAAATTTATTTTTAAAAACCTTACGGACGTAATCTACGTATAAATCGTCTTTTACAGAATCTGAACTAGACACTTTTGTCCAAGAGGAACGTGTGTTGGCTAGCATAATCGATTGGCTAGCCGGAATAGCCGACGGTTTCGATCCGGTCCATATCAGTCATCTCGATCGCATCCTCTTCGGGTAAATTCAAATAATAATTTCGTGTCAGTTCAAACAAAAATCGTGCAATTTTAGATATCGCCTCGTGTTAGATAATGCCCTCTTCAAAGGTTTCTCCAACGTCATCGCCATGGACGATTGGAAAACGGAAGGCTTAGGAGTTTCTTACACAATTTCCATAGACGTGCCCGCTCTTTACACTTCAATCGAAAACTGGCAGGTAGATGGTGAACAATTCTTCGGAAAAGGAAACGCAAATCTCGAGGTAGAAAGTGTTAAAATAACGGTGAAGGCCGGCTGGCAGCTCATCGGAGGTGCTAATATTTACATTTCTGGATCTGTTGGAAAAGCCAACGTTGCCATTACCGGTCTTTACAACGACGAACAACTGAGCCAACAAGTTACTGACGGTCTCAACAACTTCATGAATGTTGTACTGAACGATCAAGAAGTGTACAATCGTCTTGCTGAAAAGATCCTCGCAATCATCAACGACATCTTAGGATCGATTGCTGCCGCTGAAGAATATTAAGTTAATCAATTATTATAACTTCAAAAATATACCTACATAGTGCAGCTTATAAATACGATGTTTTACTATCTACGTTCAATATATTTTAGCACATTATATTCCAATCTTCATTTTTTGTTCGTTGATTTGTACATATTTTCAAATAAATGAGCGCCTCTAAAAATTCCATTGTATTCAATGTAAATTGGAACCGGGTTATGTTTACATCATCAAATTTTCGATTAGTCAGTTGTTGCGTGGTTAAAAGGGGGAAAATTGGAAATTTTTTAAGTGCGCGTTACAATGGAAGTCGTTAACAAACTCGTTATCGGTCGGTTTACGAAACTAATTTAATCGGCGATTATTTATTTTAAATGTTTTAAAATTAATATGCGAATTTCGTTAAGTAAGTACTTAAAATAATGCCAACAAAAATAAATTCACGTTGCCGATGTGGTGGTTATACCTATATCATTTAATCGTACAGTTCTTTAATTTAAATTTATGTTTTACGAGGTTGTTCAGAATTGTTTGCTACAAACAAAAATGTAGCAACTTAATTCTGTTATTCTGCACAGTTTCGTACAAAAAACCGTTCGTGTTTATAGGTATATTTTGGACAAAATTGTTATTCACCGTGTGATATTAAGATATTAAGATATATTAAAGATAAAGAAGAAAGTGAAGAAGGATATTAAGTAATATAGATCATTATCTACGAAGTTGAGGGTTGTTTTTAACGACTCCGATAATTTTTTGCAGACTACTGTGCAAGGTGATTTCAAAATTGCGCATAAATTCTTCTTAATTCATTTGTTACTAAAATGAAAGCAATGAATATTTTGAATAATTTTTTACTCAATCATAATATTATTTATTCACGGTTGAAAAGAGAAACAAATTCTAGCTAACCATGTAAAAATCCAATATGATAAAGATATGAAAGGTGCTATCAGTATTTCGGAAACCGCCATTTTGAATTTTATATTGACTTTTACACTATTTCATCAGCGGTACAAAAGCAAAATGAATATAAATTTTGCAAATTCTTATTCAGAGATTATTGCTGACGTTATCAAATTTAAGGTTGCGTCAACGATTTCTTTAAGCAGCCGCATTCAAATCTTCTTGAATGCTTGGTTTATCCCCACTAGCATCGATTGCAATTCTTTGATTTTACAAAGATTGTATAGGTATATCTATATTATCGAATGTGGTATAAGATATTGATCGATAATTTACCAATCTCCCAAAGGGTCCTCAATCTTTTATTTCTGTTTTCAAAGAAGTCATTAAGATCTTCAACTATAGAATCCTTATCGCTATTTTCATTATTCTAATAAGAAGGTCGCTGATACAAGTTGCCGTCCAACCAATACCAAAAAAATCGATCGAAGGAAAAATGCGTTCCCCAACTCTAACGATATACATACAAAATGACCTTGGCGTTTACAGTACTTAATTAAAATGTTAATCTGGAATGACTCGGATAGATTTATTCTTCCAATTTGATAACTGTAGAAAACATGTTGACTTTTGAGTTGAAGATAATCGTTTTGCGTAATAAAAATTCAGGGCATTATCGCCGGTAAAAATAAACTATGTATACCTTTAATAGATAGATGGATAGATGTTTTAAAAGATAGATAGTATCGGTATTAATTATCGAAACCACTTGACGACCGGAGAATACAAAAAGCTCTTCCGAACGGCGTAACGAACAGTTTTCTTTTGTTCAGCTCCGGGACGATGACTCTTTTCTCAACTATCACGGCCGTTTTGGCTTGTTTGTCCTTGGCCTCTTCGGAATTGCTTCTGGGTAAGGATTTTAAAAACGTTTAAGGGGGTCCATTGCATTATTTACGCGATCGTTTACAGACGGGAGAAGTTCGCGGATGTGGGAGTCCCAACTGAACGAAACAATAAACCAAGTGATAGCCAATTTATCTCTACTTGATCCCATGACGATCCCTAAATTGGAGTTCAATTTTGAAAACGAGGCTTTCAAGTACAACTTTAAAAAATAGCGACGACGTAATTAATTATAATTATTTGCGTTATTTTAGAGTGGATTTTAAAGCCGAGGAAGTCGTGTATATTGGATTTTCGGATGTGGTTGCCGATTATTTGAAAATTTCTGCTTTACCTATACCATCGTTTGGAATAAATTTAAGATTCAACAAAGTTCACGTGATCGTGCCTCATTACAGTGTAGATGCCCTTGCGGTGTTTGTGCCGTTTTATGGCAAAGGTTCGATGAGGTTTGTTTGTAACTGACTGATTATTATTATTTCGAACGCTCTAACGCGTCCATATTTTAGTCTCTTCTCAAAGGGAATCGATTTAGGAGGTTCTGGAAAAGCTAAAATTGGATTGAGTGGTATCACTGGCGTTAAAAATCTCAAAGTAAAATACAACATTACGGAATCGAATGTGAGTTGATCTAATCGTGGCGCGATTGTACTTTAATCATTTTCACAGTTCGAACGTTGTACTTATATACGATCGTAATCATTTTTTAGTTGCAAATATCTGGTCTTTTGAACAACGAACCTATGAGTCAAATTGTCAGTACGTCCACGTCAGAATGCTTCCCGCTTTTCGTTCAAACATACGGAGAGCGTCTTGGAGATTTATTTGGAGGTTTCGTGGAAGATTTGATTAACAATATATTGACGCAAGGAAGTCGTGGAATTGACGTAAAGAATATTTTGCCACGTAGCGGTAGCAAAACTGTTAAACTAGGACCCGGTACAACTGTTACGTACAAGTACGGATTTTAATTTATAAGTAGAAGTGTTATGTTTGAATCGTAAACAATCTTAATTAAAACGTTTTATTTTTATAATTTTAATTCTTGTTCGTTTATTATCTACGGTTTTTTTTTAATATATTATTTAAGGGCAAGTTTCAATCATTTGTGCAGTTTGTACAAATTACTAACCTCTCGTCCCATTTTTTCGTTCGTCGATTTTGATGGCGATGAGTGAATTCACTAATTTCGGAAATCATTTGATGGCGTATCCAAGACACTAGTGAAGTTATTTCATTTTTAGGCCACTCGCTACAAACGACTTGTATATTTTTAAATAAAATACAAACTTAGGTACTTCTGATTACAATTAATTGAAACAATTAATTGTTTTAAAAAAATATCGTGTGTGTGTGTGTGTGTGTGTCTTGTGTTGTCGAGAACAGAGTTAAACAATCAACTTTATGAACGTTAAAAATCAAAATTTCTTATAAAGCGATTACACGATATAAGGTCGTATAGATCCGAAAATACGTTTCGTATTTCCGGTTGATTTTAAAAACGACTGAACCGATTTGGCTTAAATTTTGCAGGTCAATGTTTGTAACTGTCATTAAAATTCTAATTTTTTATTTCAAATCGACGTAAACTAAAGTAATTTTAAGAAAAACATATCTTGTCATCTTAAAGGCCACGTGAAATTATTAAGCAATTGCTTAAATTAAAAAAATATATATGCTGATGTGACAACAAATTTTAAATATAACCAATGCTTTATAATAAACGCTCTGATTGGAGATCTTACGGAAATGACTGATTAGAAATAGAATTGTACTGTAAAATTAAAATACTAAATATTACCACCAAGTACGTTACTTAAAGATCGATTCATTGCTGGTGCGATTCTTAAATTATTTCAAAGGACGTATAAAGTCCGGATTTTCAACTCAAAAATCAGGCTTTGATTAGAAGGATGTATCGATTTAAATGTTCTTCATTTATTGATCATAAGTGTCTAAATACTAAACTGGATCAGTTCTTAGGCATTAAACGATTAATAAAAAAAATTTTTGTTTAAATAAATTGTACGTCCTAAGCAATCCTTGATATTTCTTTTATTGGTAGGCACTTTAGGTACATTAAAAATCACAATTGTAACACTTTCTGCATTTGTTCACGTCCAGCATGAGCAACCCTTTAAGAAATAAGATTAACGATAAACGTGTCATTTAATGCGTCAAATATTTTATTTAAATTACCGAAAATAAATAAATTATCGTAAATGGGGAGGAAATTGCTTCTCGTAAATCCACCTTATATCCGTGCCGTTAAAAGAACGATAGTATTTTACCGAATCGTACATTAATATTAAAATGCGAACATTCCGATTGTCTTGTTATATGCATGATGAACCGTCAATTCGCGTGGAAGATCACTGTAAAAAGCGCTTCGTGTAATTTCATCTCTTTTTTCGCAAGTCTGTTGTAAGTTGTTGCGAAGTTACTGATATTAATTTGGGGAATCTTGTATTTCATTGAGCAATATAATCAAATTATAATCTATTCTTTGATTTAGATTCTAAGAGATGTTCTTACGCGAGACGTCTCGCATATGAAGCAACAGTGCTTCGTATATCCTAGCCGAAATTAAAGGGGTGAATTCGGGTGAAAAAATTAAATATCAATTCGATAAACAATTAATTATTTTTCATTCATCCCATCAGTTCTTTTGGAGAGATTGCGTCATAACATACATGCACATGTTAACTACAGCATGTAATTGCACATATTTGTAGCAGTAATTTTGGAAATCTTGAAAACTGGAGCTAAAAGTGACAATTTTTATTGTCAGATTCGCCTTCGGCACCCACAAATTAGTAAGAATGAACTAATTTCGTTTCTGAAGCATCTTGGCTGTATCACTATAGTGATAATCAAGAATGCATTTGCAAAACTTAGACCGATCGGTCATTTGCAATTTCAAACGCAACGTTCAATTTGGCATCGTAATCGTTTTTCCTAGCAGCCGCTAAGAGATAGATATACTTCGTCCAAACTTATATGCAATCCACGTCATCAACACAAAGTTACTAGATGATGACGTTTCACACAGTGCTGTCACCTCGTACCTCGTGTTTTGACAGTTCTAATAAATTGTAGTCTTTCTTTATACCATCTAATATGTGCGCAAGTAAATCATCTATAGAATATGTCACTTTTCAAACTTTAAATCGAATTACAAATAAACAATCTAGTAACTTTTTGTCGATGACGTAAATTGCATATAGGTTTGGATAGGCCATAGGTATAAATTTAAATTCGCAATTTCGTGTTTTAATTGTTTTTTCGATAGAACAAATTTTCGTTGTCAAAAAAACATCGATAAAAAAGGTATTACACACTTTAATTGTTATTTGACGGAATTCAGTCGAACTTAAAGTTTGACAATTATATCTATTTTTGTGCTTCAACTTGTACTTTCGCTTAATTTTCAATGAAACATGAAAGGACGTTTTCCGGCGAGTTTTCGTTTCTGCAAATTTCGTTCTACGTGATGGTTATTCTATAGTTTTAACCCACTTCGATGTGCAACTGCTGTTTGTAAAATTTTCATTTTCACATTGTTTTTGTTGCATTCTTTTTTCGGCAAATTGATACTTTTGATGTGTTTGAAAATAGAACGTTGTGGGCGACGAGCAATGTTGATACTAGGTTCCTATAGAGTTAGCGGGAAAAAAGACTAACGCCTTATTTGAAAACAAACCCGTATTTGCTTTTAAAATTACCGTTAATTAGTGAATTTAGCGGGTTACTTAATATGACATTGTCAACACAAAAGTTTCCGGTTCATAATTTTACAAGTAGGTACTTTGTGTACAAATACGATTCCTTTCGTAGATGAAGTAAAACGTTTTATTAATTATTTCAACAAACTAATGTCAATATATTTATTGGTAACTGACTTACTGAAGTGTTCGACTAGCTGGTTAAATATTTAATAATCGTCGGGTTTTCCTGGAATACTTCACGGTAATATCGATATCTTGTACGTTTCAAATACGTTTTAGGTTTCTTAAAATAACGACAGTTTAATTTGGCGTATTTAAATGGGGAGCAATTGCGTGAAATTTTTATTATGGTAAAATAAACGTTTAAACCATGCATCATCACATCGATGGGTAACAATTATTTGAAGTAACAGGAAACATAATATTATTTCGCAATTCGAATTTTCTTTACAGTTTAGATAAGTGTTATCTATGTGCACCACAAATACATAAGGTAAATGTAGTAACTAGTATTTTATAGAGGTTCAGTCAAATATGCGTGAAGTGCAAATTTCCCACTGTCGTACGTCCACGTCCGATAAACAACGAAGTTCTGCAGGTGATTCACGATACGAGCCGAAATATCTCGTGTTGATTCTGAAACGAGACATTACATGGGCATTTGTTGTTTGTGTTAAGAGCGAGAAAGTCGGTTTTGTCGGACGATGATTCCAACGATGAATCGTAAAGTTTTTTTCTTATTTTCGATTTAACGCCGGTCGCGTGTTTAATTCAAGAATCGGCGAAATGTGTCGATGATTTTTAATTGTGTAGTGTTTCTTGATAATAGGTATGTGAGTGACTCATTAATTTGTTCATAATTGCATCATAAATGTAAAAGAAAAAAACGTGTCGCTAAAATGGCATTTAAAATCCACTCGATCGCGATAGTTTACTTTTCGTTAATCGGTGTAATACGCGGTATCGAAGATTATTGTTCCGTTAATCAGTACAACAGTGGCACCAATTATATGCAATTTACTAAAGAGCCCAGCAGTTTCGAATTTGCAATAATCGGAAATTTCAAAGGGCTTCATTGTTGCGCTAAAGGATACAGAAGCATCGAATGGTGAGTTGATATACATACCTATACAAAATTTGTCGTAAAACAAATTTAACCAAACGAGCTTGTAATTATTTCCGCGAAAATTTCCAATGAGATAATCAAATACCTAGTATCACCTTTTATTGTCTCGACACGCTAGATATTAGATAATCGCGCTTCGCCTCGCAATTATTTCGAAGAACTGCATAAAAAGTTTTAAAAATGCAACTTGTAAATGGCTCGTTTAAATTTTTTGACGATAACGCGTGTTATTCGGTCGGTCTTCGGTAGGTAACTCGTTTGTGACCACAATAATTGGTTTTGTTCGGCTTTCGTAGACGGGCAGTTATTCTTTTGTTCTTATTCTTTTTTTTTCTGAACCTCGCAGACTTGCCATGCAGTTCTTACGAAATGCTTTGTTGAAACGAAACCTTTGAAAGACCACACGCGGATGTGAACGTTTTAAAAATTGTATTTTACGAATTCTCGGTATTCGTAATTTATCCTGTCTTAATTTGTGAACACGAAATTGCTATTTTTACACACTTTCGTGTGTGGTATGTATGATTTATCTAAACAATGGTTTCTTAAAAATTTGACAAAAAACCCGACGATTTAAAAGTAACGCTTCATTCGATTTTTATGCAATTTTGTCGCCGATTCGATCGCTTTGTTGATTATTTTGAATAAACTGCGGATCGAAGAATTAGCTTCAAATCAAATATTTATGTCCAAAACGCTAAAAACAAATTTCGAGTTTGGTAATTAATGTTCCTCCGGTGTGTACAGTGTGTCCACCGGACGGATCTAACTATATTTGTAAACTTTTTTATTTTTCGTTTTTAGAGAAAAAAATCATTCTGTATAAAGAGTTTAGTTTAGTTTGAAAAGTACTTGGCCATAGTTAAAATATCGATATAACAAACGAAAAAAAATAAAATTAAAATAACGAAACATTAATTGTTGTATTTAACGTTAATAAATTGTTCAAAGTAGACCTTTATGTTATTCAATAAATTATGCGCTTTCTTTAATTTGGTGCAGCTGCATTACTTAACGTAGGTCGTTATTGTTAGACAAAATATCAACTTTGAGACCGAGTTTTGAAATTTCATATTCGAACTTCTATTGACGTTTTGAGTAATTATTTTCTCTAATTTAATGTTTCGTTATTTTTAAATAACTTTGTATGTTACATCGACATTCTGACTAGCTAGCATAAGCAAAACTTATAAAGAATGACTTTCTCTAAAAAAGAAAATAAAAAGTTTACAAATTCAGTTAGGTTCATCCGTGGACACAATGAATGTAAAATGTTATCTGTCAAAGTTTTTGTTAAGTAACATACATTATTTATTTTTGTTTCTACTTGTTTTGATCGCGAATGCTTTTTTACATTTTTTTTTGTGTAACCATCCAACTATTTGTACAATCGACCTGTCAGTTTGTATAAATTTGACTCGGGCAAACTTTCAGGATGTGGGCAAAATGGGCATCATGACGTGAACTTCCAGGAATTATTATAGTTTTCTATCATCGGTAATATTTAATCGTGAGTTTTTACCAAAGGGTACGGTAAAATGATAGCTTCGAAATATACGTTGTGGTAGGCGTTCCCTAGTTCTGCGCTCAGGTGACGCTTTCTAAATTTCAAACTTTGTAAAAAATGTTGGTAGATCTTATGAAAATTGAGAGTTAAGGTTTTGTTTGTAACAAGGAAAACAATTGAAATCTAGTTAAACTTTTACCATATTTAATATGTATCTTATTAATATAAGTGTATTAAGAATAGTTTATTAATCGCGATTTGATGAATAGTTTACAATGCAATCACTCAAGTGGCCCAATTATCTATATTTTAATAGCTATATAATAGTCTAGAATGTCTGGATAAAGGAACGATGAAATAATGCGTGTACCCTATCTACATAGCGGGTGTTTTCGATAATTCCACCGAACCAACTTTTATGGCCTTCGAAATTGCCTACAAACTCTCCAATATGTATCATGTTATGTAGGTACTTATGCAATTTTTGTAATCGTTTATTAATGCGGTTTTTGAACGTGGTAAATATTCAAACGTTTGTATCGAAAACGCCTAACTTGATTTTTTAATAATTAAATAAACGATTCGGGGCAAACAAAGAGAAAATAGTTTAACAAAAATTACTTACCCATTCTTGGACAATTGATATTTATTACGGTTGGGTCCTTTGCTTGCAAGATGAAATTCAAAAAATCTTCTAGTCTTATGTCGGTCAAATTCGCATTTCGCATTTAACACATTTTTGTCTTCACCTTGAATAAAATAAAATTAGTCGCCTATCCTTGAATTTTGTTTCGTATCTAATGATTTTGCAAAATTTGTTCGAATTTTACCTCCTCGAAGATTACTTCAAATGTTATTGGAACTATTTTAATTTGAACTTAAAGTTATTGTTGTCATTTAAATAATTTAGTGGATGTGCAAAATACATATACTTATATTAGATAAAGGCACTGCCATTATTTTGCACACAGGTGTAGCAAATTACTTTCCTTTTTTAAATATCTACACGTAAGTTGTAGATAAATCGACGAATTTTCAACACGTCTCACTTTGTTCGTCTAGAATGTCTTTAAAAACTCTGGTTGTCGTATACTATATCGTTTTTGATTATTAAAAACGTCTTGTCCATCGTACACGGCAAAATAAATTGCGAACGTATACAAAATTTATTTTTGGCAATTTTCTCGGGATGACACGACGAAGGAGTCTCGGAAACCCCCCCACACCCACTCTAAAAATTCTAGAACAACTTATATTCAAACATCGTAACGCGTCATCACCGACTTCCGCCCTCAAATTTTGGAATTTATTTATATTTGGATTCGTGACATTTTCCGTGCGTTTCTTTTAGAACAAAATTTTATAAAACATATTGCGTCTCTTTTGGAACTACAGCGAGATCTCTCTAATTCGGACTATATGGGCCGGTATCTAGTACGAATTGGAGAAAATCAGAATTATAGAATATGTATTTTATGACTTAAATTACATACATATTTTAAATACTGTATTAATAAAAATTTATTTCTCATAGTAGATATACAATAGAGCATCGATTATACGGAAATCGGTCATCCGAATGATCGGTTATCCGAAAAGTTTTGAATCGTACATTTCAAATTTTCACCACGTAATATTGTACATATCATGTAGAATTTAACGTAATTTTTTGTTTGTAAAGGCTGTGAAATATGTTTGTGTTTTTATTTACCTAGGTAGGCACCATAAATAAATTTGAAATGTATTAGTAAAATAAGGATAGTAACAGACAATATATCACGGCACCCATTAATCGATAGTCGATGCTCTACTGTACTTACAGTAAGGATAATTATATTTGTATGACCAGCAATTTTCACTGCCGATTTTTCGCGTTTAATTCGCACACCAAAATTTTAATATTAATACACATTGTAATATATGTTACTGTACCTATGGCCTATCCAAACCTATATGCAATTTACGTCATCAACAAAAAGTTACTAGATTGTTTATTTGTAATTCGATTTAAAGTGTGGAAAGTATCATATTCTATAGATGATTTAACTGCGCGCATATTAGATGGTATAAAGAAAGACTACAATTTATTAGAACTGTCAAAATACGAGGTACGAGGTGACAGCACTGTGAAACGTCATCATCTAGCAACCTTTTATTGATGACGTAGATTGCATATAGGTTTGGACGAAGTGTACGTATAGATATTAATTGAAATTTAATTTTATTGTATTAAAAATAACTTGAATGATAAAAACAATCCAGAAAAAACAAATACCCCATACCTCGCTTTACGGCCTAGATACGTTCCACGAAACTTGACCGCAAAGCGAAAAGCCGTATAAGGAATCAATTATTCTAATACAAATTCATACAAATTCAATGGGATCGGTTCCAAATTTGTTAAATATGTAACATGGTTTATAATTCAAAATGCATTTTATCTTTTTATTTCATTTAAATAAAAAATACATACATTACAAGTACATACATTTGTACATAAAATAATAGCAGACTCCAAAAACCAACAATAATCTATAAACAAAAATGAAACAACTTCATGTTACATAAAATATGTGTATGTATACATATATAATTTTTTTATAAAATGGCTTTAATCTGAAGACGACGAAGAAATGGTAACTTGCAGATCACTGTCGTCATCATTTTTCGCTGGTAAGGATGGGCCTGGCTTTAAAAAATTGTCCAACGTTGTTTGTCTTGCCTTCTTGTCTATTTCGTTCTTCAGTGATTTATAACAGCTAATGGCTGAGTTAATTCCTCGAGAAACTTTAGTGCCACGTTCGATGTCAGGATCGATGTCATGCCAAGGAGGATGTTTATTCCTTGTTCGAAATAGGAAATAGCTTTGAACAAATTTTTTGATGTTAGCTGTTTGGATACAACAGGCTCTGTCTCTTCATCAAATGCCGGTTCTGCTTGCAACTGAATGAGTTACTCATATGAAAGGGATTCCCTATCAGCTTCAAGTAGATCAAGCACATCACGTTCGTTCAAACCTTCGAAGCCGAGATCATGTGCTAGATCCAAAATGTTTTTCCTAATTTCAAGGAGGAAATTAACTTCTGTAACAGTACTTTTTACACATTCTGGCCATATTTTTTTCCAAACATGGTTCATTGTTGTTAATTTTAATTCCTTCCATGATTCACTGATGCTGTCAACAGCATCCTTGATGGTATAGTTTTTCCAAAATGTTTTAATTGTAGATTTACCATCGGTTTCCCTTATAAGTTGTCGTAAAGTTCGGCGTAGGTAATATGCCTTAAAAGTAGCTATTGCACCCTGATCCATTGGTTGGATCAGAGCTGTTGTATTTTTCGGAAGGTACTCAATCATGACATCTTCAGATAGTTCGAATAAATTAGTAGGATGCCCTGGTGCATTATCCAAAATTAGCAAAGCCTTGTTGCTTAAGTTATTGTCTCGAAAATATTTTTTCACTTCTGTACAAAAGTGATTTTTGAACCAATCCTCAAAGGTAGCTTTAGTCATCCAAACTTTCTTGTTGGATCTCCATATGACGGGTAATTGATTTTTATTTAGTCCTTTAAGAGGCCTTGGATTTTCGGACAAATATATTAAAAGTGGTTTTAGCTTAAAATCACCCGCGGCATTTGCACCAAGTAGCAAAGTTAATCGTTCTTTAGACACCTTATAACTAGGCGCAGATTTTTCGGTTTTTGAAATGTACGTGCGATCAGGCATTCGCTTCCAATAAAGCCCTGTTTCGTCTACGTTAAACACTTGTTCAGGTTTATAACCACCTCTTTCAATAATTCCCTTTAAAATGTTGGGATATTCCTTAGATGCGGCCTCATCATGCAGCCCTTTCATTTTCAAATTATGCAAATTAAATCTATTTTTAAATTTTTCAAACCATCCTCGGCTTGCTTGGAATGTGACATATATAGCAGATTCATCGGTATCTCCATTCTTCAAATTTTCGAAAATACTTAAAGCTTTTTCCTGGATAGTCATTTGACTCATTGGCATTCTTCGATTG
The DNA here is from genome assembly GCA_036326145.1 of Rhagophthalmus giganteus. Lineage (NCBI taxonomy): Eukaryota > Metazoa > Arthropoda > Insecta > Coleoptera > Rhagophthalmidae > Rhagophthalmus > Rhagophthalmus giganteus. Next base: position 891,806 of record JARFJA010000062.1, read on the forward strand.
TTATTGTCCTCAATCAATATAATCGATAGTTTTTCCATTTTTTCCATAATCCAGTTTCTTTGGCGTGTTAATCTCGAGACATTTAAAGGTGCAGCAGATTGCAAATATGTTTTAATATCTTCTTTTTTATCACGAATAGTTTGAATTGTAGATTTCGCAAGTCCCATTGCCTTGCAAATTTCAACAATTTTCTCTCCAGCTTCTATACGACGTAATACTTCTAGTTTAGTTCCTAGCGTGACTGATTTTCGGCATCTCTTTTTATCAGTCTCCGAAGTCGATAATTGTTTCGATGGCATTTTGTCTAAAAAATAATGAACTATAAAATAAGTTTAATAAAAAAATACATATTAGAAATTTTTAATTTGTACATGTATTTATATGTACTTAAGTACCAAAAATGTCCCTAATTGTTTAAAATTTTTTCAGTAAATGTGTAACAATTAGTAATAAATATGTATATAAAACACTCACAGACAAGTCTAAGCCAGCCGCTTTATGAGCACACACTGAATAACGTTCGTAAACAAGAAGAAATAGAAGAATAGAAGAGTGTGCATCGAGATTGCGCTTGCGCAAGATTGGCAACATGTAGATATATCGACATCGAAAAAAAGTTTTTTTGCCGTTATAGCGAAACATTTTAGGCCGTAAATCGAAAACGTGCCTTAATTGAAGAGGGCCGTTATAGCGAAATGCCGTATAAAGAGCGGCTGTATAGCGAGGTATGGGTGTATTAGATGTTAATCACAGTGTTTTCACCTTAGCGCACAAAAAAAACTAAATATCTACACTTCGTCCAAACCTATGATGACGTGTCATCAATAAAAGGTTGCTAGATGATGACGTTTCCACCCAGTGATGTCACCTCGTACCTCGCATTTTTACACTTCTAATAAATTGTAGTCTTTCTTTACAGCATCTAATATGTGCGCAAATAAATCATCTATAGAATATGTCATTTTCCAAACTTTAAATCGAATTACAAATAAACAATCTAGTGACTTTTTATTGATGACGTAAATTGCATATAGGTTTGGATAAGCTGTATATCTATTATTTTTATTTTGCGGAATCCGAATTGTCGCAAATTCGGAATTAGAGAGGTTTTACTGTATACATTATTTTACCTGCTGCAACATTAAATGTTTTTCTTGAAATCGCTCGATATTCGCAAAATTCGTACGCTATCCACTAGATAATATATCTGAAAAGTCACCCTCAAAAGTTTAAGAGAATCGATAAAGATTTGTAGGAGTTATCATTTCGCCCGATTTGAAAAATGTAGTTTTTAGACAAACGCACGTTCACAATTTTGAGTAGCATTCTATAGTAGACAATTTTATTATTAATTTAATCTATAATGCCTGCACCATATAATTTCCCATCCATATTGATATTATCCTCTTTTCTATCCTTACAATCTTACAGGTAAGAGTATTACAAAAATCTAAACTCGAGCGCTCTATCGATCCAAAACCAAAAACTTCCGAAAACGACCTCTTTGGGATTTCTCCGGGCTACGAAACATATTTTTTTTCTTATTCTTAAGGCTTTAAAGCAACATATTCATCCAAAAAAAAACGATTATTTTGAAAATTCTGGAGTGGCCTTACCGGTTAAGTTTGTTATTTTGATGATTGAAATGTTGTAATCTCATTCTATACCAACACGTTTTTGTAAGACTGTATACGTTAAGAGCAATAACGCCGATGCATCCTGGACATCTTCCAACAACTTGTTCGCTAAATCAATCAATAGACAGTCGATTTTGTTGCAAAATTACCTAACAGTTTCCCTTAACTAATAAATAAAGAATTACAACTCGGACATAATATCTTTAGTAGGCACTATACGTCAGACTGAAAAAGCCTGTACTTACAGTTAATGCATAAATTGTGTTTGACCTAGCATTTAAGGTATTGTAAAGGAAATTGCCGGACAGGTGTCGTTATGGTGGATCGTGAGAAATTAAATAATTGGACGGGTTTTACTTCTACTTGTTTGGGCCGTAAACGGACAATATATCGCGCTAATGTCGCATTTTGGCGTAAAACGTCTTCGCCATTGAACCTCGACATTTTTTCTCGTCATTGAATATGCAATCTGAATTACAATGGTGCAATTCGCTAACTAAGTAAGAGTGACAAGTGTCGACGCATTTTGATGATATTTTGTCTGCAACTGTTACGCCAACAGAATGAATTATTATACATAACAACATGTCGGAATTCGATTCTGTAAGATAAATGGACGGATCCCACACTTCGTATCTATCGAATAATGTTTTGTATTGGAAAGTTGCGCATGAACGAAAAATCATTAGGTTGTTAGATACACCGCTCGTTTCCATGAATTTCTTAAACGCTATCGTAATTTAATGTTTTATATTGCATTTGTTATCTTACGTTAATTGACGACGTGCTTTAGAATAAGTTGTTAAGTCGTCAGAAGGAATAACAAAATTTCTTGAAAATTTTGAGCGATAAGCAAAACGATTTTCCTGAAACGCTTGCGTTTATGAACTTCCTGTAGATGTTTCGTGGTTTCCTGTCCAATCGAGTTCTGTAAGGCCAATATTACAGTTCAATCACGTACCTATACCTACGTAAGATAATGTCGAGGCCCTCGCATTTCTTCGGAATGCAATCGTAAATAAATTTTCACTTTCTATGATAAATTTTTCCGCTAAATTGCGATGGGGCGCCTATATAATTCATAGAATTAACGCTTGCAAAACGCGAACATTTCACTTGATACGGAATTTATTTTTACACGCGAAGATAATTTATATATGGTGCTCGTGTTACGTGCGTTCTTATCACCTGCACCTAACTTTCTCGATTGAAACTTGTGAACGTTTGTATTGATAAGAGGATGTAGATTTTCTTGTTAAAACGTTCCGTGTTGCCTACATTATTTTTTTTAAATCCATTTAGTTACGAACGAAAATCGCAATTTTTAATTTAGCTTTTTCAGCTTTGTATGTCGTTTGGGTAATTTTTTTTTTAATTATTTCTTTTCAAAATAACTTCATCAAAAACTAATATTAAAAGTCAATAGAATTACTAATAATAATTACACTTTTTAAATATACGTCTCATCTGTGAGTGGTGAAAAAGACTAGTAAAGCGCAGAGTAAAGACGTTCTGCTCGTACGCTTGAAAGTTTAAATTAAAACATCTCTTGTATATTATCAAGCCCCTTGCGGCTTATCTCTAGTGATATCATCATATTGTAAGTGTCCTTAAACTTTTTACTGGACCCCTGTGGAGGGGTTCTGCAATTAATATGAGCAATAATAAACTTAAAAGACCCAGCGGTGATTTATCGCCAACAGACTTTGCACCCAATAAGAAATACCTGTTCGAACCACAAAACCTAATCACACAAAATAAATTTTATATAAACGAAAAGCAAATTGAAAATGCCGGTAAAATTATCTATCATGGCAAAAACGCTGCAGCAATCAGTGCTATGGACACTAATAGCCAACAACAATCCACATCAGAACCAGATAAGGAGAAAATAAAAATACCACCAATATATTTACACAATGCGGATAAAATTAAGTATCAAGAAATAATTTCGGACCTGAAAAACAAAGCCAATGCTGAGTTCACCACAGTCTATAAAAATAACCAACTAAGAGTAAATTTAACTAACATCGAAGATTATAGATGCATGACAAGGCACTATAGTGAAATGAAATTAAGTTATCACACATTTAAGGACCCAACAATTAACAGACTATCAGTAATAATTAGAAATATTCCTGTATCAATGGCTGAACAAGAAATACAAACACAATTAGAAGAGTTAAAATACCCCGTTAACAAAATTACGCGGTTCTACAATAAGAATAGGTATCCAATACCGATATGTGCAGTAGATCTTGAAGATACCCAAGAAGGAAGAAAAATCTTTAGCTTAACAACACTTAATTATTCCATAGTTGATGTTGAAATGAGAAGAAAACCAGCAGAAATACCACAGTGTAAAAAATGCCAATTATTTGGCCATACGAGAAACTATTGCCAATCCCAGCCGAGATGTGTGAAGTGCACAGGCAACCATTTATACACAAATTGCCCTAAAAGACAAAATGAAGATCCACAGTGTGTGAACTGCTACAGAAACATCCAGCAAACTACAGAGGTTGCAGTTACTTTCTTAAGCTGAAGCAGTCATCAAGTAATAATTTCAGAACACCTAATAGAACATATGCACAAGCAACCGCAAAATGGCAGGAAAACCCTGCAAGCTAACAGCAGGCATATAAAAAACCACAAGAACGTACATCTCCAATTAACATCAACACAGAGGACATCCCACAAAACACATCTGACTTTATCACAACTATATTAAAAAAGTTGGTCGAATTACTTATCCCACATCTAGACAAACTTACGCCATTACTAGCATCTATTCTCCCTACTTTGCTAGCTAATGGACCAAAATAAACACCAGATAGTTACTAAATTAACCTTGACTAATTGGAACGCCAATGGTCTAAAAAAACAACGATCCATCTTTATTGATTTCTTAACTCGCTATAACATAGACGTCGCTTGCGTAACAGAAACCCATTTTATAAGTACTGAAACCTTTCGTATTCCTGGATACCAAGTGCACCGAAAGGACAGAGAAGCAGATAAGGCCTCAGGGGGAGTCGCGATTATAATTAAGAAAAAGTTAAAACATCACCTTTTTCACCTTTCTGAAATAGAAAATTTAGAAGCTATTTCTATAAAATTAAGCACGGGAAAAAGTCACCAAATAAAATTAATCTCCGCGTACAAACAGCCTAATAAAAGGCTATTAGCCCACGATATAGAAAAATTATTTGAAAATGCAGAGCCAATAATGTTACTAGGTGATCTAAATGCTAAAAATGCCATATGGGGATGCCGAGCTAATAACGCTGAAGGAATAAGGCTACATCAAATCATGGCTAATCATGGTATACTACTGTCAGCCCCAAATGACTTCACCTATTATCCATTTAGGATCGATCATCTGCCGGACATCTTAGACGTTATCCTGCACAAGAACTTAAAATTCCCAATTCAACAGACGGTAACCAATGAGTTAGACTCCGACCACCTCCCTGTAATAATGACCTTTTATGATCCGCCTCAAATACAGTCCCCGGCACCGAAATTAATTAACGGAAAAATTGATTGGGAAACCTTCCAAGAAACGCTTGATAAAAAATTACGGTGGATGAGACCACTTCAATCTTCCATCAACATTGATACAGCAACAGCGTCATTTACGACAGCAATTCAAGAAAGTACTCAGGCAGCCACAACCTCAAGGAACCAAAGAAATATTAACTCGCATAACAGAACACCAGAATACATAATTAACATGATTAACTCAAAAAATCAATATAGAAGAGAATGGCAAAGGACGAGGTTACCCTACTATAAAACATTATATAATCGACTAAATCATTTAATTAAACAAGAACTGGACAAAATTAGAATCACAGCGTATAATAGCTACTTAGAAGAAATACATCCCGGCGATTCGACCATGTGGAAGGCAACCAAAAGGTTGCTGAGACAGCCAAATATCATTTACCCATTAATAGTTAACAACGTAACATACTCCTCTGAAGAAGGAAAAGCAGAAATACTGGCTACGCACCTAGAGGAAGTGTTCACTACAAATGAGGATGAAGAAGACGCTGTACTCGTTACTCAAATAAAAAACACCATAGCTGACTTTAATATGAGAGATATGGAAATAACCCCTGCGTCTACCCAAGAACTCACGACATACATACAGCGACTATCAAAACGCAAGACCCCTGGACCAGACTTGATTACTAACGAAATATTAAAAAAGTTAACAAAAAAAGCTGTAGCATATCTGACCTCAATATATAACGGTTGTATGAGACTAGGATACTTCCACACTCTTGGAGGACTGCAAACATAGTACCAATTTATAAAACTGGTAAGAATAGACAAGACTCTGGTAGCTACAGACCTATAAGCTTATTACCTACTTTAGCTAAGTTACTAGAGAAGGTAATCCTTACTAGACTACAAGACTTCATACTCGAAAATGAAGTCATACCCTCTCATCAGTTTGGGTTCAGGCAATCACACTCTACAGCACATCAACTTATTAGGGTATCTGAACTGATTGAGAAAGAATTCGAAGAGAAAAAATACACCGTAGCTGTCTTTTTAGATCTGGAAAGAGCTTTTGACAAGGTTTGGCTAGAAGGGCTCTTGTACAAATTGATCAAATTAAACATTCCGGGATACATAATAAAAATCATAGAATCCTTTCTAGCCAACAGAAATTTCAGAGTAAGGATCGATGCAACTCTATCTAGTGACAAGATTACAAAAGCTGGAGTCCCCCAAGGAAGCCTACTGGGACCAACACTGTTTAACCTTTACGTATATGACGTGCCCACAGTAAATAACTCAATCCTAGCCATGTTTGCAGACGACACAACGATACTAACTCAGAGTGATACAATTCAAACAACAGTTGAACACCTACAAAATGCGCTAAACGTAACATGTCGTTGGTACAAAAAATGGAAAATCAAAATCAACCAAACTAAGTCCCAAGTAAAAATGTTCACTCTCAAGCGCTACAACCATCTCCCACCACTGCGATTACATAATGAAGAACTATCGTGGAATCCTAAGGGCTCAGCGGTAAAGTACTTAGGAGTCCACTTAGATGCAAAACTTAATTGGGGATACCACCTTCATAAAAAGTTAAATGAGTGCTGTGCCAGACTCGGCATACTCTATCCGTTGATCAACCGAAAATCACATCTCAGATCTGAATGTTCGCTGCTAATTTATAAGATGATTCTTAGACCCATACTGACTTATGCGTGCCCAGTTTGGAGGAATGCACCTAGAACTACGCTGAAGAAACTTCAAACTATGCAGAACAAAATTCTTCGTATCGCGCTAAACTGCCCTTGGTTCATTCGAAACAATCAAATACATCGTGAATTAAAAGTTCCACTAATCACAGACTACATAAGCAAGCTAACAAACAACTTCTTTGAAAATTTAGTGAAGTGTACAAGTGCTACGAAACTTAATCTCGGCCAAAGAGACATTCATATAAGACTCAAACGCAGGCTACCACAAGACTTAATCTAAAATATTCACTTAACCTATTATTAATTTTATTTTATAATTGAACCTAAATGTATAAGCTAGAGGTGTGAATATTTTCACTTAATCCTCTTTCCTCTTGACATTATCTCAGTTATAAGTACCTTATTGTAAAACAGCCGTGTATTGCATCTTCTTGCAGAGCCAGCTAATAAATATATATAAAAAAACAGCTACACAGTCTTTAGCTACACATTTAACATTCAAAATTGAATAAATATTAAAAAGTCCTTAAACGCCATATCTATCAACAGATATATTTAATTTCGTGCGAAATAAATAATTCAACAATTTCCGGAAATTTGAAGTGGAACATTTTCACCAAAACTCCAAAGCGAGGTTATCTACTCTTTGTACGGGAAATTAGTTGTTGCGGTGAAGGTTTTTCTTTCGTCTGAATCACGTTTCGATCATTGCAGACGACGAGACGTATCATTTAAACTTTTAAAGAGTGGATTCCGGAAATTAGTTGCCGACCGGATCGACACAACCGATTATACATTGCGTTATGTCATTTTTCACCTTTTAAAAAATCGTCGAGTTGGAACGATGGTCAGAAATTTGTAGTTTACGGTGCTCGTGGTTACAAAAAGTATAAGCGTCTTTAAAGTTATAAAAAAGAAATCAATTAATTAACCCGCACTTCTCTAATTAATTCTACGTAGGTAAATCGTAAAGGGAATTGGAGACATAATAACCGAGCAATCAAATGACAATAAATATTTTAACGACCCCAGCCTGCGACTACTTTGTAGACACAAAAAGTAGCTCTTAAGGTATACGCGGAAAAAGTTATTTTTGTCGTTACACATCTCGGGACTAGATCTTTATACATGTTACACGACATATCTTTCTAAATCGTCGTCTACCTCCGCGTTGGTATGTAAAACTTGTAGTAATAGCTCTCCGAGCGGTTAAAAGAAAAAGAAAAAGATCTTCCCGCCAACGTCTTTGTTTCAGAAACGGAAAAGGTCGCGTTCCAATTCGAACCAGAAATACGAAAATGGCTTACCTATCTATAGCTATAATAGTAGATCGAATAAATTTAAAATTATAATTCGTAGACAACCAGACAGTTACCAGACCAGACTGAGGTTTTTTACCTGTTCTAATATATCGTTTGGAGAATTTCGTGGTCATTAATTGTAGCCAACTTAATAATGGGTTGTTTTAAGAAAATGAAATCCGCAGGCTTGCTGACGTCATAATTGCTTTTGTTTGATAATTTTACAACGTCGAATTTGTTGGTTGTCGAGTTCGTGTTAAACAACAATAGATTTCACTTCGATATACTTCTGAAAAAGTTATGTCCCAACTGCTTAAAAGCTAGAGACATTTTGAAATTGTTAATTATTAATTAGACAGTTCGACATCCGTAAGACTTATAAACCGTTTGAATGCGGAAACGTATCAGTTTAACGCAAAATTAAGTACAGGTACAGTCGTTATAATATATGTATCTGTCTGTGAAATTCGCCCACCTAAATCTCGGTTCATCAATCAAATAAACAGTCAGTATTCACTTAAAGTTTGTAGGTTTTAAATTTACAGTGACGGATGGAGATGGTGAGAGAGAAAGAGAGAGATGGGGGGACTAAGAAAAATATTAAGTTTAAGTGGGCCAGAAATTAGGTAATGTTTTTATTTCAATTAAATATGGTTGTATAATTACGCAGTAGAATGCGTCACCTTTGTAATTGAAAATCTTAATTTTTGCAAAAAAATTCTTTGAACAGATAAATGACTTTTGTTCTTACAAATAGTAGTGCACTCTATGGTTATACAAAAATATTATTTTCTCCTTCGCCGTTACTTTTTGTATTTAGATTAGAGATCTAAATCGCATCAGAATAAATAAGGTATTTTTACGTTTATTCATTTATGTAGTTCTTCGTCGATTTTCATAGTTTTTATTTATTTTTTGGCCATCGGTTATCAATAGATTTACATCATCAGTTCGTGTTTTCGATTGATTATTATCTTGAAAGAAAAGTCGATTCAGCTAAAATTTGCCGATGTTGGAGGTTTGTTAAATAATCAAGATTTTCATTTTTTAATAAACTGTTAAATAATAACAACTAATACCATTGCGTCACGACTATTCATTCAAAATTTCGAGCCGTTCTTGTCAAGCGACTCTTATTTCAGACCATTTTGAAATGTGAACTTTAATTTACAATCGCCTTGTAGACAATTTAAGTTCAAAAACTTTTTGTAAAAAAGAACGTGGGAGCGAACACATTGACACATTTTTTTTTTAATCAATGGTTACTATTTTAGACTTATCCAATAACTGCAAACGCCAACGAAAACCTGTCAAAATGTTTATCGAAAAAAATTATAATTTCAACGTTGAAGAATTCAAAACCGTGTCTAAAATTCGTATAGCTCCAACAAATTAGATAGTAGGACAGCCGGTGACACTTTTCGGTATGTCTTCGGGTTAACGAATAAAGACGTGTTTCTCACAAAACATGTGTGAAATACCTACTCGAAATGCGAACAATTACTTCTTTAATCCTGTTCCGATGGAAATAAAAGGGTTGATTTAAGTTAATTTTTCTTTGCGCATTTATACGTCACACTTTTTTATTATTATGTGGCCTTAAACATAGCCAATTATTAAGTTACATTTACCCTACTTACAGAAAAAAATAAAATTTGTTTTAGACTCTTCAGATTTACAAACTATGAGGTCAGGAAAAGTGAAGGAAATTATTATTTTATTGTCCCGTAGTTTTAGTTTTATTTACTTTGTATTACTTTTAACCATTTATTAAGTTATTAAACTATTTTTTCATGTAACAATAACGATTCTTTCCATAGCACAGTTTTCAAAATGTTAAACATCTCATTAGACAGGTTACTGTAAAATTTAGAAGTATGTAAGTACAAATCTGTCTTTCTTGTATTGGTTTTACTAGAATGCATTTCTCATATGTTTGTTATTTTACATAAAAGTACATATTACGGACAATGTTGTTCCTAAACGTATATATTTTCTCCTAAACGTGATTATTCAGTAAGTTGAAAGATTAACCAGTTTCAGAAACTGACCATAAATTTTTATTATACGATTATACTCTGTATTATTTCTACACCGCTAACGTCCAGTTGCTTGGTAACCTGTTACGACACGGGGTTATAGTTATATAATTTACCGGATTTCACAAATCTAGTTTGCTGTTAACAGCTAAAAAAATATCTGAACGTATATTTGATATGTACCTGCATAATATACAGGATATTTCACAAATAATGCGAAAATCTTGAAGGATCGAATCCTTATCGAAAATTAAGGCGGGTCTTTTATCTAAGGTCTTTTCCTAAAATGTCTCCTTTCGTAGTTCCTCAAAAGGGGAAGCAATTGAATTAATGAACGACAAATGTTACAGTGTAGACAAATTTTTAGTTAAATAAAGTTATAACAGTTGTTGACAAGTTCTAACAACGAACAATGCTATTTAACAAATAAAACATCACTAAATATTGATATGTTCCAAATTTCACTGTAGTGTACGATCACTTATTTTATTTTTTACTCAAAAATTGTAGGTTTTGCGGGAAAAATGAAAGAGCCAAAAAAGATTCCAAATAAAGCGAGTTTTCAAAAGTTTTCTAAATTGCAAAGTATTAACTCTCCAAAAATGTCTCTGAAAAAATCAACAAGAGTTGCATTTTTCACCTCCTCGTGAATATAGGAGATATTGAAAATAGTACTATAGGAAACCTTTTGATAAGTAAAGATCATCTACTAAATGTCATTGTTCTACATTTCTACAAGTTGAGAATTAAAACGAAAACTTAATTTTACCCTTCCTCTTTTGAGGGGTGTAACTAACTCTAAAAAGTTTTATTAAGTTAAGTCTTAGGACAAAAAATTATATGAAAGGTCCCCTTAATTTTCAACAAGGAATCGTCCCTTGAAGTTTTTCACATTATTTATGAATCGCCCCGTATATTATAATTAGTACATAGGTAATTTTAAAGTTCAAAAAATTAAAATCCCAAAGCAAATTTTTATTTCAACACTTACGTAAAATGCAGACTAACACTGCTGCCGCTGCGACTGCCACTTGTCTGTAATTTTTCTTTGTATTTCTTATCTTTTTCTCGTCATCATTTTGCGTTAATCAACTTGCATTATTACGTACTTATACATACGCTTCATATTTCACCAACCACTGTGATCGCGAAAACACGTGTAAGATAAAATTTCGTTCGCAAAATTGAACCGTCCAATGTTTGAGGGGAGCCTTAACCGAATCCCTATCCAAGAACCTAACCAAGCTCGAAAAATCCTACCTTTCCTCGTCGTATTAATCCTTTTTGTTTGTAATCCTTTTAAAGAACACAACACACGCGCAAAAAGGCCTTATAAACCGAACGAGCACTCCTCGCACACACGAATAATACGACGCCGTAATTTAAAATTCGAACTACTAAAACGAGCACTACCGCTCTGTATAACTCGCGAATGATCTAAACCTGTTTTGCCGGAATTCTGTATACAAATACATTCGAGTTTATACGTGGATACTAGGAAATCCCGTTTTTTTTAAAAAAAACATTCAGTTCTTTGTTCGCACTTCAATAAAGTTATGAAAGTAGGCGGTGCACATGTTTTATTAGTTGCTTTGTATTTTATCGGTCGCATAAAAATGCCCCTGAACTTTTATCCTGTTTATGGTTTGTAATAAGGAAATTTTCAATGTTGAGGGGCACACGAATAGTTTTTAAATGAAAAATTAGAGTAAATTTAGAATTTTGCGGTATAAACGCAGTAAATAGTGATTATTCAAATAATTTTATTGCATAAAAAATACATCATTTTAGAATAAATCTCTTAAAAAGTACATATTTAGAAAAATTTCGGACACTATTTACATTTTTTTTATCAAACTGCACTACGACCCTTATATTTGGCATTTACCAAGCAATTTCTTCTGTTGGAACAAACACGTGTACGTACTTAATTATTTTATAAGTTGTAATGAACAAAATTCAAAAAAAAATTTTGGAGAAATAATTTTATAAGTTTATAAGTTTGTTTTTATTTATTCTTTCGGTTTTTATAAGTTCGTTGTAAAACTTGTTCCGGTGACTTCTCTTTTTGTTGCCAAGCCAACGAGTGGCAGCTAACCATTATAAGAACAAAAACATTTACTAATCTTTGCAAACATTCTTCTGATTTTGGAATGTTTTTGGAACCGCTTACGTGAATAATACCTGTGACGACGTTGGTGGGATAACAAAAAGAGAAGTCACCGGAACAAGTTTTACAACGAGCCTATAAAAACCAAATTCTTTTTATAAAAAAAATTTTTGCGTTTTGTTCATCACAACTTATAATGGAATTATGTACGTGTTTGTTCCAACAGAAGAAACTGACATTTAAGAAATGAATGCTGGTAAAACCAACACGAGAAAGACATAGATCCTGTATAACATTTGTGGTACATACCTCTAAATTCTACAAGTACCTAGATGTTGACCTAAAATTTTACTGACGTATATCCTTAATATATATATAGTGGAAACACCATAAAATGTCAAATTTCAGACACAATCCTTTCTTATATTTTTGGCAACTTAAAAACTGGTTTAAAAAAAAAAACTCTAGATTTCAGATCGATTTATGGCACTTAAAATGTCAAGTTATAGTCCAAGAGCTGGTGAACAAATTCACATCCGAGTTTGTACCTCTTGAAATTTTGTAGGAAGGTAGTTTTTTTAAGTCTGGCTAGGGAATGGACCACCATTTTAAGCAACTCCGAGCCGAACTACCCCACAATCGTTTAAAAATGCAAAAAAAAGGGATGAAACATTGTCGTTTGTACCTCTTGAAATTTTGCAGGAAGGTAGTTTTTTTAAGTCTGGCTAAGGAATTGACAGTCTGGCTAAGCAACCCCGCGCCCGAACTACCCCACAATCGTTTAAAAATGCAAAAAAGGAATGTGAAATTGTAAGGAGAATTGTAGTGGGATTTCTATCTCATGAAGTTTTATAGAAAAGTAGTCTTTTTTTTAAGTCTTCTTGAGGAATGAACCACCTGACTAGGTAAATACGTCCGCGAACTACCTCTAATCGTTTAAAATTAAAATATATTCGAAGTTTTCATTTGTACCTCTTGAAATTTTGTAAGGAAGGTAGCTCTTTGCAAGTCTGGCTAAGAAATGCACAGTCTGGTTAAGCAACTCCGGTCCCGAACTACCCTTAGACATTTAAAGTTGTAAAATGGGTGTGAAATTCTAATTTCTATCTCTTGAAATTTCGTAGAAAGGTAGTTTTTTAAGTCTGGAAGAAAATAAACCACCTGATTAGGTAACTCCGTTCACGAACTACCCCTAATCGTTTAAAATTAAAATATATTCGAAGTTTTCATTTGTACCTCTTGAAATTTTGTAAGAAGGTAGCTCTTGTACGTCTGGTTAAGCAACTCCGGTCCCGAACTACCCTTAGACATTTAAAGTTGTAAAAGGGGTGTGAAATTCTAATTTCTATCTCTTGAAATTTCGTAGAAAGGTAGTTTTTTAAGTCTGGAAGAGAAATAAACCACCTGATTAGGTAACTCCGTTCACGAACTACCCCTAATCGTTTAAAATTAAAATATATTCGAAGTTTTCATTTGTACCTCTTGAAATTTTGTAAGAAGGTAGCTCTTGTACGTCTGGTTAACAACTCCGGTCCCGAACTACCCTTAGACATTTAAAGTTGTAAAAGGGTGTGAAATTCTAATTTCTATCTCTTGAAATTTCGTAGAAAGGTAGTTTTTTTAAGTCTGGAAGAGAAATAAACTACCTGATTAGGTAACTCCGTTCACGAACTACCCTAATCGTTTAAAATTAAAATATATTCGAAGTTTTCATTTGTACCTCTTGAAATTTTGTAAGAAGGTAGCTCTTGTACGTCTGGTTACAACTCCGGTCCCGAACTACCCTTAGACATTTAAAGTTGTAAAAATGGGTGTGAAATTCTAATTTCTATCTCTTGAAATTTCGTAGAAAGGTAGTTTTTTTTAAGTCTGGAAGAGAAATAAACTACCTGATTAGGTAACTCCGTTCACGAACTACCCCTAATCGTTTAAAATTAAAATATATTCGAAGTTTTCATTTGTACCTCTTGAAATTTTGTAAGAAGGTAGCTCTTGTACGTCTGGTTAAGCAACTCCGGTCCCGAACTACCCCTTAGACATTTAAAGTTGTAAAAAGGGGTGTGAAATTCTAATTTCTATCTCTTGAAATTTCGTAGAAAGGTAGTTTTTTTTAAGTCTGGAAGAGAAATAAACCACCTGATTAGGTAACTCCGTTCACGAACTACCCCTAATCGTTTAAAATTAAAATATATTCGAAGTTTTCATTTGTACCTCTTGAAATTTTGTAAGAAGGTAGCTGTTGTACGTCTGGCTAAGAAATGCACAGTCTGGTTAAGCAACTCCGGTCCCGAACTACCCCTTAGACATTTAAAGTTGTAAAAATGGGTGTGAAATTCTAATTTCTATCTCTTGAAATTTCGTAGAAAAGTAGATTTTTTTAAGTCTGGAAGAGAAATAAACCACCTGATTACGTAACTCCGTCCGCGAACTACCCCTAATCGTTTAAAGTTAAAAGGATGCATTATTTCAAAATGCAACTTTAACACTGTCTGTAACTAGGTTAAAACCGGGCTGGACGTTTGGCAATTATTTTTTCATATTTCAATAGGTCTGAGATCATATAAATTTCAAGAGGTACCAATGAAATTTCGAATTATATTTTAATTTTAAACGATTAGGGTATGAGTATTACTAGTCAGGTGGTTCATTCTCAAGAAGACTAATAAAGACTACTTTCTATAACTTCATGAGATAGAAATCCACTACATTCTTAATTCACATTCTTGCATTTAAACGATTGGGTAGTTCGTCGAGTTGCTTAAAATGGTGGTCTATTCCCTAGCCAGACTTAAAAAAACTACCTTCCTACAAAATTTCAAGAGGTACAAACTCGGATGTGAAAATGTTCACCAGCTCTTGGACTATTAGGCAAAATATGATGATGAAATGAAATATAGCCCCGTTTGTGACGAAAAATTTATTATTAACTGAGATATGAGAAATTATGTAAACGTTTTAATCGCAAAAAAATCAAATGTCGACCATTTTCAGAATTAGCTAGAAAACATAAACGAGCGCGGATAAGTTTTTAATAAAATTATGTTTGTGAGTTTATGTAGGAAGAATGAATGTACAAAATATGTATTATAATTTTTCTAAACGGCCGTGCAACCATTTACTTAATTTTTATTGGGTGATTTAGTACGAAATTATCTTAAATTTAACGACAAATAATTCTCCGGAAGTGATTATCTGACGGTGGAAAAAAGACTAGAGCCGATTTAAGCTTTCGAGTGGATACACGATACTTTATAGATACCTAAACAAGTTTTAACATGTTTAAGGTTAAGATGTAAAGAAATGAATAAACCTGTCCAAAACGCCGACTTTAAAAGACCGCAGTTCGACCACCGCAAGTGGCCTTTTAAAAAAACTGACGGAATTCCGTCGAGACGACGACGCACCTTATCGGAAACGAAAGCGTTCGCGTCAAATTATCAAAATCGAAATAAGCGAGGGTGTTCGTTCGTTTAGTTTTTAAAATAACGATTTCGCACGATTTATACGTAATTTAAACTTTACGTGACGCGACTGCGGAATGTTGTCCCTTTCGACATTTTCAAGGCTTAATGAATCATCCCTTTTGTTGAAAATGATTCGTTCTTTGAAATTCTATTAGTAGCACTAACAGTAAAAAAGCGTCCGTCGTCGGTATGCCGCGATGAAGATTATCGAAATCGTCATTATCTATCTATGTCTGTACGTTCAAAGCGGAAACGGTACGTTAACTTCCTGCTCGTAAGGTAAACGGTCTGCCAGAGTTAAATGACTTAATGACGAAAGATTAATGACCAAGGCACCGAGTCACATTTAAATGCGCGTTGTCGATAGTTGAAACTTAAAATTGCGTCGAAGATAGCCGATTCTGCTGTAATACAAGATACATCGATTAAAAAAAAAACCAAGTTTTCCCAGAATGGTATTAGAATCGAACAGCATTCGTTTCACTCGTCTTGCCTGTTCGATAACGTTCCCGGTGTCGATTACATTCTCTATAGTTGCAAAACACCGTTTTTAACGTGAGCTATTGCCTCGAATTACGATCGGAAGAGGTTTCAGGAGCATTTTTCGTTCGAAACGGAATTTGAGTAAATTTCGTGAAAAAAATAATGGTATACTTACTATCCGTTTGTTCGTTCGCGCTCTCGCTTATCCGGCGAAATGTGTGTTTTCTTATCTGTAACGTGCGGTATTTTTACAATGAACGTTTGCGTTATCTAAAATTACGGTGAATTTTTATCTCTTATTAACTTTTATTTTGACACGCATCAAAAATCGTTGCATTTCTTTAAACGCGGTAATTAAAATAAAACCTGTACTTTACGTACGCTTAACAACCGGTGTAACTACCGGAGCGATACTTATAAGTAAGTAACTATACACTAACGGTTACGCTGTTGTTAATTTGTTTAATGTCTTTAAGGGTTTTAGTTACGTTCAAATAAGCCAAAATTTTACAGACGATCGTAACTTCGTTTCCAAGAAAAGTACCTACGGGTCGCAGGTTCGAAGAGAACCGTTTCGTAGAATTGGTATTTGCCAGCAGCTTAACAATTTTCGATGCGTCGTTTGTCCAGGAAAATTTAAACAAAGTCCTTTGAAATTTCCGATAAGCCAGCAGGGATCCGTGCGGAAAAGTTTAAAATAACGGAGTACTGATATGATATGTGTAAAGAGTGCTAAAAAAATAATTTTTCCCATAGCTAGGTATTTTTTTATTTTTGAAAACACGTTCACGTAAAAAAAAAGTCTCGTAAAATTTCAATATTTTGCTTTTAAGGCCAAAACAAACTATGAGCGTTCGCGATTTTGTCATGTTATCATCATGCTTGTTTGGGTAATTTTGAAACAAGCGACGTTTACAACCATCATCGCCAGTCGAGAGAAAATGGTTTGTTCAAAGTTGTAATCCGGTTTTTATTAGTTACATAATTTTTGTTTTCCATTACGTTACGTTTTAAAAGTTCAAGTTTGACCACAAGTATGCTCGTACATTTCAATTGTCGATCAATACCAAACAATTAATGAGTGCTAGTCTACTTGATTAAAATTGAAATTTTAACACGCCGTGCCGTAATTCGAAATTAAATAAAATTCGATTTGCAATTTTGAATTTTCTATTCATACATTTACGTGTAATGTAATATCGATGGCGTGTCGATAGATAGTATATCGTAAACGCGACTTTTTTCGAAAATGAGTTGTTCTGACTATTTTATACATCTAATTGTAACGTAAAGACATAGTTTGATAAAATCTGGTAACGACATTACGATCTTTTCCACCAGAGAAATCGATTTGTCTTTCCGCAAGTACGTGGAAACCGTGCTAATATCCATCGTAAGTTCTTTGCAATGCATGCGGCAACAACGCGGAAAAATTTTCACGTGACGTCATATTTTAACGACCTTGCCCGATTCCGGACAATCTGTCTTATGGAAAATTAGTATTTCGTGATCATAAAATAAAAATTAAAAACAATTTAAAGGTTATTTGTGAATATTTCTATATCGGAGATAAGGCACCAAGGGACGTTTAAAAAATATCGTTTTTAGGTAGCAAATAGACGATCGTTGTTATAGCGTTTTAAACTTTGATGAGGATATGTGGAATTTTAACATCAAACATACTTTTCGGTAAGATCTTTAGTTATATCGCTATGTATAGATTTCTTTTGTCATAAAGGCTACGAAAGTGTCAACAAAGTGTCGTGCAAGTTTTGATATAACAATTCAATGAAGAATGCCAAAATTTCGTGCGGTTTTTGACAGCCCGACATCAGCTGTTAGATGTGACATTAGCGCGACGTACTTGAAAAGGCGCAATTGCAATGAACTGTGAATCGCGATCACCACAAAAAACAAAGTGCGAAAATCATGGAAAAGCATCCGTATATAAACACTGCCTGAGGTATAATTACGAAACGTGGTTGCGATACTTTTAATTCTCTGCACGGAAGTCGTGTTGGTGGTCCCGGAAAATAGCAAATGCGTGTACTTACGGTGACTTGTCATGGTATCTCGTTCAAGGGTAGTATTTAATCTTCGTACAACTCCGTTTTTCACTGAAACTAGTAGAATAAATACGTTATTTGATACAAACGTGCCCCGAATTACCTATATACGCGGTTTCTAGGAGGGTATTTGTTTATAGTTAAGCTACAACACAAAATGTGCGCTCCTGTAAAATTTGCTTTTTGTCGCTTACGAAAAAGAAAAATTACGTAAGTCTTAATTATTCTCGGGCTTGTGGTTTTGGTTAGGCGACGATCAAATTTAAGCTTTATAGCGTGAGCTATTTCGGTGATTTTGGTGGGTTTTGGCACGGTAAATCGACTCGATATTCGTCAAGTAGAAGTTTCTGTGACGGATCGCGGAATTTATACCGAAAATTGAACGTCATTTAGGAAACGTTTATTGGTATTTCGAATTCTTGCGTACTTATACATGTTCAGATTAAACGTAGGAATCCGGTGACGAATAACCAACTTATCGAAACAAAATTAAAATCTATATGAATGCTTAAAAAATCCCGACGTTTCAAATGATCCGACGCAATTAAATCGTTTTCTTCCTTTCCTTATGTAAGCTTTTAACCAATCGATATCGTAATGAAACTTAAAAATCTCGTTTCGTACAAAAGCGATTAAACAACTTAACCGTTATGGATTTCATATGTATACAAATGTTGACAAAGTCAAAGAACGCACGAAATACAAGAAATGGGCTTGTCTGTCCGTCGAGAGGGATGTGGAAATGTTAGTTTAAAAACTAACCAAATGTTTGTTATCAACTAATATGGCATAATGACCGGCCGTTGACTTACTAATTTTGTTCTCCATTTTATTTAACGACGATTTAGACGTATTTATTCTGTAGAAATTTGCATAGGAAAGTTTGCGAAATTAAAGCTGCAAAAATACGAAGAAGAGATAAAATCGCATTTAACGAGAATACTAATTAGCGGTTTCCGTCATATTATCAACATGAAAGAACGAAATGAACTTTCCGTAAATTCCTACTAATCTCGTTTAGGTTTACAATAGCCGACCGAAAGTGCGAATGTTCACCGCAAAAGATACTTTGTGTTTGCCGCCATCGGTAACGGTGGCACATGTCCTTAATTTTTATTTTCACTTATTTTAACGTAATTACGTATCTATGTACGTGATACGTTTGCACGTGCAGAAATTAATTTTGTCGGCATCGTGCCAAAAATCGACTAAGTATTTTTTTTTTAAATGCTCATTTTTGCAGGTACAAGGATGGAAAACCGTACCCGTGGCATGGCGCTGTTTCGCAATTGATAATTTACCCGGAAAATGCCAACCAGACGGTGTACACGCAAAGTGTAACGGCAGCCGATGCTGGAAACTACACTTGCCTTTTGCGGAACGATTCCGTGGTTCATGCTCACACGATCCATTTATTGGTATTTGGTAAGTACCCGCAATGTTATTTATGTGTTTAACGACCGAGTACTCGTATTGTAATTCGCGCTAGAACGGCGACGTCACAAAATTTCAAAGTAATTTTTCCGAGAACGATTTCGCTTTTATTGTTTTGTTTGCAATTTCATCGTTTCGGTTGGACTAATCTAATTTCCGATATCGTAAACGTAAACTGCGCAAATTACGGTTAGGTACGGCAACATGAAAATAAAGCGATAATTTTATAATAACAAAATAATTAGCAACACAAAATGGTCAGAAGTTTAATACGATGGACTAACGGTACGGGTTTCTAAAAATGAACTATGAAAAAATTGTCGCAATGTTTAGGTACCGACATCTGTTCGATTATTAATTATAGTATATTAAGTAACGAGGGCTCCCGTCAACGAAGGGCTGCAAGTGTCTTCACGCCCGTGATTCTTACAGCATGAACTTGATCATAAAACCGAAACCCCTAAAACATAGGCTAGGCGAAAAACTATTGTAATTGCCGTTGTTATAGCTTATCCAAACCTATATGCAATTTACGTCATCAATAGAAGGTTACTAGACGATGACGTTTCACACAGTGCTGCCACCTCGTACCTCGACAGTTCTAATAAATTGTAGTCTTTCTTTATACCATCTAATATGTGCGCAGGTAAATCATCTACAGAATATGTCACTTTCCAAACTTTAAATCGAATTACAAATAAACAATCTAGTAACTTTTTGTTGGTGACGTAAACATCATATAGGTTTATAACAACGGCAATTCTCGTAACGTTCAAATGAAAGCTTTTGCGCTTAAACGGAACAATAAACACGTTACAAGGTACAAATTACGTAATATTGTATTTTATATAAGCCGACGTCTTTTATTGTCAAATTCGAACGACCCCTTTTAATGGTCGAAAGTTTATGAATAGGATCCGTTTATTATTCTGGCGAATAATGAGGTTCCAATTATGTCTTTCTAAAAGTAGTACGTTTTCATCATCGATCTCCGCGGGCGTCGTGAATAATGTAGTTCTAATCAAATTGAATTTTCAACGCTCGTATTATGATTTATCGAACGAACGCGGCCGATGTGCGGCTCCATTTATGCATGCGGTCACTCGGTTGGGGGATGACATTTTCCCGTTTATTAATATTATTCTTTTTCATCGTTAACGAATCAATGCGTCAACGTATAATAAGTATATAGACAATTGTTTGTTTCGCTTTTACCAGGTGACACTATGCTGATAAAATTAAAGAATTGTTACGTTGGAAATTTAGTCGAACCCCCCCTCACAATCGGTAGTTTTATTATGACTTAATATTTAAATATAATACATAAATGAAAATTAGAATACACATATTCACGGAATTTTTTTAAATTTAAAATACAGTAAACTCTCGATATTCGCGGTTTAGTTATGTGCGACTGCGCAAGAACATGTTCCTACGATAGATCAAAATTAACGCTAGAAAATTTATCCCACGACTTCGTCACGAGTGAAGTAGATCCGTATTGTGTTTATAATAAAAATTTATGGAAGTATGTATGTAGTTACATATCGCAGGCAAATAGTTATTTCGGGAAAATAGCTTTTGACTAGGCAAATACAATATTGAGAAACATACTATAAATATTGTAAATTCTGGGGTTGAATTAAGTAGATTTAGTCACCAGTATTTTTGGATAATGACGTAGGTAAATAAAAAATACACAACATAAATCAAACATCAAGAATAAATAATATAAAAAAAAATGTATATTTAACACGAACTCTAAAGTTAGTTTAGGTTAGGGGTTAGGTTTGTGTAACCTAAACTAACTTCAGTTGTTTTCTATAACCTTAGGTTAGTGCCTCCACACACCTACCCTCATCTACAGATTTTTAAAATTATAAATACGTATTACCAAAATGTTATTTGCGCAACAACGGTTTCGTCGAATACTATTATTCTAGTCAAAAGCTATTTTCCTGAAATAACCATTTGCTTGTGACATATACAAAGACATTTATCAAAAATTGCAAAACAAGAAAAACAAATGTAAAGCAACATATTTTTTCAAAGATTCAGATAAATAGATAACAATACGTGTATTTTAATACATTTTGAGTACCTATATTATTAATGATTTATTACATACATATTTCAATTTTTCAATAAAGTTCATCTTATAAAATAATACCTATGTATTTATTGTTCTCCTCTTATTCACGAATTTTCAACACATTTCTGTATTCGCGGTGTTTTATAGTTACGAATTACCGGCGAATATGCTAATAATTAATGATGACTGTTTGAAATTCGAGATCATTTTTGATGCATTTTAACGTTTCGTCTATCATATATTTACGTAAATGTCTAAGGGATTGATGCCTGCAAACAGCGATGGCTGATGGATGCAACTCACTATAGATCGTGTCACGTAGAAAAAGATGATATCGAGGCAGTTTTGGCAAAACGATTTAACCCACAAAACGGAAATTTTACAGGAGCGCACATTTTGTGTTGTAGCGTAACTATAAACAGATACCTTTTACGGGAATACAAATCGATTTTTCCGATGAAAAAATCGGTATATTGTTACCAGATTTTATTAGATTGATACCTTTGCGTTAGTTAAGTCGTTCTGCCAAAACGCCATCGATATGTACTAGTATGTTTCAAGTGTAAGTTGTATGTTTTTCAATAGTCGGTAAATAATATTTAGTAGACGTATGTGAGGTTCGATTTAGTTTAAATTATTTTCCAAGTTCAAACGTTACGGAATAACATCCAAATATATTAATAGTGTAGTGCCTAATTCCTCTCCATTATTTAGAATGTCTATCGGTGTGTTTTATTTATTTGAATTATTACGGGTTATTTTTAGTGCTACGTTTGGGATTTTTGATGTATAATAAGCGAAAATTCTTAACCTTGATTTTAACACTTGAATACCTATGTATATCTATTTTCTATAGTTTGGTGGTTTTAGAGGGTTTAAGTCGTCCAAAAGGGTGTGAAATCTATTTCCGTTGTTTAGAAACCGTGGCTCGTTAATAAAGAGGAGTGGACGATTGATAAATAATACTCCTAATAAACTTTCGAGCGAATAATTTAATAATGTTTAATTACCTTCTTTGTCGAACACGTGCGCCTACATAATAACACCAAATAATTTTCGCGCGCGATAAGAGATGTAGGTAACTCGTGTAATTGAATATTCTGGAATTATGACTCGCTTACGATCTTCTAGAATAATCATTTTCCAATCTTTATCTTCCGTCCAACGTCAACATTTCTGAAGAAAAGGCCGTCGATTTGCGGCCTAGAATCTCAAAATAGTAGATCGAAAATCACTCTTGAATGCGACGCGGCAGTGGCTCGCCGAAAGGCGTAAAAGAAAACAAAGCCAGAGGTGAGTGTAAGCCGGATTACCACCGTGAGTTAATTTTAATAAAATATAAAATTCTGGGGCGTCTATTGTTGCTATTGATTTTATTTTTAATTTAAAAAAGAAAGTTTTTTACACACAAACGTTGATATATGCCAGTACCGTTAAATTCACGTCTACAACAACGTCAGGTGGTCTTCGAGTGGAAGTGAACTATTTATGTATAACGATGTAGGTGTTTAGTTTTGAAACAAATACCTACTTGTTCTGGAGTGCCAAATTTTTCAATACCTACCTTATGATTGTTTATGCGGCTCGGACGTGTGTGTACTTTTTGTTTAGTGCCTATTTATGAACTCCTTTCGATACACCTTAACACTCACAAGCATACCTCGCCCATGCTAATAATCGAAATGCAAGAAAGCAAGTACACCTGCAAGAATGGCTATTTCTTTCCTACACACATCCGGTAAAACGAGATTTGAATTGTTTAGTAGCTTTGCAATATTATTATTGATTAAATGTCACTCGTAACTATTTAGGCGTAAAGTAAAGCCTAGGCTTGGGTGGGAATTGATTCGATGCGAGATTAACATTAATTGCGAAAGTTGTAAATTTTATGCGAACTAATTATTCGATTTTTTTTAATATTTGTCAACTACTACATTATTTGAATTCCAGGTGGCGCACATATTTGTATTGTTTAAACAATCATTACAACAAATTACGGGGTGTGTCCAGGAAAAGGTGAAAAATCTCTCGAGAACGTATGTACACATAAAATGTCACGTCACAAGTTCGTATCGATGTTTTTCCTACGGAGCTCCCCTGTTGAGATATTCGCCCCCAAAGTTGAAAAGTAAAAATCAATTTTTTTTTAAATAACATGCTTATTTTTCGTTGGAATTTAATAACTTTTGATGTACATACGTAATAAATTAAGATTTTTATAATGGTGTAATAGGTTTCATTACATCAGACCAGAAAAGCCAGCGCGTACCACCCCTAATATTTCTAACCTCGACATTTTTCAGAGATTTAATTTTTTGAACTGTTAATGTCGTTTTCGAATTCTTCAGACATTTTAGAATAAAAACGATTTCTAACTCTTGTTTAATTTCATATTTACATAAAGAAAGAATAACAGATGTAGAGTATCCTTAGATATTATTATAAAACGAAATTATTTTAATTGCGCACAAAGTGTTACGAGTAATTTTTAAATAGAGTCGAACCTCGATAACTCGAATCTAAAGGGAAGAGAAGAGCTATCGAAAATTCGAGTAATCGATATATTCGACTTATCGAGGCTGCACTGCAGTTTTAAAAGTTTTAGCGATTAGGTCGAACAACAAGGGTTATTATTTGCCATATTCTTAAATTGATCGTTCACCACAGAATTAAGAGTCTTGTTTGCCGGTAAATTATATATGTAGGTAGACAAAGTTGTGTCCCATTTGTTTGAAATGACTTATTTTAATTCTTTAAAAGTTTCGATCGAATCGATGTCAATTCAAAACGTAAATTTACATGTGTTTCGTTTATTGTTGCGCATACTTGTGCAATCACTTTTTGTGATTAATTGCTTAAATCGATGTTGTTAGACGCGTTGTCTTTTGTCATCAGACGTGTTTGTTAAAAAACAAAAACAGCTTACTCGTTATTCACAATATTGCAGGTGACAGAGATAACTCTCGACAGATTACAAAAGACGCGAATACCTATATCGCCATTGTAATTACGAACAAAGGAATGCTTGCATACATTGTTATGCAACACGACGTCGATAGCTCGCTCAAAGTGCTTTTCCCCGAAACCATTATTCGTTAATCAGGTCATATTAAGCACTTTTACTTGATGATTTCGATCATCTCCACTTGAACGAAAGTTCACTCGAAAAAATGAAACGGAAAATGTTTAAAATTAAAAGTATGTAGTAATAGGAAAGTAAAAAATACATAAATAATAATAATTAGCTCGACAAAAACATTTTGTTCCAGGGAAAGTGAACAATCATAAATTGCTCGTTATTCCGAATTAGTCATTCGCTAAACGGAATCGTTCGTGTAATATTTTTAAGCCGGTTTACGTGGAAGATTGTCGCCTTTCATATTTTTCGATTATTTTTAATTCGGGAACGTGCAGTTTCGGTATTCTCGTTTAAATCTGCATTCGTTCCACGTTGTTCTTAGAATGGCCGACTGTTGTTACGTTTCGATCTAAACCGCATATTTGAGTTCGCCATTCTCGGAATGCCCGAACCCGAATTAACTTTTGTTGGCAGGCGTCGTGACGCGAAACGGAACTCTTGCACTTTGTTCGAAAGCTTTTAATTGGCCCTCGTTTAAATATTTACGTTTGTTTCAGAAAAGGTTCCCGATGATCCGAAGATAACCTATATATCCGATAACGTCGAGGTTTGCATAGGACAGCCGGTTCGATTGTTTTGCGAAGCCTTTGTTGGTAAGTTGATACAGTATATAACGTTTACTTATAAATTTTGACGCACGAGAACAAACGGGCAGAAATTTTGGACGCCCCATAACTTCGTAGCGGATTAAATTGCAAGTGGTTCGAATGTTATTGTAGACCACCCGGAGGTGCCGTTGGCATCTTCGGGCAACCCGTCTCGGCCGTTGTAATTGACGGACGGAGGTGGTTAAAACGATTAAAATTCTTAAAAGGAACGAGTAAAAGCCCGAGATTTCCCGAAATTCACTTTGATAAAAAAAATATAAGTGGGAAAACTTTATTTCGTTGTTGGGCCGAAATTTGTAGAGAGCAAAGAGTCCGTCCCATACATCTTTTGATGAGATTTTTCACATCACCTTTTCATTATCCACCAAAGGACCACGCACACTTTATATGGAAAAATAGGAACCACTCAAATCGATTTTTTTAATATCAATCGACGCGTCTTAATGTGACGAATAATTATTACCGTTGCGCCAAATCTGTAACTTCATTATTAAACCCGTTAATGAACAATTCATTGAAAAAATTTGGGTTTTAAATTGTGTCGGAAGTTAATAAATCTGTCGCTCGTTATTTATGGAGGGGTCATGGTAAATACGTTTCTAAGAAACGACACAAATGTAAGTAACAGATAGAAAACAGTAAAATAGTGCTCATAGAGTATTATATTGTTCGATTCCTTGTAATTAAGAATTTTAAACCCATATTCATATTGAATTGATGTTATCAGTTAAATTCTGAATTCAATCCTATTTTAGAGTCGTTAGAATAGAATTAGGAGGGTACCTACTGTAAGCGAGCTTAAAACCTGGAATAAAAGAATTACCTAAAAACTAATAATTTTGTTAGTTACACTTTATCCAAACCTATAAGCAATTTACGTCATCGATAAAAGGTTACTAGATGATGACGTTTCACACAGTGCTGCCACCTCGTACCTCGTATTTTTACAGTTCTAATAAATTGTAGTCTTTCTTTATGCCATCTAATATGTGCGCAGGTAAATCATCTATAGAATATGTCACTTTCCAAACTTCAAACTGAATTACAAATAAACAATCTAGTAACTTTTTATTAATGACTTGAATTGTACATAGGTTTGGATAAGCCGTAATTGTTATAATAGCCACAATTTTATGCGGAAGATTTCTTTTTTGGCGGATATACATAGGCCGATTTTTCAATATTAGTGATTTATCGAATTATTTATTACGTTACAGAGTTATTTTAAAGTTACTTGACAGAGATCTCTAATGAGGCTGGTCACTACTACCCCCACTAAAATAAAATTAATATTTTGGAGTTACTTATAGATATTTGATGATGAACATTTTTAATAGAGGTAGAAAAATAAACAGCTACATTATGTGTATTTTTGTCTTATATTCGATTATTTCATTATTTATTTAGTTGAGTCACAATTTTGAATATTAAAGAATTATTTTTTTATTGATTTGTTATTCGTGAATGTGTTTTGTTTTTTATTTGAATTGTTTGTTATTAATACGTAGGTCAGTCAGAAAGTAAGTTTAAGGGTCCGATTACGAGGGGAAGGAGTGGTCAAAACAAAAAAATAAGGTCATTTTCGGAAAATTCAGACATTTTTTTATTTTTCTACAAAATCGCCACTTCTATCAATACATTTTTGATACCTAGTAACTAATTTTGAAATTCCGACGTTGAAATGATTTCCGTCCAGTTTTTTGAAGTATGCTGTGACCGCTTCGGTGATGTCAGCTGTTGTATCGAATCGTATGCCGCCAAACGCTGTTTTCATCGCCGGGAACAGGTGAAAATCACTTGGGGCCAAATCGGGGGAATAAGGCGGATGCTCAAAAACGTCCCA
The DNA here is from genome assembly GCA_036326145.1 of Rhagophthalmus giganteus. NCBI lineage: Eukaryota > Metazoa > Arthropoda > Insecta > Coleoptera > Rhagophthalmidae > Rhagophthalmus > Rhagophthalmus giganteus. The sequence goes on from JARFJA010000062.1 coordinate 919,256, forward strand.
TTTAAATGAGGCCAATTTTTCTTGGGTTAAACGAGCATTATCGTGAATGAAAAACACTTTGCTACTCAACAAACCTGGCCGTTTATTTTTGATTGCTTTTCGTAAACGATCCAAAACACCACAGTAGTACTCCGCGTTGACAGTCTTGCCTTTGTCGAGGTAATCAATCAAAAGAATACCCCGATAATCCCAAAACACAGTCGCTAACACCTTGCATGCGGAGAAAGTTGTTTTGCATTTTTTCGGCGGTCGGCCACCTTTTGGTACCCATTTCATTGACTGGCTTTTTCGACTCTGGTGTGTAATGATACACCCATGTTTCGTCTCCGGTGACTACACGATGCATTCTCTATAAATTTCACTAGCTGATAATTTTTTTGCGGTCAAAAAACGTATCACACTTCGCGGTTCACATTTGGACGCTACTTCTATCGGCGTCTCCATTTTAAATCGTCGTAAAACACACAAAAATAGACTTATCGGGCTCGGCGCTGCGTCAAACTGGTTAGAATAGATGAGAGAACAACCTCCTAAAATTTCGTTAGTTTATCTTTTCACCACGCGGAGCGCTGCCACCCTTAAACTTACTTTCTGACTGACCCTCGTATATTATTACTCTATTTCCAATTTTAGCGTTAACAGCAACAGCAACTATATTATAACAGCAATGGTAAAAAGCAAGTTGATATAAATATCGACGCAGGTTTTCTAGAAGGGCGTAACCCATAAAAAGTAAATTTTACCGAAGAGCACATGTTGTGTCGTCATGTAGCTATAAGAAGATACGTTTGGCGGAAATACAAATCGATTTTTCCGGTGAAAAAATTCGAAATATTGTTACCAGATTTTAACAGATTATGTCTTCATTTAATTCAATAATTCATTTTAATAGAAAGTATGGGTTACGCCCTTTTGACAAAATACCATCGATATTATCTTTTTATAGATAGGTATAAATAATCTCTTAGTTTTGTACACATTTTTAATGTGCACAAAGCCAAGAATTTTTTCAATCGTTTTAAATCTCAGGCCAGTTTAAGTAGGTAGGTACCGACCCGTCGCACAGTGCGGCCGATTGCCAAAAAGCTGGCCAAAATTCGAAAATTCAAGTAATTCACTCCAAAATGGAATCTTAGGGGTTTTTGGGGTCGCTGATTACAAATTTTATGTCAAATGTATGGAAATTCACCCCCTTCACCCCTAATCAACCACCCCCTGGGGTATAATATCATGTATTATTTATCATAATCAAGTTACATATCGTTTTTGAGGGTTTTGGGGTCGCTGATTACGAATTTTCTGTCAGAATTATAAAATTCGAAATGGCAAATACAAGATGGCGTCACCCAGGGCATTTTAAACCCCAAGCGAGCCAACCTCACATAAGTCAGAGCCTTGAACTCGAAACAATGAAATCGAAAACAACAATTTTCAAATTATGAAAACATTTTTTATTACAATTATAAATCACGTTGATATCATCCTTCAAAATATCTTTTATTACTTGGAATAATTGTAACCTTGGTAAATCACCAGTAGTGGACATACTGGAACCTAAAAATAAGATTATTTTTATAGTTGAGAGAAAATTCTGAAAAAAATCATATGGGTGTAAAATAAAACACTGCTGTTTTTACTCTACGACGGTTGATAAAAAACTCTGTTTATTTTTAAAACTATCTTCCTTAAATACTAAATCTTAAAACTGGGGGGTTTGGGCAAAGCATCATTAGAAAAAACCCCATAACAATTCAAGTGGCAGGAGGTGGCAGCTGAATTTTGGCTTAATCGATAGTTAATACTTTTCCAAGTAACCTCCAAAAGGTTAGAAGACAGCAATCGACAGCGTTTTATTGTCATTTGATTTGAAAACTCAAATTTTATTGGAAAAAACGAAAAAAAGTACCCTTATTATTGTGCTGCTAAAAATTTTCTGTCAAAGAACTGACATTTACAAAATTTTTTACGTATTTTACTAACCTTCAAACGTATATTCCATTTGGTTATATTAGATTTTCTTTGCTGCACGCGCTTTCACACGTTTAAAGGGTTTGCCGAATAACTACACCAATAGTGCGCTTGAAAAAAGGCCAAACTCAAACTGAAAATAAAGAAAGAATTTGGGGTATAGGACGTTACTCTTAACCATTTTTAACTCTTATAGGATCCCTCTAGCCAACTGCATGCTAAAAAAATCTTATCTAGACACTTTTATTTTTCGAGTTTTGGCCAGCTTTTTGGCAATCGGCCGCACTGTGCGTCGTTGTTAAGTACCCCGCAATAAATAACAAAGTTGATTTATGAACTCAAACAAATTTGATTTTAGTAGGTTCTCTTTTGCTCTCACGAAATTCTCATAAGAGCGTTAATTAAAGATTGCGGCTTTATTTATAAATTAACAAAATTGGCGCAATGATAATAATTATTCCTCACATTAAGACGAGTCGATTGATATAAAAAAAATCGATTTGAGTGGTTCCTATTTTTCCATATAAAGTGTGCGTGGTCCTTTATAGCAAATCGCGAACTGGTTCTTGACGGACATTATGTAACTCAAATAGTTGCACGACACCTATTAAAAGGCGACGCAACGTTTATGCACTTCGGGAAGAGATCGTTTGCGAAAAGTGTTTCCAATAAAAAAAACAACAAAACTATATCTCGATGGAGAAATGAGAAATCTAGAAATTTAGAAACGGCCTGGAAAGAATTAGAGGCACAAAAGTAAAGAATAGAAATAAAATAAAAGCCGAATCTTCAAATGCTTGGCAAATCCATCGGCATCGTGAAGGAACTATGCTAAAATTATCGTGGTACCTACCTACAAACAAATATTGCTAAAAAGATAAATACGAGTTTAATGATCAGAATTCAAATGTTCGTGTGTACGCTGGTGGTGGCAGGGGTCGGTTGATCGCGAAATGGTGATGATTCCGGACTCGCGGTAGACTGGAAACCGTGGAGTTACCACGGACAGAAACTGTAACTTGGCCGAATTTGAATCGGAGTATCGATATGGAGCTCGAATTGGTCTTCGACGATGGTGCTCCTTTTTTCCCAAGATGGAGAAAAATATCACTCTGTGAAGTTGGTATTCTTCCGGATGTCGCGTTCTGAGGCGGGCTGACAGGTTAATGGGTCGGGAAATCTTTTATTCGATCTTCGATGGTGTCAAATTAAATAAAGCGGTACTCTATAATAAATTAGTCTTAGAAAGTTGTATAGATAGGAAAAAAGGCAAGGGAGTCGGCGACGGTTACACCTGTTCAAAATATACTACGAAGAGAAGAGTAGGATTGCTAAGCGTAAGCGAGTTAACACGTTCGCTACCACTTCTGAAATGGGCGTCCATCGCCGGCGACCAATCACGTTTTTTGAGTAATGCACAGTAAACGAAACAAATCGACTCCGATCGGAGTCGCTGGCACGGGCGTACGATGCCGCGCCGACTGGCTCCGATCGGAACCGGTGGCAGCGAACGTGTTAAATAAATATACCATGTTGGAACGAATGCATAAACTTTTTCCCTCAAAACCGAAAGTAAGGGGGAGGGGGTAAGGGAATGTCTACTCTTTTTGCCTTTTGCACATTGATCGCAGTATTATCATGTATTTACTAATTAGTATTTCTTGCGTTTCAGGACACGTGGATTTGCCGGACGCTTTTAACGAAGCCGTTTGGAGCAAGACCGGCCAAAACGGAACCATACACAACGAGCCGCGCATACACCAAGAAAAAATATCCAGGTAAATTGATTTATTGCGCGTTAATAAAGGCACGACGGTGTACGTACGTCGTTATTCAGTTAGTTTGTGTTGACGTTAATTTCCGAATCGCCCGTGTAATTCTAAATCGTCAAAGATAAATTGCCGACAACGCGTTGCGTCGATTCTCGGAACGTGTCGAACAGTAGGTACTTAGAGTAATAACGCCTTATTATCGACACGTTATTCGATGCACGCATATAGTGAAAATTGGCAATTGTTGCGTCCGTAATCCTTGATTTGTGCAGGATTTTCGAGATTAGTTTTAGATTTACAATTGGACCTCAATTATCGCTTCCAAGGATTCTTCTATAAAAAGCGTTAAACGCGACACCAAGGTGAACAATGATCTATTATTATTATTTTTTCAATTGAACCTCCGTAAATAATTTGCTTAGGGAATTCGTGAAGGCAAGTGGCGTAGAAAAACGAAATGATCACCGATAATTAGCAACGTTCCGGTTAACAGAAGATCGTGGCAACGCTTACCGGACTAACGGATAAAAACGCCGCTAAACTGGTTGCAAAATACGAGACGATCCTCGTGAGAAAGCCAACTCGTCTTCTTGTGTCTATCTTCTTTGTCTTTAATGTTTCTCCGTTAATTTTTTGCCTTTTTGTCGACAATAGCGACATCGATCCACAACAACAATATTCTAGATTTATGGTAAAATTGGGTTTAAATTTTAAAATGACGAGTTCGACATTTCGTCATAACTGAAACATCTAGTTTAGGTCAACAACTACTAGAAAAGTCGATGATTTCTAGATAAAATTAATCAAATGAACCATACGCGATTTTCGAGTTCGAAAATTCGGGAAATTTCAATAAAACCACCAAATTCCACCAAATTTTGACCCGACCTAAAACCCGTAGTTTTACGCCCATGATTATCGATAAAATCTTCGAATAAATAACGTAATTTTTATTCTTTACATAATTTTTAGCATCTACAAAAAAAGTAGAAGTCTGCAACCCACGTTGTTGCAAATAAAGTTGCCGACTTATAGGCGTCAGAAATTAAGGTTACGAGTTTTATCCATATCGACGGCGTTTTGGCAAAAGGGCGTAATAACCCACACTTTTTGCGAAAGTGAGTTATTTTGACTATCTTATGCATCTAAGGCAAACATCATCTGTTAAAATCTGGTAACAATATTCAGATTTTTGCACCGGAAAAATTGATTTGTATTTCTGTAAGACGTATCTCTGCTTATAGCTACGCTACAACACAGAATGTGCTCAAAAGTATGTAGTATCTAGGTAGGCACAAGTCTTGCCAATTTGACTAAATCATCTTGAAGTCCTTGTGGTACTAGTAGTTTCTTGATAAGACGCAGAGTTTCGTCTACAGGTACATTGGTAAAGAGCGATTCAACATCAACACTTACTCAAGATATCTTTACTATAGTTTTTTCAACAAAGTGTTCCAAGTTTTTCATTAAGCTCTGGGTCTGAAATTCTTCGACGATATATTTGCTTAGTTCGTAGGTTGGTGATCCGCAAATGCTGACAATCGGACATAGTGGATAGCCCTCTTTATGTATCTTAGGCAGACCATAAATTCATGGTGTTTGGGCCTCCGATGGTAAAAGGCTTCTGTCTCTCTGTTCTTTCAGAGGTATAGAAGAGTCCTTTACAGTTTTCTTTGTCCGTCGTTCAATTTTTCCTTGTAGTTCGCCCTATTTATTATAACTGTAACATGTTCCGGTTTCTCCGGATTTCCTCGAGTGCCTTCATCTCTGCTCTGGCGATATTCTTGGTAGGTGGTCTAGCTTTATGTAAGATCCGGCAAGTTTCGTGTCGGATTTCT